>CM033690.1:33035346-33542908 GCA_019514585.1 Dendrobium officinale | reverse complement strand
CGAGTTTCTTTCCCAAGATGACATGTGAGTAACAACAAGAAAGGTTATGAAAGGATAATGGAAAGATGGGGGGGGAAAAAAATAAAACCGAGTTTTAGTTAATCTAAAGCAGTTAACAGCAATCAAAAGTATGTTTGTGAAACACCTCCCAAGAATTGCATCTGATCACTGTCCAGTTAGTCCTGATTATTGAATTATCCTTCTAAAAATCGGAACTTCATCAAATTTGAAGAGGTATGGCTTCTTACCCTGCATATCTATTGGCATAGTTAGAAAGGCAAATTGATGAGGAGAGACTTGGGGAACCCATCAGAAATTCTAAATTACAAATTCAAAAGAGCTCTTAAATCCTTATTCTATTGAAATAAGGCAAAGCACAAAAATCTGAACCAAATGAAGGATTTTGCTCAACATAGAGATTCTCAATCTTCAAACCAAAGAGGCCGAATATGGAATGCTTTCAGAGGAAGAAAGTTTCCTTCTTAAATCAAATATTAATGAGCTTAATTCTACTCTAGCACGGCTAAATTCTTGGTGGAAACAACGATCCAAAACCAAATGGATTGGAGTAGGAGATCAAAATACAAAGTTTCTTCATTCTATGGCAAGTGCAAGGAGGATCAATAATCAAATTCTAAACTTAAAGGATGAAAATGGAATTGTGGTGGATAATCACAACAAAATTGAAGACATATTGGTTCAGTTTTTTAAACAAAAATGGTGTACAATGAAATGCAATCTGGAAGGATGGCCGGACAACAATTCTATGCTGAACGATGAAGATAAGGAGCAATTAAGTAAAGAATTTTGCTTTGAAGAATTTGAAGCAGCAGTCAAAGAGTCTTCAGGAGGTTCATCTCCAGGAATTGATGGTATTTCCTACTCCTTTCTGAAAAATTATTGGGGTATTATAAAGAATGAAGTCTGGGAAGCTTTGAAGAACGTTTTTGAAAATTCTGTTATGGAAAAGGATTGGAAAAAAAACCTTGATTGTTTTTATTCCCAAAAATAATAATCCTATCTCTGCTAATAATTATAGGCCAATAATTCTTTGCAATACTGTGTATAAATTGCCTCTAAAGTCATTCTCAATAGAATGAAATTCATTATCCCGAAACTAATTTCAGTTGAACAAGCTGCTTTCGTTAGAGGGAGGTCTATTCAAGTTCATATTCTTATAGCACACAAAATCATTCACAAATTCAGATTTTCAAAAGACACTAAAGCTCTTATTTCTATCAAATTAGATATGGAACAAGCATATGATTCTATGGGTTGGCCTACTCTTCAAAAAATTCTCTCTTACTTTGGATTTCCGGTATTCTTTTCTGATCTTATTCTTGAATGTGTGCTAAACCCGGAATTCTCCATTTTAATTAATGGTAAACCTTCTATCTGGTTCAAAGCTAATTGTGGATTTTGACATGGGTGTCCCTTGTCCCCATACCTATTCATTTTATGTTCCCAAATTCTTTCAAATGCTATTAAACAGAATGAAGATTTTGGAGTTCGTATTAGCAATAAACAGCCCAAGGATTTCTCATTTTTTATTTGCTGATGACATTATTTTTTTCTCTGAAGCCAAACTTAAAAATATGATAACTATTAAAGGCATTGTGAATGATTATTGTGGGTGGACAGGCCAAAAAGTAAACATTAGCAAATCAGGAATGCTATTTGGCAAAGCTGTTTCTAGATCAAAGAGACGAAAAATCAAAAATATCTTGAAGTTCAAAGAAATGAAGGAATTCAATTATTTGGGAACAAAACTGGAAAGAATGTCTAAATCAGATTTTCATTTCATACTGGAGAAGACATTGAAGATGTTTAACAACTGGGGTACTAGAATCATCTCTTTGGCGGGAAGAATTACACTGGTAAAACATGTAATTCTATCTATTCCTACTTATCATACCACGGTTTCATTAGTTCCTAAATATATTCTTCAAGGAGTGGAGAAAATGTGTCGGAATTTCATCTGGGATAAATCAAATGTAAACCATGGGTGCATTATGTTGGTTGGAAGAAGCTTTGTGAGCCAATAGAGATGGGAGGAAGAGGCATTCATTCTTGTTTGAATAAAATGAGTCCTCTTAAAGCTAAACTTACTTGGAAATACTTGAAGGAGAAAGATTCATTGTTGCACAAAATTCTATTTCCCAAATACGGTTCTTGTTGGGATAATCTAAATAGATTCAAGTCAAATTCTACAGCCTGGAAAATAATCAAAAACGGTGGTATTTCATTGAGGAGCATTGTTAGATGGAGCATTTCTAATGGTCAATCTATAGATGTATTTAAAAGACATTTGGATTTGGGACAAGACCTTAAACAAGTGGCCTACTTTTGTTAACATTCAAGATGAGATGTCTGTTGATCTCAAAGTAGAAAATTTTATTTTAGGAAAATCAATGGAGGACGGATGAATTGCTTGAAATACTTTGGCAAGGAACTGATGGAAACTATTTGCAGGATTAAAATTGAACCTGATATGATATAAGATCAAATGGATTTCATTTATATGGAATCTGGGAAAACCATTACTTCTATGGCTTCGGATAGCATTGCAGGTTTCTCTAATGATTTGGCTGGAGAAAGCAACATCTGGAAATGGATGAAGAAATTGAAACTTAATGCTAGAATAGACAATTTTTTGGTTGAGAATTTTGAATAAAGCATTACTTACTAATGATTTATTATGCCATAGAAAAATTAGTAGGATTTCTAAATGTCCTAGAAATTGTAATGAAGAAGAGAATATTGATCATCTCGTTTGTAAATGCAGAAAAAAAAACGATGGATGTTATTTTTCAGCTTAATAGATGGGGATTTCCCATTCCTCCTTTTGGTAACAAAGAGGAATTATATTCTTGGCTATTGGATAAAAACGTCTTTCTTCCGACTATACTATGTAATGCAGTTTATCTAATTTGGAAAGACAGGAATGACATTGTTCATGGTAAGAAAGAAAGAAGCACCCTTCATATAGCAGCTGAAGCTATTAGTAATACAAGAATTCTAAATTCCTGGAACTATGAAGTAAAGGAAAGGTTGGTTACCAATCAGCAAAAGCTGTCTCAAAATTGTTGGTATGCTCCTCCTCCCAATTGGATAAAGGTTAATGTCGATGCTACTTTATTTAATTCATATAAAGGAGGTATTGGAGGAGTGGTTAGAGACCATAAAGGTAGACTCATAACAGCATATGGATTTTCTCAAAATCATTGGGATATCACTTTTCTTGAGCTTCAAGCTATTACTTCAATAAAAGAAATGATTAAGGATCGAGTGGATGGAGGTCAAGGCATTATTATAGAAAGTGATAACTTCAATGTTATCAAGATGATTCAAAAATCCATCAGAAAAGGAGATCGAGGTATGGATAATCTTTATTTTGAAGATAAATTTCATTGTGTTATTTTTAACCATGTTATTAGAGATTGCAATAAGTTAGCTGACTTATGCGCTAACTTTGGTATTTTTTCTTCTTTCTTTTGGGATGATATAGAGTTTGAAAAGGTTCCTTCTTCTTTTATCAGTCTTTTAAAGAAGGAATCTCATGATTGTAATAATTAGGTTCTTTGCTCCTTTTTTATAATATTGCTTTATGCCGTTTCAAAAAAAAACAAAATTCAGTGGCCCTATCTACTACACAAGCAGAATACATTGCACTAGGAAGTTGTGTGGCACAATTACTTTAGTTAAAACAACAGTTGATTGATTTAGGATTATCTATAGGCACTATACCAATTTATTGTGATAATACTAGTGCTATTTGCATTTCAAAAAATCCTATTCAACATTCAAGAACCAAACACATTGACATAAGACATCATTTCATAAGGGATCATGTATCCAAGGGAGAAGTTAAACTTAACCATGTTTCAACAGAAAATCAACTTGCAGACATTTTTACAAAACCTTTAGCCTTTGATACTTTCTGTACATTAAGAACTAAGCTTGGAGTGATTGATTTTTAAATGCTTAGATAAAAATATTTTTTCTGCAAAATTGATATTTTGTTTTTGTTTTTGTGTTCATTATATTTTTTGTTTTGTTTTGTTTTGTTGTTTTATTTATTTTTGGTGTGTATTTAAGTGTGTCTTGTTTATTTTTATTCGTTTTTATTTTTAGTGTGAAAATGAAAATTAGTGGTCATCATCGTCCGGGACGAAAATTTTTCGTAAGGGATGATGTGTGTAAAATGACAAACTGCGTGATTTCGAATCGTCTTAAGAGCAGTTTTTAATGTAGTTCGTCTGTACTATCATCACGATCTTCCGGGATGAAATATTTTTCAAACGACGGGATGATTGAATGCAGCAGTTGAATGGATAAGATAGTTTTTTATTATGAACTTCATCCGTACAAACCTTTGGTTCGTCCAGATGAACACATGTCGGTTCAGGGCGGGGGACAGTTTTCAACTGCCATTAAAATGAGTTAAATTTCTGATCGTCCGTATGAACACGTGTTTGTCTGTACGATCATCTTGGTCAAAAGTCCGTACGAAAGGATGCTTCGAAAATTGTGTCTTTATGAAAAGTCGTTATTTTTTAAACTCATTCGTTCGTCCATACGAAATATTTTCGTAAGGGACGAATCAAATTCGTACGGGACGAACGAAATTTCATCTGGTTCAAACATTCATTCTTCTCTAAATTAACGGCAATTTTTACTGAATAGTCACTTTTACACATCTCTTTCAAACCTTTCTTCTCTCGAGATCTTTCAAATGGCAAGTTCTAGCAAGCGCCAAAAGGCTTTGACTAAGGGTCCACCAAGAAATTCATCTGAAAACTTCCTTTCTAGAGCCAATGAAGAATCATTTGCTAGGTTTGTGTCTACAAAAATCATCACATCTAGAGTTCTCCTACAAGATCAATTGACCTTTAAGGTAATGCACTTGTTTACCTCTACTCAATTTGGTTTGATCCTCACTTTAGTATACTTCTACAATAGAGAAACCTTTCACTATTTTCTAGCAAATATTTCATTCAACTCCGACCATTCTATCATCAGTTCTTTTATTTTCAAAAAGAAAATTGAAATCACCAAGGCTGACTTTGGTACCTTCCTAAACTTAAGGACTGAAGGCTTAAGAGCACACACTTTAACCACCACAAGTTTTGATTGGACTGAAGTTAATCGTGTGATTAGAGATAGGAGAATTAAGGATCATTTGCCTAAAGTTTCAACCTTGGTGCGTGATGCCCGTATCATCCAGCATGTATTAAGAACATGCATTATACCTAAAGCTGGTGATAGAGTCAACATCACTCCTCTTCTTTCTACTATTACCTACTTGATTATGACTAGACAACCTATAGATGAGGCCCAAATCCAAATTGACTATATTTATGGTCTCTTTGAAATTTGTCATATTGATCATAAAAGAAAGAAGAGCATAGCTTTAGGACATCTGATTGCCTATATTTTGGAAAAGAAATATGATTTAATTCATCCAGAACAAGACTTTGAAGAAATACTCTACTACAACGACGCATCCTTTAGGGCTATTTTTAATAAGGACGAGCCCAGCAAAATTCATGTAGTTCTGAGTGAAATAGAAGAAGAAGCTAAATCTTCACATGCTGCTGGACCAAATTATCAGGATTTGGTTTAAAGATTTGACAATTTAGAGGCACATTTTGATCAAAGGTTTGATCAAATTGAAACTAACTTGCAGCAGCAAGATATTCAGCACAATCAGGACATGGGATTTATACGTGATCAGATAAATGCCATTAATTCAAACATGTTTATGATGAGTAGTTACTTCAACTTCTTTGGTGCAGCACCACCTCCTCCTCCTCCAGATCAGGGTCCATCTGAATGATTTGTTTAGTGTTTGTTCAGTGTTTGTTTTGTGTTTCATTGTAGTTCATGTGTTAGTAATTTCCTTTAGATTGTTGTTTTTTCCTTCTCTTAGTTATGTTATTAGTATTGATATCTTGAACTTCAAATTATAATAGCTTCATTTGATATCAATATGTTCCAATGTTTTGATGTTTAATGTTTTAGAAATGTGTGTTAGACTTTATGACATTCATTTTTTTTAAATCTTAATAGTGCTTTATTCTATATTGTAAATTAAAATTAATTTCATTAGAAAATATCATTATTCTAAATTTAAGAGATGCTTATAACTTGATTTTATTAGAATTTTTAATTCCATGTCTCTTATTTAGACTACATTATATTTAATATTATTATTGCAATTTAGATGTTTTCTTATTTTGTATTTCTCTTTTCAAATAGTATTTATGCACTTAGAAAAATTTAAAATTTTAGATTATTGATTTTAGAAAGAATTCAATTACTCTTGAAAAATTATACAAATGTACAAAAATCAAAAGTAATGTGCAAAAAATTTGCAATGACAAAAAGAGGCATAAAATAAGCCCAAAGTAAAAAGTTGCACAAAAAATGTGCCATAAAAATTGAAAAAGATGTACAAAAATGTGCCATAAAAATTGAAAAAGATGCGCAAAGCACCACATGTGGTAATTACTTCTTTCCTCACTCTTTTAATCTCTTAATTCAAATTGATCTATGTTCATTTATAATTAACATTTAAATTTGAAATATAAATTTTTTTATTCATCCTTAGTGCAATGATTTTCTTTATCTTCATGTCTAAATTGACACATGTCTTTGATAAATTTTTTTTATTCTCTATGTTATATCACTTCTTAAATTATATGAAATCTTATGTTTTTCTAATGTTTTGATTTTATTTGCATACCTTATTTCAATCACTCTCAAGATTAAAATATCAAATGAATTACATACTTCTGCTTATACTTCTAACATTTTTTTCTTCTTCTTCACTTTTTGATGTTGTCAAAAAGGGGGAGAAATTGTTTGTTTTTTATTGCGTATGTTTTCATCGTGTTTTTGATTTTCGTTTGTGTGTTTTGATTTTTTTTATTTATTGTTTTATCTTTTGTGTTGTTTTTTGTTGTATAAAAATTTTGAAAAATAAAATTTTTTTAAGTAATTCAAGTGCCTCCTTATTTTCATGAGTTCATCAATTCAGGGGGAGTTTAGGAGATTCTTAGAACTTAAAATCCTACAAACAATAATTGTTTTGCCATCATAAAAAAGGGGGAGATTGTAGAGAGAGTTGCTATTTACATATTTTACATTCTTGCAACTTGTGTTATTTTGATGATATCAAATATTATTGTTTTATATATCTCCTAACACTTTTTTAGAAGATTTGTTTTTGCTCTAGTGTGTACTAACATTTCAGGAAAATCAACTCCAAGCGATGAAGATTTCAAATTATTCATTTGTAAATTATAAGTTTTGAAATGAGAGGGAGTGATTGTAATTGAGTGAAAATTCACAACACACACTCTTGGGGGACAATGTTTTTGAAACTGATCGTACGGGATGAACCTTCTTCGTACAAGACAATCATGTCAATTAACCCTCAGAAGAGCAATGGATCGAACAAGCGGGTAGAAAATTTTTTATGTCCTAATCATCCATGATGAATTTAATATTCGTCTCGGGATGAACATCTCTGGATTCTCACCTTGCACTGTTCGTCCAGACAAAAAAAATGGTTCGTACCGGGACGAAACTCTCTGTATGAGATCATACAGGACGAAATAAATTTTCATCCCTGGATGAAGCTCTCTGTATGAAATCGTATAGGACGAAATAAATTTTTGTCCCTAGACGAAACTCTTTATATAACATCATCCAAGGATGAAACCTGTTCGTCCCAGAACGAACTGAACCGACTTACGTTAGTTGGTTACGTCCTGTAGAATTCTTGGAACCGACCTATGTAATAACCGTTTCGTACCGAACGAACATAGTTTGTACGGGACGATGAGCGTGTATGAACATAGTTCGTACCAATATACATTAGGATCATTTCCGACACTTTAAGTAAAATCATCCAGGACGATCCACGATAGTACGGGACGATCCACTGCGTACAGAATTGAAAACTTGCAGTTTTTGGGCAGTTTTTCTTGTCTTTTGTATATATAGTTCAAATTAGACTACCTCCCAATCTTTTTGTTCATTGATCTTCGTGCCTATTGGAAGAAGAGTAAAGGAAAGAGTGAGAGAGAGCAGTAAAAGAAGGATTTCTACCACTGGAGAGTGAAGACTTTGCATGGTATTTAAAGGTAAGATTTCCTACTTGTGATTTTAGATTACTTCACTCTTTTGCTTTCTTCCTTCTAGATTTCTTGCAAAGAGATCTGTCAAGGAGATCCGGTTCTCTACCGACAATAGTAGAGTGTGAAAGGACAAAGGGTTCTCTACCCACACTAGGAGAGTGTGAAAGGATTAGGGGTTCTCTGTCCACACTAGGAGAGTGAGAAAGGATGAAGGGTTCTCTGCCCATACTAGGAGAGTGTGAAAGGACGAAGGGTTCTCTTCCCACACTATGAGAGTGTGAAAGGACGACGGTTCTCTACCAACACTACGGAAAGTATAAAAGGATGACGGTTCTCTGCCGCACCGAGTAGTGGTGAAAAGAGTGTTTGTAAAGGCTTCTCCGCCTTGCTGTGGGTGCAAATGGAGAGACACTATTGATATTAGTGCAATACTCAGAGGGTGCTTCTGGCGAGTGGATGTAGGTCTGGTTTAGACCGAACCACTATAAATCGTGTATCTTTTTATTTTACTGCTTTTTATTTTCTATATTTAATTTTGTGTTTTAAAAAATTGTGGTTGAAAAACTTTTTATAAAAATTCATTAAAGTTTAATTTTGGTTCAATTTATCAAAAGAAGCAAAATATTTAAATACCAATTCACCCCCCCCCCCCCCTCCCTCTTGGTAGCTTTGGGACATTAACTTAGGTTTAACAACCTATTCACTAGACTCAACATGTGTTGTACATAATCACTAAGCAAGCAAACTCCCTTACAAGACTTGACTCATTAAATCAAAATTACATCAATGAATATTACAGACCCTTTACAACATATCCTTATTCAACTCAATCATGAGCTCTGATTCTTTGTTTAACTTTGCATGGTATTCCTAAAAAGTTAGTATATACACAAATAACTATAGAATGAAAAATACTATGAGATATAATGATGTTTGTTATCATCAAAAACATAAAATTTGTGAGCTCGAGTAATAATAATCTCTCCCCTTTTTTATGATGCCAAATATTACTGATGAAGTTACAAACTAAAATTATTTTATCCTAATCTCCTTCACAATATGATAAAACTTTAAAAATAAGGGTAAACAAAACTTTCCTCCATTTTTTATTTTTTTTTTTTTTTAAAAAAAAATAAGTAAAACAAAATAAATAACTAAATAAATATAAAAATAACTGGATGTTCTCCCCCTTTGATATTATCAAAAAGAAGAGGAGCCTAAACAAATATAATAATAATAAAAATTGACTAACAAAATATCAAACGATCCTTGATCTGGTGAAGGAGATGTTTTTAGAACAACTGGTTTGAAAATTCAAATGTTCTTGAAATGAGAAGGCTAACTCTTAAGTTTATTTAAAAACTTAGTAAGGAATGTATTGACAACACATAACCCAAAAAAGGTTAGAAATTCAGAAATGGTTAATCCAAGCTCATGTTCTTTTAAAGGCTCAAAAAAATTTTAATCTAATATCTAAATCAAGGAATAAATTAGAAAAAGAAATAGTAATCTTTTCAAAACTTATTTTATGAAATATATCTAATAGAAGATTAAAACAAAAATTGGTGAATCAAATATCATGATTTGCTAACTCAAGTATCAAAGATATCAATAGTAAAAGGTTTTCTTAACTCATAAGAAGTATAAGAAAAGTAACTTTACTTTTTATGAGCTCATTTTATGCCTCTCGTCAGTTGTTTAGCGCACTTTGCACATCTTTTGATTTTTGATACACTTTATAAATGTTTCTAAAATTAGCGTCAATGTGCATCTTTTAATTTTTCATACACTTTATGTATCTTTCTAAATTTGGTGCCATTGTCCTTTTTTTTCTTTTCACAAAATATGCTTCCTTTATCTAATTTTTAAAATAATAAACCAAAACCATTCTAGTGACAAAAATGAACTACTTAATTAAGAAAATTATGAGGTAGATTCAACAACTTGCAAAATATCCCTATATGATAGAAAAAATATAGGGAGATGATGAAAAAATTCAATTTCAAAATCCAATTTATAATTTGATGAAGATTTTGAATCAAAAGTAAAATAGCCTCTTTCAAAAAAGAGATACATAGACAAAATCATGACTATTTTTAGAGAACAACTTACATAAAAATTCAAGAAAAATAGGAGGTAAATTTTTCATTTTTAGAAAAAATGATCTTTAAAAAGATTTTATTTTCTAAATTATATTAAAAATAAAAATGTGATGTATGTGTTGATCAGAGAAAACTTCAAAAAAATAATTATTAAAACTAGTTTAAAATTTTAACACAATAACAAAAATGAAGAAAAAACTAAACCTAAAGAAAACACCGAAAATAAGTAAAAGCATAGAAAAAAAATAAATATATAACGAACAAAAAAAAACATACGTACACAAACAAATAAACACACAAATAAGACTTTAAACATCATCATACTCCTGTTATGATGATTTAGAAGCTAGGTCTACCCAAGAGATTTTTTTTTTTTTTTTATTTGCCCTTTTTATAATTTTGCTTAGATTTACCCTTTTCCTTTGCAGAAAGAGTTCGTAAATTAGGGCACCGATTTTTCATATATACATATTTTCTACATCCAAGTAAATAACATCAGTGGAAGTGTTAATATTCTTACCATTTTTTTCTCTTTCCCACCTTTTGTTGATGCTTTTGCTTATGCTTTAGTGGGCTTTCCAATTTGCTTGTTAAGTCATCACTTATGTCACATACTAAGCCACTTTTTTCTTTATGTCTTCACCATTTAACACTATCATTTCACATGCATCCAAAAGTCTTTGATCCAAAATTTTATTCATAGGCAATGAGTGAGCCAATCAAATTATTAATAGAATATTCATTCAAATTTTTTTGATTCATAAATAGTAACAACTTTGGCATCAAACTTATCAAGTTGACAACGTAGAATTTGATTTATTTTTCAAAGTTTAAAAAATACTTTACCTAAAGCATATAATGATGTCATAATTTGAATAAACCTAGTATACATATCTAAGATCATCTCATAAGGTTTCATGTAAAATAGTTCATAATCATGCATTAAAATATTTAACCTGGATTGCTTAATTTCACTAGTGCCTTCTTATATAGTGTGTAAATTATCCCAAATTTCTTTGCTAGTAGTGCACATAGATTCTAACATATAATCTTTAGAATTGATATCATAGAAAAAATAATTTTAAAGATTTAGTATTCAATTGAGTATTGATTTATTTTACCATATTTCATTGATTAAAAAGAATATCAATTTTAATTCCATCTCTAACACGTGACAGTACAAAATAACCAGTTCTAATCATATGCCACATTCGATAATCAATTGATAGCAAGAAAGTAGACATGCAAATTTTCCAAAAAATTAAAAAAAAAAATATTTTCAAATAAAGGTGGTCGGGTGATTATATATCCTTTCATTAAGATGCAAAAATTAGCCATTGATTGAAATTCAAAAAATTTTCAAACTTAATTTTATGAATCCCACTATTATACCACTTCAAAGTGCTCTGATACCACTTAAAAGTTCGTCAGGGATGTTAAGCCCTTGTGAACTAGTCTAGAGGATAACCATGACAGGGGGTGAATTGAATATTTAAAAGACTTTTTTAATAAAAAGAAAAATCTTTTTATATAATGTAGCAAAAACAAAATAAATCAATAATAAAAAGATTAATCAAAGATTTCACCCAAGTAGTTAATCATAAAAAAATAAAGTGCAGACACAATAATGAAAAGAACACACTAGATTTATAGTGGTTCGATCTAATTTGACCTACATCCATTCCTTAGAGACACCCTCAGAGTATTACACTAAACCTTTAGTGACACTCCTTTAGCCCCCATAGCTAGGCAGAGAAGTCCTTACAAAATCACTTCCATCTTCCCCGGTGCAGCGGAGTAGCTGGGTCCTCTGACACCAAAGAGATTTTCTTCTTACCAAAAATTTCCTCAAGATGAACCTTGAATACGATGGTACTAAGAAGAAAGCTTGTCAGAGCAACCATTTCAAACCCCCTACAAGGATCTTCTCTATCTCTCAAACTCGGCCCTTTCCTCTCTCCCTTTCATGTTCTCTCTTCAATATTTTCTCTAGAAGAATGATGCTTCAATGGCTGTCAAAGACACTTACCAAGTACCTTAACAATGCTTAAATAGAGGGCTTTGAAAAATCCTAAAAATTAATCTTGGTGGCAAAAATTATAGAAAATGATCGTATGATATGCTTAAAAAGAGTGCTTCAGAAAACCTTGAAAACTTTATTTTGACACCAAATATCATCCATGATGATCGACGGATCATCATATATGATATGCTTAAAAAAAGGGATTCAAGAAACCCTAAAAACTGAATTCCGGTGCCAAATAGTACGATCTTGGGATCGTCTAGAACAATGTGTAGAATTTGACCTGATAGTTTAGGATGATCACCTAGACGATCACCTAGATGATATGATCAAATTTATATTAATCATCTAAGACAATATTGTGGATCATCCTAGATGATTAGAAAAAAATTATTGTATTTCACCTTGGACGATTTAGGAAAATCAAATATGCCGACAAACTTTATCCAGGATGATATACAGATCATCCTAAATGATATAATTGAGAAATTTAATCATAATTGGTCCCCTAATCACATGATCAATTTACGCTTAACTGGTATTGATCATCTAGGACGATCTAGATCTTCGAGAATGATTAGAAAAAAAATAGAATCTTAAATCCTTGCCAGAATTATCCTTGGCGGCTATTTTCAAAAATCATGTAGGATCATCCTAGACTATTCAAAATAGTCCAGTATGATTAGTTTAAAACTTAAACTTCTGGTTATGACAAGATCTCACTCCTATGAGTATATGTGTGCATGGTCACCAAGAAAGAAAACTACCTTACAAGATTTGACTCAAGAAATCAAATTTATATCAATGAATATTACAGACACTTTACAGCATAACCTTATTCAACCCAATCTTGAGCTCTGATTCTTTGTTTGACGTTGCATGGTATTCCATAAATGTAAGTATACACACAAACAAATATAGAATGAAAAATACTATGAGATATAAAGATGTTTGTTATCATCAAAAATGTAAAACTCGTGAGCTCGTGTCACAACAGTTGTTAACCCCATTAACATGTTCCACCATTATTCCAACTAAGTTATAATTATTGTCTTCTTGAGATTTCCCCCCAAATATGGCATAATTAAATAATCAATAATAGGACCCTCACTAGATTTAATGATATTAACATGTTTTTCAATATCTTTATCTCCCTTTATCAATTTTTCTACTTTCTTAATAGGTTAATCAGTTGGGTCAGTTTTTATGTCATCGCCACGTGCCTTAGGCTCCTCAATGTTCACCATATGAGAATTTTCATGAGTCTGAATATGATGTCCCTTATAAGATGATTCCCCCACAAGTGATTCAATCATAGGTTTGGGACCCCTTTATTTTTTTTAAAGATTAGGATGAGCTAGAAAATAATCATTAAATGAATAACGATGAACTTTTTAATCAACATAAAAATCTAGCACATTTTTAAATTTCACTTACTATAAATAACAAGACTTTTTAGAACCAACCCCAATGTCTTTTGGATGCTTCTTAGTGATATCCACTTCTACAAGAATCCAAGCCATTTATGGCCTTGAATGAGAGACAATGGCTTTATCCAACTGAAGTGGCCTATGTTACATTGCTTGGCTCCGGAAACTGCATCTCAGATCGAGAATCAAACTTTTCTAGTGGAGATTGGGTAAGTTTTCCATACCCACCAATGAGTTCTTAATGTATAGACGAATTGGAAGTAATGACCTTTATGCTAGAGGGTGCTCTGAAGTTGAAAGTAGTGCTCATGTTGTGGTTCACTATAAGTATCTCATTGACATCATTCACAAGTTGAGAGCTTGGAGAATCAATATTCCTATTTTTCGTTCGTTGGCTGATTGTCTCAAAAATCTAAGGCGCCTTTCCCACATCAGTCTTGACATCATCAAGATTTACTGTACCGTTATCTTCTACTCTTGTACTTGTACTTGCAGAAACAATTTTAAGCATGGTGGTCTGATCCTTCCCACCTCGGTGATTGCTGTAAATATGCTTTTTACTGCGACCAAAAAGAATTCAATGCCGGTTAACTGGGATGCCTCTCTCCTTAGGGAGTTTTTTCCTACATGGCACCCCCCACCACCGTATTGGATTAAGATCAATGTAGATGCATCTTTGCTTGATTCAAATTTGTCTAGCATTGGCGGCATTGTTCGTGACTGTTTGGGCAAACCGCTCCTAGCCTTTGGTAAGCAGCATATCCATTGGGACATCAACCAGCTCGAGTTGCAAGCCATCTTCTCAATTAAGGATTTCATCACTGATTGGATGCTTAATAGTAAAGGGTTAATAATTGAGGGTGATAACTACAATGTTATCAAGTTCCTTCATGATTCTATGAAGGAATCCAAGATCAACAACTGGATTTCCGAGAAGATCTCATTCTTTTTTGATTTCAATAAGGTGATTTTTTTCCATACATCTAGGAATTGTAATAAGTTGGCCGATTTATGTGCCACTCTTGCCTTAGCTGATAGTTTTTGTTTTGATTCCTTTACCACTTCAGATATTCCTATTTCACTGTTTCATCTACTGAAGAAGGAATATGTGATTTGCACTTTATGATTAGCTTGTATTAGTTTGTCTTTTCTATTTTAATGCAAATTTGCACTTATAAAAAAAAGAAAAATAAAAACTAAAGTGGCCTATACCAAACATTGATCCTAAAAGATTTAAAACATGAGGATTAAAGAAATATAAGTGCAAATTTGGAAAAGAGATCCTAAAGAAAAATTACCATTAGTACTCCAGACAAAACTATCACTAATATAATCTCTATTAATAGCATAAATAATTTTCTTTAATGAGAAAAATAAATTATGAAATCGGACAAGGTAATAGTAGGTTGAATTGTGCTCAGGAAATTAGTAATAAATAAGAAATCATGAAGAGAAATCAAATACCATTCTATTCTCCAACCAAAATCCCTTAGGCATACTAAAAATACTAAATAGACAAAAAGTCTTAACATGATAGACCACATCATGGCACAAGAAACAAAAAAATCCAAATTTAGCCTTCTCACATGGGATTGAAAAAACAACAAAGTGATAAAAACTAAAAAAGTTACTTATTCCTCTCAAAATAAAAACCCAACCCACCATGGTAAAAAAAAAAAACTTACGTAATTAGTACAAAAGATGACCATGATAGCAGAATAAGGTTAGCCCTAAGAAAAGATGACAACAAAAAAAAATGTAGATCGAACCATCAAAAAATACCAAATCCAAATATAAAGGACACACCAAGAAGGAACATAAAAATAAACCATTTGAGTCCTATGAGAAGAAGAACTTTTTAAAACAGATATAAGGTATGCTATACATATCTAATCTAGCTAACCCTTTAATCTCCCTAGGTAAAGATTATTCTATAAATTCAATGAAACTAGTTAAATAACACCCCAATTTAGCCATAGAATCAACAACACATTATCTTCCTGCAATATATGAGAATTGTAATGAGTCATGAAGGAGAGCCGATGCATAATATCTCTTAACATATGAAAATTGGCAAGATTGGAAATATAGTTCCCCTTAATATACTGAATCAAGAGCATAGCATCCACTTCAATCCAAATATTAGTAATGCCTAATGAAATGCATAATTGAATACCATAGTGAAGACCCTCAATTAAGCTTTAATAGAAGTATTAGAATTACAAGGACCATCAAAGATAGAAATAACATAGCCATTAAAAACCTTAATAATACTACCACAACTTCCATTCAAATTATTCTTAGCCTGATCGGTATTAAGGTTATAGAAGCCTTCTAAAGGTTTCCCCCAATTAACAATTCTGACTTTTATAGCAAAGGAAGACGGACTAAAAACATAACCAAACTATCAAGCAACATGCTGACAATCTTGAAAGGAATAATGTTAAAAGCATTCATTTTAATTTCCTCATGTTTAGACTTGTTCGTACTTCTCCATAAAAAAAAAAAATTAATGTCAAGAAGGATGTTCCTTATATGACCTCATGTAAGAACAAACCATTCCATTAGAAGTGTAGCAATAGAGTTTTAAGAGGTAGATGTTTGCACATTAAACATGCTGTCAAAATGTATCCAAATTTCCTAGAAATTGGGCCTTGAATAAAAACATGATTCATATTTTCAATATGTTAGAAACAGACATTGGGAGACAATATAAGAAACATTTCTAAGTAAAATAGAATCTAATGGCAACTAAATATGTAAAATCCTCCAAAAGAGAAGGGAATAAGAGGGAGGAATGCTTGCAGGCCAGATGGCCAAATGATGAGAATCTTTAGGAAATACTTGCCTAAAAGATTTCCAAACCGATTTAATAGTAAACATACCATCATTAGAGAGATTAAACAAAATACATTCATCTCTATCCAAATGAATAGGAATATTAATAATAGGATTGATAATAAAATCAAGCACATAATTAGTAATCAAATCAATATTCTAACTCCCATTAAAAAAAAAAATCCTTAACTTTGTTAGAGAATGTGGAACGAGTATTTAAATGATTTTCAATGGAGAAATTACATAACCATTTATCTATCCAAAAGAAGAAGCTGCTATCTCATAAACCCATAAACCCATTTGATAAACTCCGCAGCTTCACATTTAAAATGACATAATCTTTTCAAGATAGAAGAGTCGCCTTGTTTAAAATAGCAAATGAGAGCATGTTTACCAATACGTTATTTAGAGGCTATGATCTTGTTCCACAAACTTTTATTATCTCTAAAGGTGTACCACAACTTATAAGAAAACATTATGGTCATGTCCTTCAAATTTTTAAGGCCTAATCTCCCCTCGTCAATAGCCCAAGAATACTTTTCAAAGACCCCTATAAAATGGCATGTTTACCATCTTTAGAACCACAAAGGAATTTATTAAACATCATATCCATTATGTTAGAAACATTTAAAGTAGGATAAAGAGTATGAAGCAGATAAATAGTAATTGAAAAAAGAACATGTTTAATAAGAACAAGCCTATCACCGAATTAGATAAAATTAAAAGCCAAAGAAGAAAGTTTCTTACGAATAGTAGTAAAAGTAACCCAAAATAAATGAGAATGTTTATTGCCCTTGTATAGAGTATTACCCAAGTACTTCAATGGTAAAATTGTTTTTTTTTTGAATCAAAATTTTCTTTCAATACTAACAACATGTATAAGGGATACAAATAAAGCAACTCTTAGAAGGGTTCAGAAACAAACCACTAGCCTTCTAAAACTTGATAAGAAATTAAAATAGAATGTATATCATTTTAATAAAACCATTAGTAAAAATGATAAAATCATCAGCAAACCTAAAAATGTTAAATAGGAAAGCCACCAGTAATTCTAAACTGAAGGTTAGGGTGATATCTTAAAAGATCATTTATACCATGAGATAAAAACTCCATTGTAATAATAAAAAGGCCATGAGAAAAAGGATCCCCTTATCTCAATCCATGCAAGGAATTGAAATAACCATGGGCCTTTCCATTGATAATACTAGAAAAAAATCTCAATGCTATTCTTAATCAAATTAAAGAAATGCATATTGGAACAAAATTCTTTTAGAATATTATAAAGAAAAGTTTAATTCAAATTTTCATATGATTTAGAAATATCAACTTAAAAAACATTAATTTCACCAATAACGTTATCATGCAAATCATGAATTAATTCTTGGGCAAGTAAAATATTATCAAAAGTAGTCCTACCTTTAGCAAAACTCATTTTCTCCAAGTAGATAATATTAGGTAAAATCAACACTAACCTACTCGTAAAGATTTTGGAAATAAGTTTATTAAAATAGCGCGTAAGATGATGGGTAGATAATCATTCCAAAAATTAATGGTATTAGACTTAGGAATTAAAGCTATATAAGTAGAAGTGAAAATTTTAGGGATAGGGTTACCCAAAAAGAAATCAACAATAGCATTAAAAAATATCAAGTTTGATAATTTCCCAAGAATTCTGAAAGATTTTTGTTGTCAAACAATCAGGACCAGCCACTAAATTTGAATTCATACCTTTCAGGGTCTCCCAATTTTCCAAATAGATAATATTAGGTAAAATCAACACTAACCTACCCATAATGATTTTGGCAATAAGTTTATTAAAATAGTGCATAAATTGATGGGTAGATAATCATTCAAAGAATTAATGGCATTAGACTTAGGAATTAAAGCTATAGAAGTTGAAGTGAAAATTTTAGGGATAGGGTTACCCAAAAAGAAATCCACAATAGCATTAACAAGATCAAGTTTGATAATTTCCCAAGAATTCTGAAAGATTTTTGTTGTCAAACAATCAGGACCAGCCACTAAATTTTAATTCACACCTTTCAGGGTCTCCCAATTTTCCTTTTTGGAAGGAACCTTAGTCAATGACAAGTTGTCCTCTTTAGTGGTAACAAAAGGAATAAAAGATCAAAATTTTTAAATCAGGACAAAAATTATGATTTAATGCATTCTGAAAGTACTTAATACCATAAGAAATAATCAAATAATGGACTTTAAAAAACATTACCATTAGGGGAAATAATCTTATGAATCTCCTAATTAATTTATTATAGGTTTCCTAATCACCTTTTGCAAGAAGTTTCAAATTAGCTTTCTGCCTCCAAAAAACTTCTTTTCTTAGATTTTGAATAAAGTAGCCATAAATTTATTGAGTGTGGACAAATTCACATAACAAGAATCATTTGTATAAGCCATATATGCATTTTCTACATCCTTTTCAACAAGCATAATACTAGAAAATATATTATTAATTATGCTTTAATTCCACCAGGATAATTTTTCTTTAAGTCTCTTAAGTTTAAATCACAACCAACTCATACAAAATATATTTTCAGAAAGAAAAAGGGGAGCATACCAGTTTCTTTTCACAAGGTTTAAAAATGATTTATCGAAAAGCCACATATTTTGGAATCTAAAAGGTTAAGTTATATTTTTACTATTCAAAGTAATACCTAATACCAAAGTAGTGTGATCAGATAGAGTTCTACTTAATTGTTCAACATGAATCATTTTGAAAGTATAAATCAAATTCATCATTAAAAAGAAAGTGATTTAATCTTTGCCACATAGTACCCCTATTACAAGTAAAACCATTACATGAAAATCCAATGTCATGAAGATTACAATTCATGATCTTATCATTCAAATCCTCCATAACATGATAATTAGGGGGAATGCCTCCTATTCTTTTAAGAGAATTAGAAACAAAATTGAAACCCTGCCAAAAAACCATAGGGTCTTAGTTGAAGAAGAGAATTCAAAATGTTGGTTACAAAGCATTTTCTTGCCTAATCTATAGCAAGAAGCATAAACAGAAGAACCATAGTGGGAGACATGATTAAAAATAATGTTTGTATGAATATTTGGGTAAATTCATGATATTATCTAAACAAATAATATAATTCCAAAAAATCAAAATTTTATTAGTATTGTTTCCAAAAGCCAGAACAAATCCCAACTTATTAAGCATAGAATCTAATTTAGTAATAGTAATTAGAGGCTTAATAAAAAAAGAAGATGCATATTATAATTCAACAAAGGTTTTTAACTCTATCCTTAGATAGAGAACCACCCACGCCCTTAATATTTCACATAAGAGCTTTAAACATTAATAAATGGGTTAGAAGCTCTAGTGATCCATGGGGTGATGCTGGACATATTCTTGTTGTTCTTACCATTCTTTTTGGAAACTGAAATATACCCTTACACATTATTTTCAACTTTACCAATAGAATATGACATAGAGTTGATAATGTTACCTTTGAGACCATCCTTATGTTTTAAAGTATAATTAAATTCATTTTCCCCTTCCTCCCCATCATCCACATTTTTCCCACTAGTCATGTGAATATTTAGTGAAGCATGATTAGGTCTAACATCACACTTATCCCCATTAAATTGATTTAAGTCACAAGCATTCTGATCTTTTTCTAAGAATTGAGTTAAATCTTCCTCACCAATGTTATCATCTTCATTTCCATGATTAAACAAAGAGCGAGTATTTATCTGATTTTTTTCATCAGCAACATTCTCCTGAAAATCATGATCATCAAAACCTATTAAAGATTGATATTCAGTAGAGACCATCCTATCATTTACATGATGACCATCACATATATCCTCATCCACACTTCCTTCACGCCTAAAGGAGTAAGTTAAAGGGCCATTCTCAATGTTGCCACCATAAGCTTTTGGTCCATTTGGTTCATTAAAATTCATGTTAGGAGCTTTTTCCTTATTAAAAATATGACCTCAACGTTCAGAAGGTTTACCATTTGTTAGCTCGAACACATGTCTAGAGGCTTCATTATTCTTTCTAAGTTGTGGGGGAACAATAAAATAATAATTAATGGAATGGCCATAAACTTTATAATTAATACAAAAAATTCAAAATGTTTCAAAATCCACTTTTTATAAATACCTAGAAGTATTAGAACCAAGCCAAATGTCCTTTAGATACTTCTTAGTAAAGTCCAATTCCACTAGAATCCAAGCCACCGATGGCCTCAAATGAGAGACGGAGGCTTGATCCATTTGAAAAGGTCTACCAAATTTATATCCCAACGCATGAAGAACATGAGGATTAAAAAAATGCAGCCATAAATTAGGAAATGAAATCAAAATAGGAACAATTGGAGTATCTTTTTTAAACATAAAATAAAGGTGCCCATTTCTATAATCTCATTTGATAATTTAAAATATAGTAAGTTCTCTTATTGGAAACCTTACTATAATCAAGATCTTTAGATAAGAAAATTATGACATGCCTAATTTCAAGTAATAAAATGGAAAAATTCCTAGAAATATTCAAATTTTTGAAAAAAAACCATGAATTATGTCTAAGTTAGGTCTTCAGACCAAGAATTTACAAATAAGAGTGAACTAAAAAGGACTCGCATGTTTGAAGATACCATTGTCAGACATCAAAAGAGCAGGAAAACCCTTAACCATCATTTGCATTAAAGAAACAATTGGATCCTTCGAAGAAGAATATTTGCCAAGAACATCACAAAATTATTGAGTTTTATTACCACAACCTTCATTACAAAAGAAAATCCATTCAAAGACACACCATAAGTCAAAGGAGGCACCCGCCATTGGCTAAGAAGGATTGAAGACGGCCCAGCTGCCATGAAATTAAAAGAAAATGACCTATATCCCAATTTCCTTAGGATAAAGAAAAATTGAAAAAAAAATAATCAACTCAATAGAAATATAAAAAATGAACGTCAATCTATAGTATAAACACAATGAGGCAACAAATAAATTTGAATCGCCGAATAATCACTAGAGAGATGTTAAGCATGGAGGCAAGGATGACTTAGTGACTGAATTGTTTTTATAGGGTTAAATTTACATTACTTTTTTTTTTAAGAAAAGCCAACTAAAGCCTTATATTAAAAGCAACAGAAAGAAAAAATCTACAAAGTGGATTCCTCCTTCAAAATGTTCATGAATGAAGGAGGAATCTTATTAACAAAACAATCTTCCCAAGAAAAGTTACTTACTAAAGCTTGTTAGCACATAAGTTTGCTAACTTATTACTTTCTCTATTGATGTAATTTAAGATCAGAAAATTGAATTTAGAAAGAAATTCCATACCTCCATCCTTTAGCATCCCCTTATTCAAAGCTTTTTTGAAGTAAGAAATAATGTTTGAGTTATCACATTCAATGAATATGCCATTATAATTGAACATTCTTTCTTTGATCTCCTCTTTAATAGAATTAATATCAAGTAATTCTAATTGACCAATATCCCAAAGAATAAATGATTTACCATAAGCATAAAGGAATCTCCCTTTATTGTCTCTAAAGACAGCTGCTATACCCGCTTTGTAAGAAGAGATGAGAGAAGCATCGACTTTAACTTTTATCCAATGGGGTGGAGGAGGATGCCAAGTATTGGACAATCTTAACGACTGATTGACATCCCAAAAGCCCAAATTAGAAAAGCTAATTTTGTTGGAGATCGAAGCTTGAACAATAGCCTCGGATGCAATAAAGTTGGAATTATCTTCTACACCTCCATGTATTATCTTGTTTCTACTTTTCCAAGATAGAAATACTAAAGTACAGTAAAGTTTTACCATCATCCATTTTCTGGAAACATTATTTTCTAACCATTTTAAACATTGTTCACTAGAACTAAATAAAGGAAATCCAAAACCCCAATGGTTTAAGTGTTGTATTATCTCTTTGATCTTCAAACAACCACATACAATATGTTCCATATCTTCATTACAATCATATCCTCTTGGACAGTAAGCATATTCAGCAATTCTTCTATAACATAAGAATTGCATTAAAGGGATTGCATTTGTCTTCAATCTCCACCAAAAATTCTCTACCCGAGAGTTTAAATTTGCCTTCTTGATCCATTTCCATAACATATCAGCCTCCAATCCAGAATTCTGCGCTATCCATATGAGTCCAGGAATAGTCATGCCAGAATTTTGATTTATAAGAACTAAGGAATCAGCATTTTTATCTTTGAATATATGGATCTTCATTATGATATCAATTAACTCCTTACCAAAGAATTTGTTCAGATTGTATACATCCCAATTTCCTTCAGAAATGAAAGCCTCTACCATAAACGGGCTGTCCTCCACCAGAATTACAAATGTAGGCCATTTATTAATACTTTTATCAAGGATCCAAATGTATTTGAAAGCATCTACTGATTTACCATTTGCTATTTCCCATTTCAAAATAGGATATAAAGAATTAAAACATTCATTTAGAATTTTGAAAGCAGCCGAATTATTTCCATTGTGATTTTTTTTCATCAATTTGTTACCATATTTAGCATCCATAACCAAGTGTAGTAGAGAATTTTCTTCTTGAACAAATCTACATGCAAGTCTAGCACGTAAAACAGGTGCTTTAGTTAAATTTGAATGTAGTCCTCTGCCTCCATATTCAATTGATTTGCACATATCATTCCAATTCACATAATGCATTCCTTTGGATCCATTCTTCTTGTCCCATATGAAATTTCTTCATATTTTATCCAGTTCAGCCAATATTTTTTTCGGTACCAAAGAGTGAGTAGAGTAAGATAGGAAGAGCAAGTAATACAGATTTTACAAGAATTATCTTGCCCGGCAAAGATAAATACTTGTTTCCCCATTGATTAAGCTTTTTGAAAGCTTTATCTATTATGGATTGAAAGTCTTCTTTCTTAAGTCTCCTCAAAGCCATCTTCACACCAAGGTAAAGGAATTCTTTTACATATTTAAATCCCATGATTCTAGATAAACTTCTCTTCCTTTTTCTTTCAACATGTTTACCAAACATAATGATCGATTTGCTGTAATTGATTTTTTGCCCTGTCCATTCATAGAAATTATGTAGAATTCTCTTCACTCCCAATACTTCCTTCTTATTAGCTTTGGAAAACATAATGATGTCATCTGCATATAGTAGATGAGAGATACGAAGTCCCTCCGGACAAAGTTTGATTCCACAAGAGCTATGATAAAAAGCATTGGAGAGAAGTTGTGAGCAAAGAATAAAAAGAATGGGAGATAGGGGGCAACCTTGCAGAAAACCACTTCTAGCTTGGATCCAATTAGAACAATTTCCATTGATGATAATGGAGAACATAGGATCTACAACACATTCCATGATTAGTTTAGAAAATTGAGGAGGAAATTTAAAATATTCCAATACTCCTTTAAGAGAATCCCAAGCTATAGAATCATAAGCTTGCTCCATATCCACTTTAAAAGCAACAAGACCCGAAGAAGCTTTAGAAATTCTGAGTTTGTGGAAGATTTCATGTGCTAACATAATATGATCAGATAAAGATCTTCCCTTAATGAAAGCCACTTGTTCCATAGAGACAAGTTTAGAAATGACCAGATTAATTCTATTTACAATAATTCTTGCCACCACTTTGTACACCGTGTTACAAAGACTAATTGGTCTATAATTTGAAGGAAGGATAGGATTTGAAATCTTTGGGATTAGAATAATAAGAGTTTCTTTCCACTCTTTGTTTAATTCAACAAATTTAAAAAAAATTGGCATAAAGCTAACCAAAAGTCCTCCTTGATGATATTCCAATAAACTTTAATAAAAGAATGAGATATACCATCATTACCTGGAGATGTGTTCTCTTCCAATTGTTTCAAGACATTAAGAACTTCGGCCATAGAAAGATCCGCCTCCAATATGCTTCTATCCTGCTCATTCAAGCAATTTGTAGGGTCCGGCCATCCAACCAATTTAGAATTTCTGAACTCCCATTTCTTTTGAAAGAACCTAAAAAAGACTTCTTCCATATGGACTTGTTCTTCTATCGTATTGCCATCTTCATCTTTGATCTTTATAATTTTATTGACATTCCTTCTAGCACTTGCATAATTGTGAAAAATCTGGAATTACCATCACCTTCCTTCAGCCAATTAACTTTAGCCCTTTGTTTCCACCATGTATTCAACCTTGCCAAGGTAGTATTGAGTTCCATCACCTTCTCTTTGAGTATCCAGTAATCTTGATCCGTGAGTTGACCTTGAGATGATTCTTTGATTTGTAATTCCATTATCTCCTCCATGAGATCCTCTTTCAACTTGTTCAATTCTTTAAGCTTGGATTTGCTCCAATAGAATAAAGATTTTAAGGACCTTTTGAATTTTTTGTTGAGGATTTGTGAATAATTGCCTTGATAATTTCTGCACCATTCCTTTTTAACCACTCCATAGGAAGCTTGGTAGGATGCCCAACAATTTTTGAACTTAATCATTTTGCTAACATTTTTGTTGAAGGACCGAAATTGTAGAAGTATTGGACAGTGATCCGAGGCTATTCTCTCAAATTGTCTCTCAATCAATTGATAAGGGGAGCTTAAAGCAATTGAATTTACAAAGCACCTATCCAATCTTTCAAGGATTCTAGCTCCTCCAACTTTGTTATTTCACCAAGTAAATCTTGGGCCAATGAAGCTTACTTCATGAAGATTATTTTTTAACAAACATTCTTCCATATCCCTTGATCCTTGTTGATAAGCAAATTTCCTTCCACCAATTTTGTCTTCTTTGCAAAAAAGACAATTGAAATCCCCACCAATCACCATAGGACATTCATGATTGGAATATTTGTCTAGCATATTCCAAAGTTCTCTTCTTTTGCTCACCTCAATGCTACCATACACCGTGAACACCTTCCATCTTAAGTTGTTGAACATGTTGATTTCACCTTTCACCATTTGAGTAGAGCTCTCCTCAATAGAAAATTTCACTGAATTTGTATTCCAATGAATTAGAATGCCACCCGAAAGTCCAGAAGATGGGACACAATAAAAGTCCCAATTATTACCAATTAAAGCATCAACTTCACTTCTATCAATAGTAGTAATTTTGGTTTCAACCAATCCCACAAAACAAACACCATTATTTTTAACTACCTCTTTAAGGTAGAGGGAAGCACTCCTCTTCCTTGCTCCCCTACAATTCCAAAAACATATAGAATTTATTTAAAAGGATTATGGGGAATGATCCCCACATTACCTTTTTCTTCCATATCCATTCTACGACTTCTAGTAGAAGCACTGATCGGTCCCAGGTCTTTCAACTGTTTGTTTTTCTTCTTTTTTGATAATTGAGAAGATTCCTCAATCCCCTTATTACCAATGCTGTTTGAGGTTATGCCAATAGATTTTGTCTCTTTCATTTCTCCCTTGCTAACATCTATCAATGGAGAATCCTGCACATCTTTATCTACAACATTTTCTACTAGATTGTCATTTATAATTGATTCATTAATTTCTCCGTCCTCTAACTCCTTCAGGATGTTAAAGCTATTTTTAACTGGAATTAAAGAACCTGACCCTGAATTAATCTCTATAGAAGCTTTATCTATTGAAATTTCTGCAATCTTCTTAACTGGATTTTGCTCTATCAAATCAGGTTCAATATTAGCTTGCTTCTTTACTACAATATATTGTTTCTGCTGAGAAATTTTACTGAATTTATTCGGCAGAACTGCTGGTCTTCTATTCCAGAACTTGTTAGCATTCTTCTTCCCATAATTCACCATCAACGAAGGGCCATAACTTTCAGTATTATGCAAATTGTCATCTGTTGTCTGATTACCTTCCACAGGAATCTTCTCATTATTATTTTTGGACATATCCGTCTTCATCTGATCAGAAATTTCTTTATTCAGCAAAAAGCTTTTGGCACATTCCTTCTTATCATGACCGATCTTACCACAATCAAAACAGAGATTTGGAAGTCTCTCATATTCTATTTTTTGATAAAATTTCCCTTCTTCTCCTTCTACCCAAACACCTGTAGGCAGTTTATCATTCAACTTGATACGGACACAAATTCGACCAAAATTCTCTTCTCGACCATTGGAACATATTACCGTCAATTAAGTAAGGCTTCCCCACCATTGAAGCTATACGGCATATGTTCACTTCATCCCAGCGAAATAGAGGTAAATTAGGCAGTCTGATCCAAATTGAAGCAGAAAGTACTTCCAGAGAATTTGGATCAAATCTTTGATTCCATTTCTCAATACCGATTATGTTACCATTAACAAACCATGGGCCATTATTAAGAACAGCTTCCAAGTGTTCATTTTCAATAAAAGAGCATTACACCCAACCTTTACCTAGAATGGTAAGATGGAATTTACCGAACACTTCCCATTGTCTCCTTAATTAATAGCTGATTGATGAAAATTGAATGTCTTCTCCAAAGATTTTAACCACCAGTGATTTGTTCAGTTTCATAGCATTCTCACAAACTTTCTCCTTATGCAATTTTACTGTACATCCATCTTCAGCAATGCAATCACCATAATTCAGATCAGCCACTTTTATGTTTTTATTCCTATTCCAAGCATTCTGATTGTTTGGAGAGTTGATTCTTTGCGACATAACCTCAAGCATCTCCTCACATTTCCCTAGTTCTCCGTAGTACAGGATCGAACTTTCTCCTTTTCTGAATTTGTATTTTTGTCTTCATTAAATCTCTTCTCCAATATGATATCATTTATTTCATTCACAGCATTAGTATTATCCAAACAATTGTTGGAAATCACATTACTTTCTACCTCCTTCATAACTACAGAGGTGTTGGATTCAACTGCTGAAACATGTAACATTTCATTTACCTTCTCAATCTGTTTCTTAAGTGGCTTTCCAGAATTTTCAAGAAATCCTTCTGAAATTTTGCATTTTTCTTTGCCAGGAACTTCTAAGATTTGTTTCTTCATCATCAATACTCCTTCGTTTATGATCAGTGGCATGTTCATCATAGAAGTAGATTTTAAACATGTAAAAAAACTTATCTTTCCATCGCCAAATGCCGGTGGAGAAGATGATATATCACGAACGCTACCAACATTGCTCCTTCCCGTGGAACTCCTATCCTCCGATTGACCGCCGGCCGCAGATGGTCGACGACCTTCCATCGTCATTCCTCCGACGACGCCGCTGCGAAAAAATGAAAATTCAAAATAACAGTTTTTTTAATTCTCTACTTTCTCTCTCTGAAATTTACATTACTTAACCTTAAAAAAAATTATGGTATATTCATTTTATGCCAAAATGAATTAAAATATTTATGAAATTAACTCTCTAGATCAACAATGACATCTAGAGCATCGTAATCATTTTTAACATCATTAGGGACAATGAAGAATTTTTTATGATTTTAAAAAGCTTACTAAACAAAGGACTTAAACATTTTTCTAATGGGAAACCAAGACAACAAGGGATTAAATAAATTTTCATCTAACCATTACAATATCACAGACATTCCACAAAATTTCAGATCAAGAAACCTAGTGGATTAAGTGATATGAATTTTAAAAATTCCAGGTGATCTCTTGACTTATAACTTTTGAAATTCAATGGAGGAAAATGGACATCTCAAAATTCCTTAATAAAAGTTAAAATATGCATATAACATGTCAAACATCTACTAAGATTAATTTAGGACACAAATAAATTAATTAAGAATGATAATAAATAAAATAATCCCTTTATATGAATGATTAATATACTAAAATGGGTAAATAAAACATTCCATAAATTAATTTGAATAAATACTAAGCAAAGTTTTTAATACATTGTGCCCTACCATGCATAAATATGGATAATTATTAAATTAAAAGGGATATTCTAAAAATTACTCCATCATTTTGGCCCAATTAATTTTTTTTAATTATTTTAAATGAAGCAACACTTAATAATTTATGCTTTTCACATGCAACACAATAATTAGCTATATATTAAAGTGATAAGCCCTAGTAACAATATAGATTAGAAGTAGCTATATGATTTTAGATTGGACTACTCCTATGCATAGAGCTTAAAATAATAGCTTACTATGAATTAAGAATTGGCCGATCATGCCCCTTGAATTAAATAGATAGCCAAGATTATTTTCATCCCACCACTTTAAACTGAGGCCACCCATGGAAGAAATTCTGATGTATTAGATCAAATGGAAAGATCTATATAAAATTTAGTAGTTGTTCTTCAGGCAATCTAATGGCTAGATTGCACATCCACTACATAATGTCCCAAACCATAAAAAATAATGAGTGTGTTAAAAAAATACATGAATTTTGTGGAGAATTGTTGAGGATTTTAATTGATTTAAGTTACCTAAAACCTAGGGAACACAATAGATGAAGAGATTAAGGATTGATAGTTGCTTGACAAGTCCTCAAAAATTTAGCATCTATAGCTCAGTAGAACTTGCTAAAAGCTAAACGAAGAGGGCCTAAGAGAGTTTGAAAAAATTAGGGATCAAGTGCTCTTACTATGGGGAAACTCAGAGAATTGTTTCTTGGACCTTTGCTCCATGAAATAAAAAATTATTTATAAGTTTTTAAAAATGCAGCTAATAAAAATTTCAGCCACTACTAACCATTGGAAATTTTAGAGATAGTTTCAAACCAACTAGTGGGATGCTACCTTGTGTCTAAAATCAAGCCAAGGGCTTGGGTAAGCTAGTTTGGCCATTGTTGTGAGTTGACTACGCATACATGGTAGATCACCTATTCATTTGGATTTTTAGAACGTGTTAGGTGGCTTGTTCACCTAGCACACTCTTTGTTCAAGGAGTTCATTATACAAAAAAGGCTACTCTAATTTGGGTTTTATTAGGCTTAATTAGATTTTAACCAATTTGCATCTAATTTGACTGTCCCAAATGGAATATTTGAGTTAATCCAATAGCTAGGCTACCTAGGTCTGTTGGGTTGAGATCTGAGCAACCTATGGCAAAGGCTTGGGTTTAAGAGGTTGACTAGATTAAGTTCATTTTATAGGTAAGGTTCAATTTGTTCTTGAAGCACATTTTGGTAATTTGAGTCAACCATAGTCAAGCAAGGTTGACCATTAATAGCATTGAGGTTAGGTATGTTGAAAGATGGCCTAACATGCTTGGAACCTACCCATAAGGCCTAGAGAATGCTTAACCTAGGAGAGCAAGTTTAAGTTCCTTTTTGGTAACTTGGGTATTTTAATGGTTTTATGTCAACTCATGAGCAAGTGGTGTTGACCTTGTGTCTAGGATGAGTCATGTAAACACATAGAAGGTTTAGAAACAACTAAACTCATGTCATGAGTCATTGGGTTTGATTTCAGCCAAGATGACCAAAAGCTAAGGAAAGGGTGTGTTTATAATTTTCTATCAACTAAGGTTTACATTGTTCAAAGGGATTGACCAGGGATAAACATTGACTATTAATGACTCAAATATGGATTTGGATCGTTTAGGGTCAACGATAAGATCATTAGGCTGGGTTGCGTCAAAAAGACAATCCTTGGTGCAAATGGCTTTCTACCTAGGGTTTGAGTTTGGTTAAGCTGGGCATGTTTTGAAGGACACAAGGGATCATGCAATATGGTTTGGAATTTTTGAGGTTAGTCAAAGCTATTTATTTTGCTCACCTCCTAGAGTTGATGTAGGCAACTCTTACACTAAGGTTGGTTGACTTTGGTAATAAGAACAAACTAGAGGAAAGGTGGAGCATTGAGCTTATTCAAAAATAAGAACAACAATATTAAATTTTTAAGGAGTTAATGATCAATTAAATTTTTAATTGAAGTCCATTGGCTCATAAGTTTACTTGGGAAAATCTAAAGTTTACTTGTGATATCTAGTAATTCTCTCATGGAGTCCTGATAAGAATTAGGTAATGTAAATTTTCTTTAATCAACAACACACTTATGTGACCAAAATATTAGGAAAATCATAAAATAATCAAATTAGCCCTTATAAATATAAATAAATTATCATATGCACTTTGTAACATTAGAATAGAGTGAATTGATTTCAGTAAGAATGAAAAACAGAAAACTTATTTTCTTGACTTAAATAAATTTTTAAAAAATCATTTTATCTTCAAATGTCTCATATTATTCATGATATGCTCCTTAGGTCGCCTTTAACCTCTAAGATTAATATAAAAAGGTTTTGAGATCATTTCGGTGAAAAGCAAAATATCAAAACCTTACGGTAAAAAAATGAGAAAATGGCCAAAACTTGAAAATTTCCTAACTAAATGCAAAATAAATCCTAAAAAACAAATAAAAATTTTTATATTATTTTAAGAACAAGTAGAAATAGAGAAAGTTAATGTCAAATAATTTTCAAATCAGAAAACTTGCATTCTTAATGTTATCAAATATAAACCATAAATAATTTGTATAGGTAGAATATCAAAATCTCATAGTAAAGGAAAAAACTATCATTCTATCAAAATCTCATAGTAAAGCAAAAAACTATCATTCTAAAATTTAATGGAATATTGACCGTTATATGAAATTAGTAATTTTTTAATATTAAAAAATTACATTAACATATAAAAAAATTTATTATCAAAATATTAGAAACAAATTTTTTATTTATTAATATAATTTGCTTTTCGTATAAAATATGGCAATAAATTTGTCTTTTGCATTGTAAATTTCAGTATAATATAATAATGTTTAATAAATTATTTCATATAAAAATATTTTATGATAATTAAAATATAAGTTGCACGTCCATAAAAATAGCTTCCCTACCCAAAAGCCAAATGAACTTTTACTGACATAATAACAGTAAAAATTTAACTTATTATTTTAAAGAATATATCCTAGTTGTACGACGTCATAGATTATTGTTATTTTGTATTAAAAGCGTGCTCCATTTGTTGCTTGATTTTTGTGCATGGAGTTTGGTCGTGCATCTGAGTACATCAAACCAGCTGGCGGCGGGCCTACTTGCGAAAGGATGCACAGGTAATCCATGTGCCTGCTCGCTGGATTCTTTGCTTTTCCATTCTCCCTTTTCTTGTTCAATGCCTCCAAGCCCGAACAATTATGAAGGGCCCCGCACTGTTGATTTTTTTTTAAAATATGGATAGAAATTAAATATTAGAGACAGAATGATTCCTACATTGCATTCCCCCCTCTTCGGCGAAGAACTGTACTCTAGAAAAGAGATATCTTTACATGAGCATCTGATTCCCTGTTGCTCTCATTAAGAAAGCTCGGATTGGCGGTGACGGATAAGGGTGTTGGAAGAGCTTACAGTTACAGGATTCAATTTTGTTTTTGGTAGCTAAAATCAACAGAAATAAAAATTTCATATGAACTTATATAAATTTAATAAATTCAAAATATCCATTACCATCCTTTTTCTGGAGAAGTATGTGGTTAAATTTTGTTCACAACTTTAAGAGAGGTTTCTATGAGAGGGTCATTGAGTTGGCTCCTTTTCATGATGTATTAAGCACTTCAGCAATGGCCACATGCGGCTGTCCTGTGTTGTGTCCTGTAGGCTAGGCTGAGACAAGGGTGGATAGTGCTGGATGCCTCACGAAGGAAATGACCTAAGCATTGTTGTATTAAAAGTCATGGACTCTTTGTGGAAAATTTCTAAGCATTTATATCGTAGATTTGATGAGTTCTTTTCAAATTGAGAACCTAAAAAGGGGGAAGGTTCATGACAAGGTAACGCATTAGTTAGTTGTGCTCAATATCATCTATTAGGATATGCTAGAGAACATTCTACTTCAATTTCTTCTACTTTAATAATTACGAATGGGTTTGTTCATTCATAAATCTAGCGAATCGTTACTATAGTAAGAAATAATGATTTATTAAGACATGATAAATCTCTTTATACCTCTTGTTTGTAAGAGGAATAATGAACAAACAATACCAAAAAAGTACTTTTAGTGCATTTTTATTATGACATTTTTAATTAATTTTTTATAAAATGTCTATTATGACAAAAGAATATATTAAGAAACCAATATATTGTCATTAAATAGTGAGCACTTAAGCATTCTCCCACAATTCAACCGATCAAGGGTCTACAGGCTAGCTAGGTACCTACCTTCACTCGACTCCATCATAGCGTGGTTTCTTCCTCCTAAGTAGGGGTGTCAATTCAGGTCAACGGGCTGAGTTCAGGTCGAACCCGAGTTGACCTGGTTCTAAATAGGTCAACCCGAACTTGACCCATTTTTGCAAACGGGTCAACTATCTAAACCCGGACCCGATCCACGCGGGTTGCCGGGTTGACACGACTCGACCAGCAACGGCGGCGCAGCTACAGAGGCGACAGCAGGGAAGGGAGACCATGCGAACGGTGAAGCCCTAGTGACATCAGGGAAAAATCATGAGCTATTGCCTTTATCTACTAAAAAATCAGTAGATAATTCTACGAAAAGAGTATATTACATAAAGCTATGCTAATGTTTCAAGAAATTGAGATGCTTGAGTTTAGTCCATATGTGGCCATTTATAATGTTATAATTCATTGATTTGCTAGGATGAAAGGATTTTATGATTCTTCAGCAATTTTTTAAAAAAACTGTGGAGAATGGTTTATCCCAAACTCTTGAAGCCTGTATTGGGCTTATTCAAGCTTATCGAAGTTGTGGTTTGTGATGATAAGAGTAAATTGTGTGAAGAAAATTGTAATTAGTAAGATGCTATCCAAATTATGTAACTTACAATATATTTACTGAGGAGTGTTCTCATGGTTGACTTCTTAAAAGGATGGAGAGGTTTTATACAATTATACTCAACAAAATGATGAATATGCAATATTGCACATTAATCACCTTGCTTGAGGCTTATTCAAACATGGAAATTTTAGAAATGATAGAAAAAATCAATTATGAGGATTTTAAGTCAAACACCTATGTAGGATGACCTTATCAGATGAATGTTGGATCCCCCTCTTCCAATTAAACATTAATTTTCTTTAATATGAAATTTAGGATATATCACACATTAAATTTATTTTTTTAGTTTAAATTGCTTGATAAAAAATGTGTTTTATCTCAATCAACACCAATACGTGTGATTTTCTATTCCAAGTTTATCTCATAGGTTGGGGTCCATTTGTTGACCTCTTTTTTTAGCAAAGGAAATTCAAATCCTAAATCTTTAAAACACCATCTCCAACTAAAAATCACATTGCTATTGTGTTACATGGCCTCTTAAAGCAATAAGAACCTAGTCGTAGGTCCCTAGCCTTGGCCAATTAAACATTATAATGCCTAATTCTCTATTATACATTTTATGATTAGTCTATATTACCTATGCTAAGCCATTTGATCTGAGACATCTTAAACTCAATTTTAATACATTCACATCAGTCAAAACTCTAGACCCTTCTATGGTTGATTCAGTAGCCAAGGTATAAACCCTAGTCAATATCGAAGCTTTTTAGTAGATTAAATCATGTATACACTGGCCCATGGAACTCAAACCCTATCAAAATTTCTCTCTTAGGAGCTAGATATACTAAACACATCAACCCCAGCTCTTAAGAATACATGTTAACCATGTTAACCAAAATGGGATAGGTAAAAAAACCTTAATAGGTCAAACCCTTTGATGGAACTTCTAAACCCTTCATTACTCCAAACAAGATCTTTAAATTAAACCTATCAATGCTCATACAAATTTGACTTGTTTTGTAAGTTTTCTTGAGTGAAAGGTTGGACTAGTGAAGTCAACGAAAGACTAGTCAAACTGGTCTAGCTTAGATTGAATCCTAATATCCTATCAATTGGACTTTCCCCATAATTCAATCCTAGTCTATTTAAATCCCTCGATACACCTAATCCAATGTCTACTCTCCTCATGGTGAGTTCACTTGGTTAACCCAAAATGAATTATTAAACCAAGGCTAAGCATGGTCTCATTATTATAACCATAAGTCAATTAAAAAACTTAATATAGTTGACTTAATCAGCTTATAGATGACCCCTAAAGACCAATATATGTGGAATGACCAAGGTTGACAAGTCATAGTGGCAAATTCATTAAAAAAAGACTAAATGGTAAAAACACTTAAATCTCTTCAATTCTCTAAATATTAGCCTTCTATTCTAAAGGAAAGAACTCTAGAATATCACTAGAGCACACTAAACACAAACCTGTGCCCTTTTATAGTGTTGATATGGCCGTTGTGGTCTCTTGTAGAAATGACCCAAAGTTATTTTCTCTCTTTTTAAACCACTACCCTGCTTACCAACATCTTATAACACTTAGCAAGCATCCATGGAAGCCCTTTATAAATCCAAAGCAATTACACGAACCCTCATTACTTGGAATAGGGATAAAATAGTTAAACCTTTTATTAAATATTTTTACTAACCAGAGCTCCTCCCAGCAAAAAACATATTTAATTTTTCCTCCCCATCTCCTTTTTTATCACTCCCCTTGCAATTTGGAATCTACTAGAAGCAACAATCAAGGATTTTAGACCATTATCCATCAAATTCTTTCAAAATTTTCAACCTAAACCTCCTCCAGTCATGAGTTCTCTAGGGAAGATCATCCACTGGAGCTAAATAAGAAAATAAGCCAAGAATTATGCCCTAAGATCACTTCTATAGTGGAAAATTTTAAACCCTAGTCTAATCCACTAAAGTTAAAAAAATTAAGGTTTCCTTATTTGTGGGTAAGGAAGATGGAACCTGGATTGGCCAACCCATATATATTTACTCAAGTAGTGATAATCTCATCATGTCAGTGCTCCTTTCAACCCACAAATAGCACATAAAACAAGATCAAATCTCAACCATTAAACCAATCTTGCATGAGAACAAATAGTTACCCAACGTGCTTGTAAGTAGAAGAGGATAACCTCTTCCATTCACTATGCTTAATGGCACTTTGCCTACTAGAATGGCCATACCATTTTGGTGATGCCACTCTTATTTTCTACAAATTGATTAAAAAATAGGTTTTTATTACTAGAGCTTCACAAAATCATATAAAATCATCTTCTAAACCATTTTACACATTCTAAGGTTCTTTGGATTTAGAATTAAATACTCAACCAAATGAAATTAAAATAAAGTGGATTGGTTAAGTGAACTTGAAGTAATTTAGGTTTGAATGTTTATAATTATCCATTTTTTAGTCCTTCCAAACACATCCATTTTGATTGAGTCTTGGTTCAGAAAAATAATGCAATGTGGCCTAAATCCTATAATTTCAAAGATAAATTTGGAGCCTCCACTATCCACACTAGAATTTTTAAAGGTATCGATCATAATATAAACTAAAAAACTAAAAAATCACTATGACAATCCATAGCACATCTATATCTCATCTTTGGGTGGTTTGTATGTATTAGTATAAGGAATAGAGATAGTTAATTATAAGCATTGATGAACAATATGGACACCTTGGTAATTAAACTTTTGTTGAAACACAAACTTACTACATTTAGTGACATTATGAAACCTAGGAATTAATTTGAGATTAGTTAAGATTCATTAAATGACTTAATTAACAAATGCTAAAATTAGCCCATTTATCATCAACAAAATTTCCAAAATTCATAATAAATAAAGAGAAAAATTTTAATGTTTTAAAGAGAAATGAATTAGATTAAAATTAATTATCAAATTAAAAATAGAATAAAATCTACTTCAAATTTCAATTTAAAAAATAATACTTTTTAATTTAATGTTTAAATGAAATAATAATTATATTAAATCATATAAATTCAACAATTAAAAAAATTAATGTTAAAATTTTTATGATTGTGCCTTGGGTTATAAGTAACATAGGACATCAATCATTTCATAACATTCGGATATTTGATTGATTAATCAAAAACCCTTAATGCCTTATATAGGGAAGGAATTTAAAAATGTATTAAATGCATAAATTTCATAAATAATTAAATATAAATTATTGTAATATAAAATAAATTACATATTATTCAAAATAAATATATAATTCATTTAGTTACAGAGTCAAACCTTGGCCAAACCAATTGGAAATGGTTTAAAATTTTAATAATTAAATTAATTATTTAAATAATAAAAAATTAAATTAAAAAACTAAATTCTAATTTAAAATAAATTAAATAATAAAACTAAAATAAATATAAATTATAATTTTAAATAAATTAAAAACAATTAATTCAAAAGAAATGAAAATTTTAACTAAATATTAAAAATATTAATTTTAAGAAATAAAATTTGAAGAATATTTTTTTTAAATTTAAATGATTTAAAATAAATTTAATTTAATTATAAATTAAATACAATAAAAAAATTATTATTTAAATTTATTAATTAAATTTAAATAACTTATTCTTTAATAATTAGTTGTATTTTTTTAACCAACCAAATAAATAATAGGCTTAATGAACTTCCACTATCCCTTAGGGGCAATAAATACTTGAAATTAACAAGCATTAGACTTATTAATTAGAGTTTCCAAAGTAATTTGGCGTGCTTAATTACCTTGTTATTTAAAATTAAAATAAAATTTTAAATAAAATTCAACAGATTCTATGCACTTGCTTTTTTTTTTTTTTTTTTTGAGTCGTGGATTGCATTTGAATAGAGAATATAACTATTACAAACAACAATAAAACTAATAAAAATACCTTTCCTTTCAAAAAGAGGAGAGAAGAGGGTTTTATTTATAAGAAAACTAAACATAAAAGAAATTGGAAAGACACATGCACCTAAACCACTATTTCCCTGACTTGGCTTATTGACTTCTTAAATTTTATTAGTCATCCTCCCAATGTAAAGAAGATAATACTTACTATAATGGATGTAGAACCATTATTGCACACCATGGCCCAATTTGGGAGTTGGAGACAACAAAGGTTAGAAAATAACTATATTGGTATATTAGTGTCACTTATTTTTCCAAATAGTTATAAGATAAAAAATAAAGATACAACCACTACACATTATATGAATTCTAGAATAGAAATCATCATTCATCAAGAAATTGTTAGTTTCCTTTGACTCAGGCCCCACCTCCTTACTCCAAGTTTTCGTCCAACTAAAATTTAGCATCAACTTACTTGAATAAGGAGGTCATAACCCCTTCCAAACAAATATCCAACAATTTTTGTTTTCCCTTCCTCTGGATGTCTTAAATTTAATACAACAATTTGAGCTCCTTATTCAGCCTAACATAAAGCACAATTGATTTTGAATCCAATATGAGACATTTCTACTTATCAGCCTTAAAACTATATTATACTCTATAATTCTTTACACAACATCTATTTCATAACAAAAACTTTATCCCCTTTCTTTTTGAGAGAACTGCATTTAGCTTTTATTAAAAAAAACATTAATAAAGTGATAACCCTATAATAATCCTTCTTTAATAGAAAAAAAAAATTTTGAAGGAAGGTTTTTATCTAATACATTATCCCAAAAGAAAAGTCCCAGCCTAGCATAGGAAGTACAAAAATTATCTAATCTATTAAAATTTCTAGGCTCATACTGTAAAAATTGCATTCTTAAAGTCTCAAAGAAATGAAATGTCTGGATTGAAGAAACCTTTATTGCTCAATTTGATGTTGGTCATTGTTTTTTGAAGTACTGTGATGACATTTACATTGTTATCTTATATACAAATACCTTTCAAGTCAAGCATCCATCCTTGCATTAAATCTTTTATTTTAAGCTGAACAATCAATTCCAATTTAGTAATATCCAAATGTAATTTTTTTCCAAATGATAATAGGAATTTTCCTTTGTGGCACTAATTACTCTTCCTATTTTTGCTTAATTAGAAGAGTATTTGAATAATCCATAATAACCTTATTTCAATTTGGTGGAGGGGGGGGGGGGGGGGAATTGAAAGTTCGTTAGGGATGTTAAGCCCTATAGAACTGGCCCAAGGCTAACAAGAAGAGAGGTGAATTGGTAATAAAATTCTTTACACAAAGAAATAAAATCATAATCCAAATCACCACAAACAAAGTGCGGAAATTAAATAAATGCGGAAGCAGTAATAAGAAAAGAACACACCAGATTTATAGTGGTTCAGTCAAACCTTGACCTACGTCCACTCCTTGGAGGCACCCTCCAAGTATTGCACTACAAAAGTGTCTCTCCTTTAGCCCCCACAGCTAGGCGGAGAAGCCCTTACAAAATCACTTCCAACTTCCCCGGTGCGGCGGAATCGCCGGGTCATTTGACACCAAAGAGATCTTCTTCTTTGGTGAACTTACCTCGAGATAAGCCTTGAATCCGATGGTACTAATGTGCGAGTTCGCCGGAGCAACCGTGTGGAATCCCCTCCACACTCCCTTGAGTTCCGCTCCCTCACAAGATCTTCTCCCTCTTAAACTCCACCCTTTCCTCTCTCTCTCCCTTTCAAGCTCTCTCTTCAAGTTTCCATCACAAGAACGAAGCTACTATGGCTGCCAAAGATACTTACAAAGTGCCTTGCCATAGCTTAAATAGAAGCTCTCAAAACAAGCTCATTAATGCAAGTTGCCGCCATTATCGTCCAGGATGATAGGCATATTGTCCTTGCCGATTAGCTAAAATATGATGAAAATCATCCTGAATATTGCCCTGAAATGAAGCTGGACGATGTCTAATCGTCCCGGATGATCTTGTGATCGGCCTGGACGAAATCCCCATTAATTGCTTTCCAAAATTGCCTGAGAAATTTTGGAAAAATTGTCCTGGATCGTCTTGGATGATATTTTATAGTCCAGGCTGATCCTCTAGACGATGTCCGAAAATAGGTTATTTCTTAATAGATATGGAGGAAGAATCTTGTTGAATCGAGCCGATCATCCTGGCCGATACAAAATCATCCAGGATAATAAATTTTACATAAAGACGGCTGCTTTAATGAGGATGCACAAATTAGGGTTTATACTTTTGTCAGATCTTCCAGGATGATATAAATATCGTCCTGGACGATGTTACCAAAAATAGAAATCTTTTAGGGCACAATAGAAAATCTTCCAAGTTACAAATCATCAGATGCCACACCAAATACAACAGACTCAAGAAAGGAAAAAGATTACAAAATGACTCAGACCTAGTCTACCCAATCTTGAGCTGATTCCAAATTGCAGTCCGATTGTGTGAACCTGAAATGTCAGCACATAACGCAGTTGTAGAGAACAAAGAATATTTGATATCATCAAAATCATAAGTCATAGATCCGCAACAATCTCCTCCTTTTTTTGTGGTGACAAACAATTCAATTTGAATTTTTAAAAGAAAGTAATTTCTCCTAATCTCCCCCTTACTAGAATAACACTTTTTAAAAAAAAATAGGGGAGATAAAAATAATTTTATTATTTTTAATTTTTTGAAAACAAGATAAAAAATATGATAACAGTAACAAAACTCAACAATACATTCTTCCCCTTTGACATTATCAAAAAGAGAGGAGGCACAAACAAAAATAAAAACAAAAGACAAAAAATGTTTCGTGATCTAGTGAAAAAATAAATATTCTTAAAATGTTAAAGTTACCCCTTAGTTTTAATTAAAAACTTAGTAGAATTGGATTGACAACGCATAGCCCAGAAAAGGTTAGAAATTCATAATTTGATAATCCAAACTCGTTCTTTTAAAGGCTCAAAAACTTTTTAATCCAATATCCAAATCAAGGAATAAACGGGAAAAAGAAATATTAATTTTTCAAAACTCCTTCCATAAAACATGTCTAATAGAAGATCAATACATGAATTTTTGAATCAGGAACCAAAGTTTTCAACCACAAGTTTCGAACATATCAAGGATTTTCTTAAGTTTTTAGTAGTATAAGAAAAAAAATAAGCATATTTTTTGTGGGCTCATTTTATGCCCTTTATCACTTGAATGGCACTTTGAGCATCTTTTGATTTTAATACACTTTGTGTATTTTTTTTTTTTAATTTGGCGTCATTGTGCATCTTTTGGTTTGGCATCATTGGCCGTTTTCTTTTTATTATTTTCAAAAAATATGCTTTCTTTCTTATATTTTCAAAACTAAAGTAAACCCAAATTATTGACAACACGAACAACTAGATTAAGAAAATTTTATGGTGGATTCAACAATCTTACAAAAGATTCCTATGCGATAGAAAAAATGTAGAGAGATAAAAAAAATAGTTTCAAAATCTAATTTAAAATATGATGAAGATTTTGAATCAAAAGTAAAATAGAATCTTTAAGAAGAGAAAAAGAGAAACAAAAATACGAGTTTCCTTTCTTTGACTGTTTTAGAGAAGTCAAACACAACTTACCAAAGATTTAAAAAAAAAAACACGAAGTAGATTTTTCATTTTTAGAAAAGTGAATGTGTGTTGATCAGAGAAAAACTTTCACGAAAAAAAAAAATTTCAAAGAATAAACAAAACAAAAAAATAAAAATAAAAAAGAAAAGCACAAAAACACAACACAAAAATAAGAAAGGCTCTTAACCATTATCTCTCTCCTGGTCCAATGCTTTAGAGATCAGATTTGCCCATGAGATTTTTTGCCTATCATTATTTTCCCAGTTTAAATTTTTCTTCGCCTTTCCCTTTTCTTTTGTAGGAAGAATTCTTAAATTAGGGCATTGATTTTTCGTATATCCAGGCTTCCTGCATCGAAATCAAATAACGTCAAAAAAAAAAAATGAATATCCTTACCACTTTTACCTTTTTTCCACTTTTACTTATACTTAGGTGAGCTTTGTGATTTGCTTGACACGTCATTGCCTTCATCACCAACTAGGCTATCTCTTTCTGTATCTCCAGCTTTTAGAATAATAGTTTCACCTGCATCCAAAAGTCTTTGACCCAAACTTTGCTCGTAGGCAATGAGTGAACCAATCAAATTATCAGTAGAATACTCATTCAAATTTTTTGATTCACAAATAACAACTACTTTAGCATCAAACTTATCCAGTAAATAAAGAAGAATTTTGTTAACTTTTTTAAAATTTAAAAAATCTTTTCCTAAAGTATGCAATGAGTTTATAATTTGAATGAATCTGGTATACATGTCTAAGATCGTTTCAAAAGGATTCATGGAAAATAATTCAAAATCATGCATTAATAAATTCAACTTGGATTGCTTGATTTCACTAGTGCCTTCGTATATGGTGTGTAAATTATCCCAAACTTCCTTACCGGTAGTGCACGTGGATACTAGCATAAAATCATTAGAATTTAAAGCACAAAAAAAGCAATTTAAAGACTTTACATTCAATTGAACATTGATTTGTCCTTCCCTGTTCCATTAACTAAAAGAAATATCAATTTTAACTCCATTAACAATTCATGACGGTGATGAATAACCACTTAAAATCATATGCCACATGCGAAAATCAATCGATTGCAAGAAAATAGATATGCGAGTTTTCCAAAAATCAAATGACATATTTTCAAATAAAGGAGGTCTAATGATTGAATAACCTTCCGTAATAGTACGATTAGTCATGGATCGAAATTCAAAAGCATTTAAAAACTTATTTTAAGAAAACTTGCTCTGATACCACTTGAAAGTTTGTTAGGGATGTTAAGCCCTATAGAACTGACCCAAGACTAACAAGAAGAGAGGTGAATTGTTAATAAAATTTTTTACACAAAGAAATAAAATTACAAACCAAATCACCACAAATAAAGTGCGAAAATTAAATAAATGCGGAAGCGGTAATAAGAAAAGAACACACTGGATTTATAGTGGTTCGGTCAAACCTTGACCTACGTCCACTCCTTGGAGGCACCCTCTAAGTATTGCACTACAAAAGTGTTTCTCCTTTAGCACCCACAGCTAGGCGGAGTAGCCCTTACAAAATCACTTCCACCTTTCCTGGTGCGGCGGAGTCGCCGGGTCCTTTGACACCAAAGAGATCTTCTTATTTGGTGAACTTACCTCAAGACAAGTCTTGAATCCGATGGTACTAAGGTGTGAGTTCGCCGGAGCAACCGTGTGGATTACCCTCCACACTCCCTTGAGTTCCCCCCCTCACAGGATCTTCTCCCTCTCAAACTCTACCCTTTCCTCTCTCCCTTTCAAGCTCTCTCTTCAAGTTTCCCCCACAAGAACGAAGCTATAATGGCTACCAAAGACACTTACAAAGTGCCTTGCCATGGCTTAAATAGAAGCTCTCAAAATAAGCTCTTTAATGCAAGTTGCCGCCATTATCATCCAGGATGATAGGCATATCGTCCTAGCCGATTAGCTCAAATATGAGGAAAATCGTCCTGAATATCACCCTGAAATGAAGCTGGAAAATGTCTAATTGTCCCTGACGATCTTGCGATCGGCCTGGACAAAATCCCGATTAATTGCTTTCCAAAACTGCCTGAGAAATTTTGGAAAAATTGTCCTGGATCGTCCTGGACGATATTTTATAGTCAAGGTCGATCCCCTGGACGATGTCCAAAAATAGGTTATTTCTTAATAGATCTGGCAGTAGATTCTTGCTGAATCGAGCCGATCATCCTGGCTGATACAAAATCATCCAGGATGATATGTTTTGCATAAAGATTGCTGCTTTAATGAGGATGCCCTAATTAGGGTTTCTACTTTTGTCAGATCGTCCAAGACGATATAAATATCGTCCCGGACGATGTTACCAAAAAAAAAAATCTTATAGGGCACAAAAAAAAATCATCCAAGTTACAAATCATCAGATGCCACATAAAATACAACAGACTCAAGAAAGAAAAAAGATTACAAACTAACCCAGACCTAGTCTACCCAATCTTGAGCTGATTCCAAATTGCAGTCTGATCGTGTGAACCTGAAATGTCAGTACATATGGCAGTTGTAGAGAACCAAGAATGTTTTCTATCATCAAATTCATAAGCCATAGATCCGCAACAGGAATAAAATAGATTTTGAAACTCAAAATGTAGATTAGTACTGAAGTTATCCAATAGTAGACTTTTGAAAGGTTATGTGTTTGTTATCAACAAATGAGAAGCTGGAATAACAATAGAACTTATTGGATTTCCATACTTACAATCATTCCTAGCCTTCCAAGGATAATATACTAATGAATAATATTTTGATCCCATTATAGTATTTCCTTCAGATTTGTATTTCAAATAAATAAACATATATGATGTATATTGGAATAAAAGAAATATAAATCTCCAATGGTTAAGGCTTTTAATTACCTCAATAAAAATGTTCCAGGTTACTAAAATATGAATAATAGATTCAATTTAATGGCATCCTTCCAGGAAATAAGATGAATCTTGAATTTGTTTGTGCGCCAAATATTCACCTATAGTTAGAGCTCCTCTAAAAAATCTTTAATAGAAAATGTTGTTCATGGCAATAATCTCATTTTTCTAATCGATGTAGCATTCTTGTGCACATCAAGTGTATTATATTTCATTTCTTGAATAATGTTTGATTTGGATTTGAACATATTAGAATGAATCAACAAAGCTTTACCTGACCCTATTAGAATGAATGGGAATATGTTTATGATATGGGTTACATGTTCACTTAAGGAAATTTGTAGATCATTTTTCTTTAAATATCTATTTTTATGAAGTTGGTCTAGTGAGATTTATTGCATCATCAAGGTGTTAAGTTGAGTTGGCCAGTTGCATAATGTTTTATCTAAAATCCAACACTTTGTGATTATACTAATCTTCTTTTCATTCATAATATCTCATATTAATAGTTGCTTCAAGTGTTGGTCACCATATAAAATTATTTTTCAGGAAGGAGAAGATCTCTTATAGCTGAGCTATTATGTAGTTTTTTTTAGATATTTTTTTATTAAAGTTTTGTTGAGCAAAGAATTTGGGTCTAGAATAAAATCCCAATCCAACCTCGCTCTCAAATGTCCTTTCCAGGTGGATGAGGAATGAAATCCCATACCACTCATTCATTTTGGAATGCAAAGATCATCCCAAGATACATAATGTAATCCTTTCTTACCTTTATCCTAGTTCCACAAAAATTTTATGCACGATTGATCAAAATGATTCAAAATTCCTTTGGGTACAAGAGAGGGGGCTATTTTGAATCTTTGAAAGGTTAAGAGTGATGATTTTATATGAATAGAACTTCTTGCAAGTGACAAAGATTTGCTGCCCCATGAATTAAGGTTTTCTAAAACATGTTAAATAAGCAGTTGGAAGTCATTAGTGACATATATTCTAAAAAATTTCTTAACACCCAATTAAACTAGGTCATGAAAAATCTCATAGCCCATTCTTGCATCACTTTTTTTGTTTATTTTCTGTGAGATAAAGATTTGGACCAAACTACCAATGATTGGAATTTCTTGATAGATTGACCCATCCATGAACAATTATTTGAAAGGATTTTTTTATAATCCATTGCATCTTTGGGAAGTAAACAAAGATAAGAATTTCATATGGATAAAATAATGTGAGAAATAATTTCAGTTAAAGGAGCCACTTTGATCTTATGCCACAAATCTTTTGTGGAGAGCTTTCATAAAATTTCCAAACAGATAATAAAAAGGTATGGAGATAGAGGGTAGGCTTGTCCAAATCCATGCATACCTTTAATTAAATATTCTCTTCTTCTATTAATAAGTAAAGAGATTTTTTTAAAAGAAAATGTAACTTGCATTAAATGAAAAAACTAATTACAAAATACTAAAAGGTAAGCAACCTATTGTAGGTGGAAGTTTGAAAGTGAGTTTTGAAAAAGTTAATCATATTTGGAAAATTTGATTTTTAAATTTATAATATCAATATCGAACACCTCATTATAAATGATATATTTCCCGTTAAGGAAAAGATATCACTTGATAATGGGTTAAGATGATGAAACTGAAAGTTGTCATCTTGATTATAGTAGTTGTATTCAAGTAAGATCACATATAATCCCAAAGGGGCGAAATGAGATTATATCAATATTAAACAACTATAATCTAGATGAGAGATTATTAATTTCATATTCCATATCATAATAGTGAATGATCTATCCCTCTATGGAGAGAAAATATCACCCATTATCGATCGATGGAATTTGACGATAATGATCGTTATTGACTTCATTTTCCCAAAGAAGATTAATTTTGAATTTTAAAAGGTGGATGTATATTCTAAATCTCCTAAAAAAGCAAACCCTCATAGTTAATTACAAAATAAAAAAATCTAAATTTTCTATGAATACACTCGATTAAAATAATGGTGAATTTTTTGCTTAGAGATTTCCTAAGAGTGATATCAAAGATGTGAAAGTGGAATTTCAAATAGAATTGGAACAAGATTGAGGTGTGATTTTTGGGGTCAAAGGAAGAAGTGTAGGAGATAATTTAGGATTCCAAATATGATTCTAATGTATCACAACCTAAGTTAAGTGTTGGGCTTCAAATTTTAGGTTGAGGAGAATTTTAATTTGAGTTGAATGAATTATTAGAAATTTGATATTATATTCCTAGAGGTTGGGGTCTTATAATTCAGAGTCCACCATGGGTTCTAAATCTAAATTGGGCACCAAATAATTTTTGCCTGAACTTAACTAATGCAATGCAAAATTTTAATTTACCTTGGTCTAGATTAGGGAGCCCGCTAACTGCCTAGTCAATTTTAAACCATGAAACCGGTCACTTTTTTGAAAGAGCGGTAGGAAATTTTTTTTATTAATGTTTTGGAGAGCTGGGGATGATGTCTAGAGATTGTCCTAAGTGGCCCCTTGACTTATGTTGGATGAATACTAAAGATAGATGCAATGAAAATTTAAACTCTTCTAAATTTCTTTCTAATGCATGTATGCTGATCGACTCGATTAATACTCAAAATTGGAATGCAATAATTTAAAAAAAAACAAAAAAAAAAAGTTTATATCCTAGAGATTGCATAAGTTACCCTTGACAAATCTGCACCATCATAGGCTAGGTGGTATGCTAAAACCCATAGGTTGGGAGGTGCCTAACAAAAGGAAGAGAAGAATACATCAAAGATGTTATGAGAACCCCTGATGATACCAGCCTTACTTCTTATATTGTTAGAATTTCTATTTTATCTTAAAAATTTTTATTTAAATTTAAGTAGAAGAATTTTTCACACCCTAACGAGTCTCGTGTATCCATACTAAATCCAAATCGGCACACAATCACTAAAAAACTAAGAAGAATAGGAAACCACATACACAATCATATCAATAAACAAATTAATATAATTAATTCCACAAAGCAAAGTCTGTATGCAAATGTCCAAATTATTATAAACCAATATCTATAAAATTAAAAGTGGTCGGGCACCACTAATAATAACATAGACTCAAACTCTAGTACAGATGCAAGTGATTTTGAGTGGGATACTCTTTATCTTTTATTCTTCGGTCTTCTCTTCTTTGAGCTCTTTGAATTCTTTATACCTGAATATCCAAATGTCAAATAAAACTCATTCCCCAAAGAGGATGTTATTCTTTTCAATTTAGGTTTGAGTGTGATCCTAATTTGGGCTTCTAAAAAGAAAAGGATAATCCCCCTAAGGGGTATCCATTCCTATTTGGAATCCAACTTTGGGTATGAGTATCCCAAACTCAAAGTGCAACTTTTACAATTCAATACATAAATAAATTAAATTAATAAAAAATGAAAATTCTAGATTCCTCTATAGGGTTATCCTAAATATTTAATAAATAAAATTAATTTTAAACCAGTTATATATATGTATACAAAAATGTAAACATACTTGATCATGCTCTTTTTATTTTGGGGCTAAGCAACTAAAGCAACTATAACAGTTATATTAATTATTTTTTAGCACTCTTTATTACCTTGCATGAGTGTGACCACCCATAAGAAACTCAATGAACATCTAGATCACTCCTAATCTATGGATAATCTATCTCCCATCACATCAATCCATAGAGTGCAATAAAAGTAAGCAAACACATTAAGTAATTTTAATCATAACTTGTGATAAAATCTCAAAAATCTGGCACACAACATAAAATTAAATACTTCATAGCCTAGATCTAGAGTCAGTTGTCATAGTAAAGCATCTAATGTGTATGTAAAAGGTCGTGTGGGTGGGTAGATCCTAAACTGGGATGTTTGTTGGAGTTGTTTAGTGTTTGAGTTTATTAAAGGATGAAAGAGAACTTTATGTTTGCGTTTAAGTATTAATGTGTTAAAGCTTGATTTGGATGTATTTTAGTTGTTAGATGATTTCTACCTTTGCTACTCATTGAGGCTATGAAGTTTATTTAACCTTCCTTGGGGCAAAGTTAATATACTCGTAGGTCTGGGTTACTAGTAGCAATTGTGATTGATTAAGTTGATTTAGTTGGTTTGAAATTTAGGGTGAATTAATCATAATTAATTTAATTAATTATTGATTTAAAAAAAGTAATTTATATTTTCCATCAACAAGTTCATGGCATTGTGCCACAATGCTCGAGGAACTAGGCCTCCTTAGGACATTAGCCCTACAGCTCAGTGTAGATCAGCCAATAAACTTGATCTGAGGAGTGGTTGTTGTGAACTAAAATGTTAGTTTAGTAATTTTAGTAATAAAACTATAATTTTTTAGGGATTTTAATGAATTATTGATTTTTTTTTTCTTCTTGGAATTACTTAATAGCATTCATTAAGGGTCTGAAAGTTGACTTTGCAAATCAAAGTTAAATTTGAAAGTTTTAGATTTTTAAGAAATATTAAACCTTATGATGAGTGGTTAGACAATTAGTATACTGAATTTTGAGTTTTATAGAGAAAGTTAGGAATTTTCAAAGTTTTAACTTGATTTAGACTTGATTTTTCCTAGATTGTTGACTTTTTAACTTTGATTAATTTTCAAGGTTTAACATTTTTATAACATATTAGATTTTAATTTGAGTTAAATTCTTCTGAGTTTGATCAATTTGAAATTTTCTAAAATTAGCTATCATTTTTGGTAGTTTGGTTATTAATTGAATTTTTAAATTTATTTTAATTAAAGACCTTCTTAATTTTTTGAATCCAAATGAACTCCAAACTTCTTGAAATCCTCTTTAAAAACTAGAAATGATTTGAGGGATTATTAACTATTTCATAATTTTTTGGAAATTTTAATTAATTAAATTATTTAAATATTATTTTTTAAATAAAATTAAATTATTCTGCTGAAATGCTTGATTTCAACTGGAACACTACCCTGTCGGTGGGGAATTTCATTTCAGACTTTGGTTGGAATTTACCTGATTTTATTCCGGGACATGTTAAGGCCAGCATTTGTAAATCTGTGATTGCTGAAAATGGCCCTGTGTTAATCTGGGATTCGGTCTCTAATGATAAACCTTCTAACAAGGTCTTCTCTGATTATTTTCATTATAATCTTGAAGACGTCAACTGGTTTAAATATATTTGGCATAAAGGCTTTGCTCTACGCTATGCCTCTTACTCGTGGATGGCGATTAAGCAGAAACTTAAAATGGCTGACATTTCGAATTTTAGGGGAATTCCTGCGAACCCCAACTGCTCTTTTTGCCTTGGAAATTCTGAAACTCATTCTCATGTATACTTTGAATGTGACTATTCATTTTCGCTTCTCATTGCTCTTTTTCCCGCTATGGTGAAATTTTATTTGAGACCGAACCTGTTACAAATTTTTGATTTCTTTGAAAGCCACCGAAATTATTCTAGAGCTGAAAAAAACTTTTGCTATCTTACTGTGGCGATTTTGGTATATCACTTGTGGAGAGAAAGAAATAATAAGAGGTTTTCGAATGCTTGGAGAAGTCCTAATGAGCTCAAAAGAGTTATTAAATTGGCTACTGTTGCTAAAGCCAGGAACTGGAGACACTATGATATGCTTAAAGTTAATTTTAAGGAGTTGCTGGGTTGATGGACCTTTTTGTCCGTCTGTTTGGCTGACGCTTTCCTTCAAGATTATTTGGTTTTTGCTACTTTTGAAGTTTTTGGATCCTTTACCTCTCCATGCCGATTCTTCTGGGAGGATCATTAAGTGGTTTTTGGCACTTTTCTGCTGCATTTCATCTTCTACTGGGCTGGTGATTTTTTGTTTCCGGCCTCGGCACACTATGGCTTCGAAGGGTGGCTTGCAGATATGGACGATGATGTGTCTGATTTACATCTTATATGCATCCTTGGACGGTCATTCGGAAACCAGGATGCTTTTTGGGCACCGTTATGGTCTTTCTATTCGTTTGATCGGCAACCGGTGTCTATGTGGGCTACAGGTTTTGGCGGTTTGATTAAGGCTTTGATGCCTTTTTGATGTAAATCTATTTTCCTGAGTCTATGTTATCTGCAAGCTTTTCTTTTCTTTTGGGGTGGTATGGTTTTCTTTTACTTGTAAGTTATTTACTTGTAACCTTTGATGATTAATATAAGGGCTTTGCCCCAATTTTTTCCCAAAAAAAAATTAAATTATTCTTAAAAATGATGTCAAATTAAAGTGGTTTTAATTCTCTCAGATTAAGGATTAAATTATGATTAGTTAGAGGTATTATATGTATTTTTATATTTAAATTTGATTTATTAGAATTTTCATAATTTACATTCTTAATTAAGGGTATAAACTTAAGTAAATTAATTAAGGGACCTGATGACTTTAAAAATCAATGAAAAATTTTATGTGGGTAGGCAATGTAAATATGTTTATGTGTTCAAAATTTCAAGTCAAGGGCATATGAATCCTTATTATTAGAATATTCCTAATTTATTTGCATAAGTCCTTAATTATTATCCTTAATGATGCCACTAAGTTAAGTAGGTTTGAATCAACATTTTACTAACCCTTGGACTTAACACATATAAATGTACAAACATCACATCTAAGTCCATAGAACTAGGAGAGCCTTAGCTAAATGCTTTTTGCATCTTAAGCATAGAAATTATAAAAAAAAATTAAAAAATTAGATGATTAATCAATGGTAAATTAGTAAGGTTATTGTCTTTTGATTAACTACTACCCTATGCTAATTATGTTCAAGTTTGCTTAATCTAGGTCTAAAATTTTGAGGGATCTCTCAAAACTCTCATGATTTTATAAGTATAGTTTTCAAATTAATTTTAATATTATAAAATAGATTAATTTTAGGAATTTGTAGAAATTTTGAGATAGTTCAAAATAGTTTTAAAATGATTTTGGAAAATTGTTTTGTAATTTAAAAATAATTTTAGGAATGAACTTGGATTTATATATATATATATATATATATATATATATATATATATATATATAAAGAAGGTTTGGATTCAACTTAATATTAATCAAATATTTAAATGTTTAGATTAATTAAGTTGATAAAAATCTTTAAATATTTTGAGAAGAAATCTTATTTTCAAAATAATTAAATTATATTTTCTATTTTTAAAAAATAATACTATATTTTTTAATTTTTTGAAAATAATTTATTTAATTTTAAATTACATGACAGTTAATTAATCCTTAATTAAATGGTTATTTAATGTATTTAAATCATAAAAATTATCTAATTAAAAAAAAATTTAATTTAAATTATTATTTAATTGATTAAAATATTATTTATGATATATTTTTAATTTTTTTAAAAAAGTTTATTTAGATATTTTAAATTAGATGACATTAATTATTAATTAAACTTTAAATTAAAATATTTTGATAATTAATATTAATTTCAAAATAAAAATTTTATGATTATTCTCTAAAATTTTTTAAAAATTTCATAAAAATATTTGAAGATCTCATTAATATTTAATTAGCATTTAATTAAATAATTAAATAATTAGTAAAATATTTTAATATTTAAATTATTGAAAATACATTAAATATTTTAATTTGAAATTAATTTTAAATTAACATTTATAAAGTTTATAAAACTTTTGATATAAAATATTCAATTTTTAGATTTAGATTTATTTTCTAATTGATTATTAATTTAAAATATCAAATATTTAATTAAATGAAATAATTTAAAATATATTTAATATTTTAACTTTATTAAATTTTTTATAATATTTATGTAAAATAAATATTTTTTAGAATTTTAAAATAAATTTTTAAAAAATTTTATTTAAAATAAACTTAAAATAAATGAAAAAAGTTTTTTTAAATATAAGGCGACGGTGATGCCACGTGGTAGTTTCATACTTGACTAGAGAAGAAAGTAGCTATGGTAATGCACCGCGTCAGGCCATGCGTGGTAACCAAATGAACCTCATGTTTGTGCATGGTTGTTTACTTAACCATGTCGAATAGGCCTAATGACCATTAGATCTGCTTAAATTCCATCTAACAGTCTAGATTAGGTCTCGATGCTCGATCTCGATTAAGACAGATTAGAATGCATGAAATTGATCCCGTGGCTGGGATGGAAGGTCCAGATCGAGCCGGATGAAGAGGTTAAATGTTAGATTTGATCCGCGGTTAACTGAAATGAGGAATGGCTCGATTAGGCCATTATTTAAAGGATCAATGGGCAAAAATCATACAATTCATACATGCTGTGTTAAAAACCCTAGAAACACTTCTCTGGCTTATTCCCATGATTGATTCAGTTAAATGTAATGAAATTTTAAACATATTCTAACAAAGTGAATAGAAACCATGGGGGATCAAAGTTTAAGCCTAAAATATACTATGTCAAAAGTTAAATAACTCTATATATAGTGAATTAGGTTAGGGGTTTTAAGGGAAACTAACTGGTAGATTGGATCATTTTTTGTTTCTATCAACTTGTAGATTTCCTTGTAAAATTCTCGTTTAGAAACTATGGTACCAAAACCTTCTGAACGATTGGTATTAACATTGGAAGGATTTGAGGAATGGGTTGCCTGGAGGTTTGTGCCCGGCAGCTTTGACCGATGGGTTTTGGATTGAAAAATTAAAAAGGATCTTTGGAGAAATCAAACGAAACAACGTTCTAACTGGAGGAGCTTTGGTAGGTAACGTAAGTTAAAATTACTCAAATGAGTTTTTTTTATAACTGATTCTCTAAGTTTTGAAATTAATGGGCTTGATTGATCAGGGATGTTCTTTCGATGCTATACACATGTCCCAGACATTTGGAAGGTCGAGCCAAAGCATGGGTTGAGCCAAGATCCCATTGGAAAGTTTTGGGGTGAGTGGGTAGGGACCATTGCTCTTTTGGGTTAAACCAACGAATGAGCTTGGTTAAAGAACTCTTACGAGAGCTTTAGCCTCATTTGTAACTAACCCAGTAGCCTAGTCTAAGGGATATGAAAACCTTTAGTATGGTTTGACCATAAAAAGAGTTTTAAGCATGGATTAACTTCTTTGTCAAGTCGAAGGTCAAGTATTGGGGAGGTGGTAAAGGGTAGGATAAGAGCTGCTGGTTGAGAAGGTTTAAAGCTTTAAAATGATGTAGTTAGAGTTTGGAGAGGGAGTTGACTATTTTAAAGAAAGATTTAAATGCTAATGTTGACCATTTGACTGATCAAAGGGTTTGGTTGACTGATGAGGTGGATTATAGAGAGTAAGTGTTGTTGAGTCAAGTGGGAAAGATTAAAGGGGTTAAAATAGTGTACATGGGCCTTGGAAGGGGTTTTAAAGAGATTTGACCAAGTTTGATTGGTTGACTGGTCACTTTGATAATGGTTTGACCCATGGTAGTTTTGGAAACATTTAAAGCATTAAACTGGGTGGATTTGTGTATATGATATTATTGATTTTATTAAATAGGATGGATTAACCTATTAAAACACTTTAAGGTTTAATGGGTCAACCTAGGTGTTGGCACATGAAAAATAGCACAAATGCATGAATCCCGTTTTACAGCCATATGATTCCAATTTCCTTAAGTCATATTGTAGTTTACAAGATTTTCCCCTTGGGTAGTATCAGGGTTTAAAGATCTGGGGTCCTTACTTCCTATGAGTGCAAGCACTCATAGATAATTACCCCTCTTAACATGTAAGAGAGAACTCTCAATTAAGGATGAATAATTTTTAGGTGTTTTTTGTCTCAATAGTGGGGGAAGTGAAGGTAACCCTAATTAAGATCCCATAAATCCTTCATCCCAGGTATACCGTAGTTCCAGTATTACAACACTAACAATCATTGACTATAGTGTCCAGGGAATTTGATTAGCAACCATGGGTTTCCTTCTCTCAGGGATCCCGAGTAGACTGACGTAGTTAGATGTGTGTTTTAGTTTTAATTTTTATTTAGGGTTTGGGGTTTATATCTATTAGAATACCCAAAAATTAATTTAGTTTGGTAATTATGACTTCGTTTATAAGCAACCCAAGAATTTTGACTAAAGTGGGTTTTATAGCTTCTTTCGAAAGTAGCCCAAGGTATTTAAATTTTAATTAGCATTTAAGGCTTTCATAGAAAGTAACCCAGGTAGTTAGATCTAATTTAGTACTTACAACTTTAATAGAACATAGCTCAGGGATTTTAATTTGGACTTGGGGCTTATTACTCTATTCATGAAGGGCCTAAGGATGGGTCTTATAACCTAACTCTACTGTCAGGTTGCTCAAGAGTTTTGAATTATTTGGGTAGGACATATGGCTTCCATTAAATGTAGCATGAAAAGCGGGTCTCATAACTTAATCCTTTAGACTAAGATGCCCATAAGTTTAAGTTTGATTATTTGGGTTTTAGGGTCATTATAATTTATTTAGTAATTTTCCTAAAAACTGGGTCTTATGACTTCACATAGAAATAGCCCGCTGGTGGGTCTTACAACCTAACCCTATATGCTAGGATGTTTATAGTTTTAAATTTGATTATTTTGATTGGATTTGAGTTAGGTTTTATGACTTTCCTTAGAAAGTTGCGAGTTATTTGTAGGATTGTTAGGGTCGATGTATTTCATTTTAAAAAGGTTCACTAATGCATGAGACTTACGACTTCACTTAGAAGTGGCCCATTAGTTGGTCTTTCAACCTAATCCTATAGGCTAGGATGCTCGCGTGAGGGGTCTAGGGTTGTATTATCACCTAAACATTTCCCTCATATGTCAGACCTATGACTTCTATTTGAAGTGGCTGAGGGTTTTAATTGGGGGTTAGGAGTAATGTCAATTTTTATCTAAAACTTCCCTCTAGGTCAGGATTATGACTTTCTTACAAAAGTTGTCGGGTAGTGGGTCTTATAACCAAGATCTTATAAATAAGGATGCCAAAAGATTTTTGAATTTGATTAATTGTTTGTTGAGTTAACACCATTATTTTGAGGGGTTTAACACTTGTGTTAGTGTTTTAATCATTATGTACTCGTAGTCTCATTCCTACTATAGTAGTCCACTACTCTACCAATTTTTTTAGCACTACTACTTTATTACTTTTTTAGTACTTAGCTTCTCTTATTTTTTGAGTAATTTGTTTTACCTAAAGTTGCTATAATTATCATTTTTCATTTTTAATTTAATTTATTTATGATGTACTGATTCTTATTTGCTTGTTTGTAGGTATATGGTACTTACAGCAGTTCAGGAAGCTCAAAGTGGCTGAGGCTGTTACGGTGGAATATAGAGTATGTTCGTTTGGAGAACTTGTACAATTTATTTAGGAGTTATTATTTAAAGCATATTTTGGAGAACTTGAGAGCTTATATATGTTAAATAGTGGAAAATATTATTCCCCTACTTTATTTTATTTATTACATTTAATTTTAAAAATTACTCCAATTGATTAATAAAAATGCTTTTGTTGAGTCTAGTGAATAGGTTGTTAAACCTAAGTGATTGTCCCAAGGCTAACCAAGAGGGGGGTGAATTGGTAATTTAAAAATTATACTTCTACTCTTGGATTTTTAGAAAACATTTTTAATTATTAATGCAAGTTAAATTTAAAGTTTAAAAATATACTTTTCAATCAGAGTAAATAACTTGCAATTAAATTAAATACGGAAGAAAAATAAGAAAGAACACACCAGATTTATAGTGGTTCGGTCAAACCTTGACCTACGTCCACTCCCTAGAGGCACCCTCCCAGTATTGCACTAATATCACAAAGTGACTCTCCTTTTGCCCCCAACGCAAGGAGGAGAAGCCTGTACAAAATCACTTTCACCTTCCCCGGTGCGGCGGAGTAGCCGGGTTCTTTGACACCAAAGAGATCTTCTTCTAGCCAAAATTTCCCTCAAGATGACCCTTGAATCCGATGGTACTAAGGTGCAAGTTTGCCGGAGCAACAGTGTGAATATCCCCTCCACACTCCCTTGAAATCCCCTTCAAGGATCTTCTCACTCTCAAACTCCACCCCTTCCTCTCTCCCTTTCAAGTTCTCTCTTCTAGTTTTCTTCAAAAGAACGAGGAAAAAATGACTGTCAAAGATACACTTTTTCTTCCTTTTACACTCTCCAAGTGTCGGTAGAGAACCGGATCGATGTTGTTGAACTTCACTTGAGAGCCTTCAGAGGAGATGGGCAGAAACAAAGAGACCTTCTTCTTCAAGTAACCTTATGAATCCCTCACAAACCCTCACTTGATCTCTCACTCTTCACTCTTATAATATCTCCCAAATACTCACACTTAATGATCCCTCTCAATAGAAAACAACTCCAAAGGTACTTGTAATAGTTTCTAGGACTCCTTATATAGAAAAGACATGAAAAACCGTCAAAAAAATTGCTAATTTTAAGTTTTTCTGCGCAGTGGATTGTCCTGTACGAAACTGAGTTAGTACGGACGAACTGTGAAAAAAATTTTCCCGTACAAACCATTTGTGCATCAGTACGAACTAATTTCATCCTGGGAAAAAATATGTTCGTCCTGTGACAAAAACTTTCGTCCGGTGCGAACAGTTATATCAAAGGTAATTTCTAAAAACTGCAGAACGTTGCTAGAAACTACCATAGTCGGTTCCTATCGTCCTGGGATGAACTGGACTTCGTCTGGATGAAATTTTTACAGATAGAAACTCGTCCTAGGATGAAAATGTTTCATCCTGGATGATCAAAATTTATAAAAATTTTCCAGTTCAGTTCCTGTCTGTTCTATTGCTCTTATAAGGAGATAACAGATCTGATCGTCCCGTACGAACAATGTTCGTCCCGTACGAACAATGTTTGTCCCGTACGATCAGCATAAAACTTTTTCAAGATCTCCTTTAGTGTGTGTGAATTTATTCACTCAATTACAATCACTCTCTCTCAAATTTAATTCAAAATAAAAGTACAAGCTTCAAATTTACAAAGTATTTCATGTTGAATTTGATTTGAAGTCTTCGTAGTTTGGAGTTCAATTTTCTTATAATATTAGTACACACAAGAGCAAAAACAAATCTTTCAAAAAATGTTAGGAGATAACAACACATAAAACAATAATATTTGGAATCATCAAAATTATACAAGTTGCAAGAATGTAAAACATGTTAATACCAACTTTTCTAATAATCCCCCCCTTTTTGATGATGGCAAAACAATTATTTTTTGTATAATTTCAAATGCTAAGAATCTCTGAACCTCCCCCTGAATTGATGAACTCATTAAAATAAGGAGGCTTTTGAATCGTTAAAATTTTTTGTTTTTAAAAAATTTTATACTACATAAAACAAAATAAAATAAACACACACAAAAATAAACAAAAACACTAGACACAACACAACAAATAATTTCTCCCCCTTTTTGACAACATCAAAAAGTGAAGAAGAAAAAGACTAGAAATATAAGCAGATATATGAAAATCATTTAAAAATTTAACCTTTAAAGTGATTGACATAATGTATGCAAATAAAATTAAAATATTAGGCAAATCATAAAATTCATAGAATTTAAGAAAAGATATAACATAGAAACTAAAAAGAATTTATCAAAACATAAGTATATTTAGACATTTAAGAGAGAAAATCATTGTAAAAATGATGATATAAAAATTTTATATTTCAAATTTCAATATGGAATATAAATGTACATAAGATCAATTTGAATTAAGAGATTAAAAGAGTTTGAAAAGAAATAACTACCACATGTGATGCTTTGCGCATCTTTTTTAAATTTATGGCACATTTTTGTGCATCTTTTCATTTGGGCTTATTCTGTGCCCCTTTTTCACATTGCGAACTTTTGCGCTTTTTTTTATTTTTGTACACTTGTACATTTTTCAAGAGTAATCGAATTCTTTTTAAAATCAATAATTTCAAATTTCAAATTTTTCTAAGTGCATAAATATTATTTGATAAGTGAAATACAAAATAAGAAAAATATCATAATTACAATAATAATATAAAAAATTAATGTAGTCTAAAAAATAGACATGAAATTGACAATCTTAATAATATCAAGTTATAAACACAACTTAAATTTAGAAAAATTAGATTTTCTAATGAATTCAATTTTATGTTGTAGTTCAAAGTATATCACTTGTAAGATAAAAAATTTTAGGGATTTTCATATAGGCTAACGAACATTTCAAACACAGAACAAAATCACTTAAATATTCAAAAAATCTAAAGCAATACAAGTACGAAACATAAGTACATAAACTATAAAAATCTTCATGTCACATTCCAAATGTCTCACAAAAAGATTCGTTCTCAACATTTTACCCATATAGTCATTTATATGTGTACAGAAGAAGTAATACAAATCATCCAGGATGATCAGGAGATCGTACAGTACGATATGTATTAGAAAAATTAAACAATACGCAATCAGTCAAAACCAATTATCAATTTGCTACATATATTATACAATACAAAAATATTTTCGACAAGTATGAATAGAATACTTAGAAAAATTTACACGATCGATCTAAAACATGGAATCATATGTGAAAACATTTCAAAATCATACAAAAGCACTAAAAAATAAAGATAGAAAAACACATAAAACAAATAAAAAAAATACAACAAATAAAAAAAAATGCACACAAAAACACATAAACAAAGGGTTTAAACAACATTTTGCTCCTGGTTTGATGATTCAGAAGCCTGATCTGCCCAGGAGATTTTTTGCTTTTCATTATTTTTCCTTTCTACAATCTGCTTAGCTTTACCTTTTTCTTTACCAGGAAGAGTCATCAAATTAGGGCACTGACTTTTCAGATGTCAAAATTTTCTACATCCAAAGCAAATTATATTTGAAGAAATCAATATATTCTTACCATTTTTACCTATATTCCACTTTTGTTGATGCTTATGTTTGTGCTTTAGTGGACTTTTCAATTTGCTTGTTAAGTCATTGCTTTCTTCACCAACTAAGCCACTTTTCTCCATGTCTTCCACTTTTATCATTATTGTTTCACCTGCATCCAAAAGTCTTTGACCCAAATATTGCTCGTAGGTAATGAGTGAGCCAATCAAATTATCAATAGAATATTCATTCAAATTTTTCGAATCGCAAATAGCAACAACTTTGGCATCAAACTTGTCAAGTAAACAACGTAGAATTTTATTGACTATTTTAAAGTTTGAAAATCTTTACCTAAAGCATGCAATGATATTATAATTTGAATAAACCTAGTATACATGTCTAAGATCGTCTCATAAGGTTTCATGCTAAAGAGTTCATAATCATGCATCAAAAAATTCAACTTAGATTGCTTGACTTAACTAGTATCTTCATATGTAATGCATAAACTATCCCAAATTTTCTTGCCGGTAGTACATGTAGAGATTCTCATATAAACTTTCAAATTTAAAGCACAGAACAAACAATTTATGCATTTAGCATTTAATTCAACATAAATTTTTTCTACTCTACTCCATTCAGAAAAAGGGGTCTAAGTTTTAATTTCATCTATAACACGTGACGGTATAGAATAACCACTTTGAATCATATACCACATTCAATAATCTATTGATTGCAAGAAAGTAGACATTCAAATTTTCCAAAAATCAAAAGAAATATTTTCAAATAAATGTGGTCTAACAATCAAATATCCATCTAATGTTTTACGGTTTCTAAAATTAGCCAAACTCATTTTTCAAAAAGTAGTCTAAATTTATGATTTATAAACAAAGCTCTTATACCACTTATTGAAACTCGTTCAATATGAATTAGGATGTTAAGCCTAAGTGATTGTCCTAAGGCTAACCAAGAGGGGGGGTGAATTGGTAATTTAAAAATTATACTTCTACTATTAGATTTTTAGAAAACCTTTTTAATTCTTAATACAAGATAAATTTAAAGTTTAAAAATATACTTTTCAATCATAGTAAACAACATGCAATTAAATTAAATGCGGAAGAAAAATAAGAAAAAACACACCAGATTTATAGTGGTTCGGTCAAACCTTGACCTACGTCCACTCCCCGGAGGCACCCTCCGAGTATTGAACTAATACCAAAAAGTGAGTCTCCTTTTTCCCCCAACGTAAGGTGGAGAAGCCTGTACAAAATCACTTTCACCTTCCCCGGTGCGGCGGAGTAGCCGGGTTCTTTGACACCAAAGAGAACATCTTCTAGGAAAAACTTCCCTCAAGACGACCCTTATATCTGATGGTACTGAGGTGCAAGTTTGCTGGAGCAACCGTGTGAATATCCCCTCCACACTCCCTTGAAATCCCCTTCAAGGATCTTCTCCCTCTCAAACTCCACCCTTTCCTCTCACCCTTTCAGGTTATCTCTTCTAGTTTTCTCCAAAAGAACGAAGACACAATGACTATCAAAGATACATTTTGTCATCCTTTTACACTCTCCAAGTGTCAGAAGAGAACCAGATCGATGTTGTTGAACTTCACTTGAGAGCCTTTAGAGGAGATGGGTAGAAACAAAGAGATCTTCTTCTTCAAGTAACCTTGTGAATCCCTCACAAACCCCTCACTTGATCTCTCACTCTTCACTCTTATAATATCTCCCAAACACTCACACTTAATGATCCCTCTCAAGAGAAAACAACTCCAAAGGTACTTGTAATAGTTTCTAAGACTCCTTATATAGAAATGACATGAAAAACCATCCAAAAAAACTGCTAATTTCATGTTTTTCTGCGTAGTGGATCATCCCGTACGAACCTGAGTTAGTACGGATGGACTATAAAAAAAATTGCCACGTACGAACCATTTGTGCATCAGTACGAACTAATTTCGTCCTGGGATGAAAAATTTTGTCCGGTACGAACAGTTATATCAAAGGTCAGTTCCAAAAACTGTAGAACCTTGCCAGAAATTCCCATAGTCGGTTCCCATCATATTTGGATGAACTGGACTTCGTCTGGATGAAATTTTTACAGATAGCAACTCGTCCTAGGATGAAAATGTTTCGTCCTGGACGATCAGGATTTAGAAAAAATTTTCCAATTCAGTTCCTATCCACTACATTGCTCTTACAAGTAGATAACTAATCTGATCGTCCCGTACGAACAATGTTCGTCCCATACAATCAGCACAAAACTTTTTCAAGATCTCCTTTAGTGTGTGTGAATTTATTCACTCAATTATAATCACTCCCTCTAAAATTTAATTCAAATAAAATTACATGCTTTAAATTTACAAAGTATTTCATGCTGAATTTGATTTGAAGTCTTCGTAGTCTGGAGTTCGATTTTCCTGAAATATTAGTACACACAAGAGCAAAAACAAATTTTCCAAAAAATGTTAGGAGATAACAACACATAAAACAATAATATTTGGAATCATCAAAACTATACAAGTTGCAAGAATGTAAAACATGCAAATACCAACTTTCCTAACAGCTTTCAAATTTGAACACTCATTTTAAACTACTTTTATATTTAAATTACTTTAGATTTTTGAAATATTCAAATTTTCAAAAGCTCTACTATTTAAAACTCTTAAAATTTTTTTTTAAATGCTCTCGTATAACCAATTTAATGGAATTTACCAATTAATTTAAATTAAGAAATTTTAATAAGTTTTAATTTACTTAAATCCAATCAAGTAATTCTTTCAATTAATTAATTTTCATTAATTTTAATTGAAAATACTTAATTAAAATTCACTCATTTCTCTAATTATTTTAAAGCAAATATTCAGGAAATTTTGGCAGCCTCACGGCGTATAGTTTTGATGATTCATTTTTTTAATATAATATTATATAAATTATAAAATAATATATTATGATACATTTATATCATAATATATATATATATATTTATATATAATATTATATTTTATAATATAAATAAAAAATAGGAATTAATTCGGGCTAGATCCAGGTGTACATGGTTAGTTATCGAAGGAATTTAGTAAAATAATCACAAAAGAGTCGAGAAAATGACTCTTATAATCTCTATATCTCTTATGAAGCAACAATGTCACACAAAAACAAGGAGTCAATGAAGCTTCCTATGCAATGTCTAACCCTCTTGCAAAGTAAAGTTGGATGGCACGAAGGTGCCGTAGAAGCGACTCGAGCATTCTCTGCCTCGCACAAAGCAAGGAAGGTGGACAACAATAAGGAGCTTAGGAAGCATCCGTGCACTCCCTATCCTCCTACAAAGCAATATAGCCAAACAATGATGATAGAAAGAGAGGATTAAAAGTGAACCCTAGACGCCTCTTACGAAAATAATGAAGTCGAACAACAACGTCCAAGGAGTCCGAGAAGAGTGGCGTAATTTTGAATGATCAAAGCAGATGGGCTGCGGTGGTTTTATGGCATGAGGGAAGTTAGAGAAGCGAATGTTTGCATAGTTTGGGGAGATCACGCAAAGTGGGGCTAGCCTGAAGGCAGGTACGTTGCTTTGTCATTTTTTTATTCTCTCTTTTTTCTATAGTAAACAAATTACCTTCCAACGAATTTATTGAGTGACTTTTACATAATGAATTTGTTGCAGTATCTATGTATATTTAGCATATAAGTTGAATGCTATTCCTTTCTCTTTTCTTTCAATTATTTAGATTGGTTTAAGTAGCTTAATCCTTAGACTTGTGAGCATAATAGATTTCAATGTTTGGCTATAAAGCTTATTGAATCAATGGATTTTAGCTCAAACCTTAGGTTTATGAGCATAGGAGATATTAAACTTCGGTCCTTAGGATTATTGAACTTTATGGGTTTCACTCGACCTTTAGGTTTATGTCTTAGGAGATTTCAAAGTTCAGCCCTTAGGCTTACTGAACCAATGGGTTTTAGCTCGACCCTTAGGTTTATGAGCGTAGAAGATTTAAAAGCTCATCCCTTAGGCTTATTGAACTTCATGGATTTAGCTCGACCATTAGGTTTATGAGCATAGAAGATTTAAATGGTTTGGCCCTTAGGCCTACTGAACCAATGGGTTTTAGCTCGACCCTTAGGTTTATGATCATAGAAGATTTAAAAGGTTTGGCCTTTAGGCCTACTGAACCAATGGGTTTTAGCTCGACCCTTATGTTTATGAGCATAGAAGATTTCAAAATTCTCTTATTTTCTTTGGAAAACGGGGATAAAATTACCTCCTAATTTTTTAGGAGGGGATTGAATTTATCGCCTACATTGCAGGAGACCATAAAAATTGCCTCTTATCTTTTAGGAGGGGAGTGAATTTTATTTGACTCCTTATATGGGAAATATAAAAATTGCCTCCTATCTTTCAGGAGGGAATTTAGATGACTTTTGTATGGTAGGCAGATTTTCATACAAAACAATTTTTTATGTATGATATTTCTTTAGATATTGACCATTAATTAGTGGCATAGGCCTTAGACCTTTTAGGGGTATAAATTGGTAGGGACCTTGTTCATATATTATTTCAATGATGAAGGGTCCTTCCCATATTAGGTCAATTTTATCGCCATGGTTACAGTGAGGGATTATAGGTCTTCAGCGAACCAGAACATGTTCACTTTCTTTGAAGCTTATAAGATGAATCATTCTATCATCGGCCCTAGTCATTCTTACTTTATAGGATTCTAGACTTTGCTGAGCCTGAAGTCAAACTTAATTAAGAGCTTCAAGCTTTTCAAGTAGTAGAAGATCATTTTCTTTCTTGATTAATTCATATTAAATATCAATACAAAGAGATAGCAACTCAACTTTTAGGGGTAGTATTGCCTCAGTTTCAAAAACTAGTGAATATGGGGTAGTCTGCATTGCAGTTTTATAAGTGGTAAGATATGCCTAAAGAGCTTCTATCAATTTATCATGCCACTCTCTCTTATTTTTAGAGAGAATTTTCTTTAGTAATTTTACCAAGGTTTTATTAAAGACTTCTACTAAACCATTAGCTCTTGGGTTGTATATCAATGAAATATGCAAATCTATCTTATGACGTTCTATAAATTGATAAATTTTGGTACTTTTAAAAGTGGTACCATTATTTGATATAATTTGATGCAGCATGTCAAAATGATAGACAATATTATCTCAAAAGAATTTCATCACATTATCCACTTTAACTTCTCATAAGGGAATTTCTGAAGCCCATTTTTATAAGTAGTTAGTGGCAGCTAAGATGAACCGATATCTTAAAGAAGATGGTGTTTATATAAAACCTATTATATTGGTACCCCAACTTTCAAATGGCCATGATGCTACTATAAGATGTAGCGGGTTGGGAGGTATATGCATGATATCTCCATGCACTTGACATTGATGTCATTTCCTAGCATGATTGATGTTGTCTTGAACCATTCTTGGCTAATACTATCCCATACATTTAATTTTAAATTTTATTTTTAGTCTAGATTATTGTGCATCACACAATCCTTCATGAACTTCACTTATGACCTTTTGTGATTCATCAGGACCCAAACATCATAGCCACATTTGATCAAATGATTTATGATATAATATATCATTCACAAAAACATATCTTAATGCTCTTCATGATATTTGCCAAGCCATAAATTTATTTTTGAGTAATCTCCCTTCCTTGAAATATTTGATGAATGGATCCCTCCAATCATTTTCATCACATATAGCCAAGCTCTTTTGCATAATTTTTTCTTCATCGTCTTGTATGAAAGTTGGAGTTAACACATGCTTGTTTTTAACAAATATATGAATTAGATCTTTATGTTGGTTTTCTAGTTTTTTGTCTAGCTTTGCCAAAATACCATCTTTGTCATTTTCACTACATTAATTTTAGTGAGAGTCACCTCAAGAATTTTTTGTAGGAGTTTCAGTGCATACTAATGATAGAAGATTAATTAAGGCATATTGATTTTGAAAACACCTGTTATTTGTTTGATTATGAGTTGAGAATCTATATATATATATAGAGTTTCTTAATTTTCATATTAATCACCAACTCAAGAACCACTATTAATGCTTCATATTCAGCCTCATTATTAGTGTGAGGCTCTATTAAGCTATAGGAATATCGAAGTATTCTTTTTTATGGTGTAATAAATATAAGGCCAACGCCCACTTGAATTGTCAAAATTTTAGGTGGTCATGCTAGTTTTTTTTTATGATGCCCCATCAAAATAGATCTCCCATCCTTGCAGATTTTCTCCTTTTTCCACTTCAAGTGTTTGCTCATCTAGAAATTAATCATTGAGAGGAAAATCTGCAGGTAAAGGATGGGCTGATAGAAAATCAGCTAGAGCCTATCCTTTCATCGCTTTTTGTGGCATATATGTTATGTCAAATTGCATTAGAAAAACAACCCATTTAGCTAGACGATTAGTGAGAGTGGGTCTAGACATTAGAAATTTTAATGGATCCGCTTTAGATATTAAAGTGATTTTATGGGATAACATATAATGACATAGTTTTTGAATGGCAAAGATCAATGTTAGGCATTGCTTTTTGATTAGTGAATATTTAGATTCTACCTCTATTAATCATCGACTGATATAATAGAAGGCATTTTCTTTGACATCTTTATTTGTTTGTGCTAGTAATGCTCTGAGCAATTCTTCAAGAGCAGTTATATAAAGGGTTAGGGGTTTCCTTGGGATTTGTGCATCAAGGATAAGAAGATTCAACAAATATTGCTTTATGCTATTAAATGATTCTTGACAAGCATATCCCCACACAAAAGGAGTATCTTTCTTTATCAACCAAGAAAAGGGTTGGCATCTACCAGAGAGATTAGATATAAATCTTCGGATATATGCCAATCTTCCTTTTAGTGAATGAAGTTGACTTAGGGTTTTTGGAGGTGTCATTTTCACTATTGTCTGAATTTTATCGGGATCAAGTTCAATTCCTATATGGCGTATAATAAATCTAAGAAATTTATCGGATGATACACCAAAACACATTTAAGTGGAATCATTTTCAAATTAATTTTGTGAATCCTTTTGAATACAATTTTGCGATCATTTACATGTTCATATTGATCTTTGTTTTTTCATAACTAAATCATCAATATAATATTCTACATGCTTAAGGATAAGATCATTGAAGATTCGGGTCATCGCTCTTAGGTAGGTAACTCCAACATTCTTCAAACAAAATGGCATCACTTTATAACAATATATGCTAATGGGAGTTCATAGTGAGGTATGTTTTTTATCCTCTGGATCTATTTTAATTTGATTATGGCCCGATGATCCATCCATGAATGAGAACATGTCATGATTCGATGTGTTATTAACCGTAAGTTCTTTATTAGGCTGTGGAAAATCATCCTTTGGGCATGCTTTATTCAAATCCAGGTAATATATATAAACAAAAATTTGACCATTCTTTTTCTTTACTGGAACAATATTAGTGATCCAGTCAGCATACTTTTCTTCTTGAATAAAACCAGCTTCAATTAGCTTCTTGGTTTCAGCAATGACTTGTTCTTCAATTTTAATTCGTATTCACTTGGGTTCTTACTTAAAAGGTGATATTTTTTTATTGATAGAGAGTTTATGCATTGTCACTTTTAGAGAAAATCTAGGCATTTCAGTGTAGTTCCATGCAAAATAATTTTTGTATTAGAGAGGTAATATTTTTAGCTCCTCTGCTTTATCTTGTTAGAGTTTATAGCTGTTTAATGTAGGTTTTGGATCTTCTTCAGTACCCAATTATATTTCTTTGAGCTTATCCACAGTAGCTTGTACACCTTCTTCGAATTCTTTTGGAGCTTCTTTTAGATCCACAATTAAATCTTTTGCTTCATTTTTAGACTTTGATAATCTCTCCTCCTTGTCTGTAATATTATAGGAGGTTTCATATATAAGACGTGTTAAAGGTGCTCTAGATAATAATAGGATGCTACTCATGTGAGATATGAATGTCCAGCATATCCCAGCTCCTATGTTATAGACAAACCATTGCCAATAGGCTTTTGTGCTTGTTCGTTATGCTAAAGCTTTCTGAATTAATGAGTTTGCTTGCGTATTTGGACAAAGAAGATTCTTCTTTCTATCAGCTTTCACATAATGGGTTAAGGATATTGTGGAATTATTATCAACATATCATCATATTTCCCATCATCTTCTTTTCCAATTCCATAGACAACATGATGTGGTATCACCCTTGATTCGTAGAAAATGGACCACGTTCATTAAGACCTCTTTTGTGGGGAACATATAAAGTTTTTAACATTTCTATATTTGTATTTGGCGAGGTAGTCAATGTTTTAGAATGTGTTGCTAGTATAGGTACTATTTTGATGATATCTGTAGATATCTGATCTACACCTTTATTATTGAAATTGACACTTTATGTAATTTCTTAGATATGGAATTGGATTTTGGGTCCCTTCCTCCTGAGATTCCATAGTACCTTGGACATTTAAAGGAATTCTTCTTCTCCTTCAATGGTCGATTTGCTTGGACACCATACCTTATTTGTGTGATTAGCTTCATAATCAAAAGGGACAGTTGATAGTTCATTCTTTATTATTCTTTTGATCAAGGGTTTGAAAGTTGTAAAAATATCATCCTCTTCAGTATCCCTACTGAGATGAGGTACTGAACAAATTTGCTTTAATTTATTCTTGTCTTTAACTTTCAGCTTTTTCTTATCCAGTATAAGAGCCTAAATTTTTGAAAGTTCATTGCCTTTTGACTTTTAAGCTATAAAGTACTTGACGTCATCATAGATTTTGTCTTTGTACACTATGAATGGTTGTTCATCCCCATCAATGTCATATTCTTCATTATCTCGATTGTATTTCATACATTGATGAGGTGTTGAAGGCCTGATACCATACTCGTGGAGCCATTGTCTTTCGAGAAGTGCCTTGTATGAGGTGCTTGAATCAATGATATGAAATGTTGCCTCCATATTAAGTTCCCAAAAGTTTAGGGGCAAGACCAAAGATCTTAGAGTTCTTTTCCCTTGTTTATTAAATCCTTATAGAAACACAAAGCTTCTTTTAAAATAATGGACATCCAGGGTAAATCATTTGATCATTTTGAGGCTCATTAGATTAATAGAAGAACTTGGATCAATAAAATTTTTATTTATTTCAATGTTGTTACTCTCTGCAATAACATATAGTGGCCAATTATCATCTGCGGTTCTCGGGAGCATATTGCTATTTCATAAAGTGATTGAAGCAGTGTTCTACTTAAGCAAAGCTTTTTTCAAATTTTTCTCATCAATGAATGCCTCATACTGTTCAGATTTTGTAAAGCCTTAATGAGTATTTCTCAAAAGTTCTTAGACATCTAAAGGGCGTCATAGACACTCAATAGTGCAGGTAATTATGGAGATGCGTTAAAATGTTGTAATCCACATTTGCATTGGCTCACTGAGTAGAATATTCTTCACCTTATCCTTTGTTTTCTTTTGAGGTGGGGGAATCTGCTTTCCACTTCTCAGCTAGATTTGTGTCACCTCCGAAGATGAATTAGCTTTAGCATGAGAATTTTTTTGAAATTTTTTTATCATCAACTTCCTTGGAGTCTGAGCCACTTCTGAGTTTTTGACATTTTTATTTAGGCATGTTCTTTCCCTTGTGATCACCTTCTTCTTTTTGATAAAAGCATAAATGCATTAAGGAATAGATCAAAACGAACTACAAAGTAGATTCTTCCTTCATCAATTTAACAAATGAAGGAGGAATTTTATCTAAGGTAATATCTTCCCAAATAAAACTACTAAGAAGTCCATAACTAGCACACAAGTCCGCTAGTTTATTTTCTTCTCTACTAATGCATTTAAAAACAACATAATTAAAATTATTGAAAAAGTTTAACTCATCTGAATTCTTGAAGCCAAGATCCTTAGCATTTTGAATCACCTTAATGACGTTGTAGTTGTCGCTTTCAATAATTGCTCCCTTGTACTTGAACATCCAATCTTTTAAAATGCTCTTCAATGTTTTGATAGCTAGAAATTCCAATTGGTAAATGTCCCAATGGATTGAAGACTCCCCAAAAGCTAATAAGAATCTTCCTTTATGATCTCTAATAATACCTCCAACTCCCGCTCTATAAGAAGAACAAAGAGAAGCATCTACATTTATTTTTAACCAACTGGGTGGTGGGGGATGCCAAACATTCAACAGTGTACAAGACTGATTAACACCCCATTGTTCCGGTAATTGGTTAAAAATCAAGTTGGAATAAGTAGATTGATAGATTGCTTGAATAGCAATTGAATTGGCACTTTCATTTTTTCTCTGATGAATCAATTTGTTTCTAGCTTTCCAAGAAAATAATATCACATTGAAGTAGAGATTTAGAATCATAACATATTCTTTTTTAGTCTTTTGAAACCACCTGCAGATTTCTTGAAAATTGTTGAAGATGGGTAAACCAAAGCCCCATTTGTTTAATAAATTGACCACCTCCTTTATTTTGATACACCCGCAAAGAATGTGCTCTAGATCTTCAATACCAAGAGAGCATCTCGGGCAATTGTAGTTCTCTAACATCTCCCTGTGATTAAGAAATTGATTTGTTGGTAAAGCACCTTTAAATAATCTCCATATGAAAGTTTGAACTCTTGGATTAATTTTAGCCTTTTTTATCCAAAAAAAAGGTTCCCAATCCTCTTCTTGTTGCTGTAAAATAGAGATCATCCCAGGAATCTTCTTCCCTGGTCCTTGAAGAATCAGTTCTCTTACATCCTCATTCTGATCAGGATTGATTTTGATCTTAAGAATAAGATCAACCAGATCTTTACCGAAATTCTGCTTCAAAGTTTCTACATTCCATCTTCCTTCTTCAATGTACCTGTTTAGCATATCATCTCCTTCATCTTGAGGAACAACTAAGGTCGGGCATTCATTAATTCTTCTGTCAAGTATCCACTTATCTTTGAATACATTGATAGAATTCCCATTAGCTATTGTCCATCTTAAATATGGATCCAGCACCTTCCCTCCACTGTAAAGTATTTTCCAAGAGGAGGAAGTTCTCTTGTTACCAGAAATTTCAAACTTTACACCATACTTTGGAGCCAAAGTTTTATGTAGTAAGGAATTTTTGTTATTCAAAAATCTCCAAGACAATCTAGCTCTAAGAGGAGCTACCCTTGCTGTTGAAGAAAATAATCCCCAACCTCCTTTTTTCATTGGCTTACACAAGTTCTCCCAACTGATATAGTGTAGTCCAGGATTTCCACCAGACTTCTTCCAAAGGAAGCTTCTACACATTTTGTCTATCTCTTTTAGAATTTATACTGGTACCAAAGAATGGGAGTTGAAATAGTTTGGGATGGTAAGGATTACAGTTTTGATCAGAATTAATTTCCCTGCTAAGGATAGATTTGATCCCCAAGTGTTGAGAAATCTGAAAACTTTCTCAATAAGAAAGTAAAAATCAGTAGCCTTCATCCTTCTCAGCGCCATTTTAATTCCAAGGTAAAAAAATTCCTTAACTTGTTTGAACCCCATAATTCTGGACAGTTGTTTCTTCTTCCTTCTAATCACATTGCTACCAAATAGGATACATGATTTTTCTGTGTTGATCTTCTGTCCTGTCCACAAGCTAAAATCGGATAGAATGGCTTTAACTTCAAAAACTGCTTTCCTTGATGCTTCTGAGAATACCATAACATCATCAGCAAATAGTAAATGGGAAATACGTGGCCCATTAGTGCATAGGCCAATTCCAACAGTAGTATTTGAGAAAGCATTTGTGAGAAGTTGGGAGCAAAGGATAAATAACATGGGGGACAAGGGACATCCCTGACGAAATCCACTTTCAGCTTTAATCCATCTTGATAGCTTTCCATTTATAATAATAGAAAATCTGGGATTTAAAACACATTCCAGAATTAAATTAGAGAACATATCTGGAAAACTAAAGTACTTCAAAACCTATTTTAGAGTTTTCCAACTCATAGAATCGTATGCTTGCTCCATGTCTACTTTGTACGCTATCATCCCTTTAGTTGCCTTGGAGTACCTGAATTTATGAAACATCTCTTGTGCTATAAGAATGTGGTCCAAAATGGACCTTCCTCTAATAAATGCAGCTTGCTCATCCGAGATAAGCATTGGGATAACCGGTATAAGCCTATTCAAAATTACTTTTGCAGCAACTTTATAAACTGAGTTACTAAGGCTTATGGGCCTGAAATTGGATGGAAACAAAGGATTAGAAACCTTTGGAATAAGAACCACAAGAGTGTCTTTCCAATTACAATCCATGCTCCCTTGATTGAAGAAATGATTTAAAGCCTTCACAAAGTCTTCCTTGATAATCTTCCAATAGAATTTGATGAATGAGAATGTATCTCCATCGCTACCCGGAGCTATATTTTTGCCCAGATTTTGTATAACCGACTCAATTTCCTAAGCTGTAAATCTTCTGGATAAAGAATTTATCTCCTCTTATTTCAGATTTTTCTTCTATTTTGGCCATTCTTCCAAGCGACAATTCCTATGTTTCCACTTTGAATTAAAAAACTGCATGAAGATGTCTTCAATGATGCTTTGGTCCTCAACAACCAGCCCCTCTTCACTCTTAATTTTCAAAATTCGGTTTCCAATTCTCCTAGCATTGGCAAAAAGATGATAGTAATTTGAATTACAATCTCCCTCCTCCATTCACTTTACTTTAGCTTTTTGTTTCCACCAACTACACAACCAAGCCATAGTAGTGTTAAGTTCAATAACCTTTGATTTCATAAACCAACATTCTTCCTCAGAGAGACAACCATTTTCAGCTTCTGCAGTTTGTAACTTAATGATTTCCTCCATTAAGCTATTTTTATGATCATTGAGGCTCTTCAATTTGGCTTTACTCCAAAAGAACAGTGACTTTAGAGTTCTTTTACATTTTGCATTTAATATTTGGGGATAATCACCTTTGCAATTTTTGCTCCATTCCCTCTTTACCATAGCAAAAGAAGCCAGGTAGGATGCCCAAACATCCTAAAAAATAATACTCCTCTTCTTAAAAGAATTAGAATTACATAAATTGCGAACTAAAGGGCTATGATCTGATGCAATTCTAGCGAGATGTCTAACAGTTAATTGACAGAAATGATTCAAAGCAAAAGAATTAAGGAAGCACATGTCAAGCCTTTCTAAAATCCTTGCACCTCCAGATTTATGCCCAAACATCCTCAAAAATAATACTCCTCTTCTTAAAAGAATTAGAATTACAAAAATTGAGAACTAAAGGGCTATGATCTGATGCAATTCTAGCGAGATGTCTAACAGTTAATTGAGAGAAATGATTCAAAGCAAAAGAATTAAGGAAGCACCTGTCGAGCCTTTCTAAAATCCTTGCACCTCCATATTTATTGTTACACCATATAAACCTTGGGTCGATAAAACCAATCTCGTGCAAATCATTATTGGTTATGAAAGCTTCCATTTCTTTAGCTCCTTGAGTAAAGAGGAATTTCTTTCCTCCTCTTTTGTCTTCTTTAGAAGTGATGCAGTTGAAGTCCCCTCCTACTACCATAGGATGTTCATCCACCAAGTAAAACTCAATAAGCTCCCAAAGCTCTCTTCTATTGTTTAAGTCCTTGCTCCCATAAACTGCAGTTATTCTCCACTTGCATTTGCTGTTTATGGTTAAATCTCCAATAAGACATTGCGATGAAGAACCAACCAAGGAATAATCAACAATGTTAGAGTTCCAAAGAACAATAATTCCTCCAGATAAACCATTGGATGGGACCATGGCATATTCCCACCCATTTCCCATAATCTTCTTCACATCTCTAATGTTGAAATCAAAGATTTTTGTTTCAAGTAAACCCATAAAAACAACATTATGTAGCTTAACTATTTCTTTCATATATAGAGAAGCACTACTCTTCTTTGCTCCTCTACAATTCCAAAAAACTAAGGAATTCATGGAAGAAGAACAGTGTGATCTGCTCCCACCTTACCTTTCACATCCAACTCCAACCTCCTACTCCTTGTGATATTGCTGATTGGGCCAAGATCTTTCAACTGCTTGGATTTCTTTTTCTTCATGCGGCTGGAATCCTCTCCTTTTTCCTTAGAGAATAAGCTAACATCTTCAGTTTGTTTAGGCTCTTCCTTTTTCTCATTTTGATTCCCATTTGAAACTTTTTCAGTCTCAATTACATTAGAAATCTCTCCTTCTTCTAATAGATCATTCAAAAGATCAAATTTATTATCAATAACAGGAATATTAGAATTATTCCTTGTGAAATTCTGCTGCTCTTCATTGTTGACATCATAACTGTCTTCAGGATTCACTTGCTTGCCTTCCTTCTGAACTTTATCATTGTTCAATGTTGATTCTTCTATATAATTACCCTTTGCTTCTTCCTTCTCTTTGTTTGCCATTTTCTTCCATATAGTTTTCTTCACTAGAGTGCGAGTGGAACCTCTAGATTGCTTTTGTACCACCTTCCTTCCTCGGTTGACTATCATCCATGGCCCATAACCATCTGAATTTGTTTGCTCTTTCCCAACAGCAACTTTAGTTGCTTCCCTGGCTTCATCTGGAACAGAATTCACAATTTCCTTAGCACTGAAATCTGCATTGTCCTCTCCTTCACCGCAGTGTTCCTTCGAGTGCCCAATGAATCCACAACCAGAGCAGAAATTTGGGATGCGTTCATATTCTATCTTTTGATAGAATTTTCCATTAGCTCCCTCCACCCAAACTCCTACAGGAAGCTTTTTATCTAGCTTAATTCAGACACACACTCTTCCGAATTCTCTGCGACCCTTGGAACATATTTCCATCAAGGAGAATTGGTTTCCCAACCATAGAAGCAATCCTACAAATATTCAAGTTGTCCCAACATTGCAAAGGTAGGCTAAGCAGCCTAATCCAAATTGGAGAAGACAAGCCTTTAAGAGAATTTGGATCAAAGTTTTGAGTCTACTTGTCCATTCCAACAATTTTTCCATTCACAAACCAAGGCCCATTAGCAAGAACCAACTCCATGCTCTATTTTTCCTGGAATGAACACCAAAACCAGCCCTTGCTGAGCATGGTTAGATGAAATTTTCCATATTGGTTCCACTGCCTTCTCAGTTCATTGCTAATAATAGAAATAGGAGCTTCTCCACCAAAGATTTTGATAACCAAAGAGTTTGAAAGTCTTTTGGTATTTTCCTCCTCATTCTTCTCATGCAATTTCATAGTCATCCCATCTTCAGACAAATAGTCGCCAAGTTGAAGATCTTCAACTGATATATTTTTTGTTCTCTTCCAATCATTGTTCTGTCTTGCATCAGTACTCCGTTCAATAAAGTGAACGTCTTGCACATCTTTTCCCGAATCAGCTGAGTCCACTTCTCGTACTTTCAAAAGATCGCTGTAAAGAGCTTTGTTTCCATTCGCTGGAGCCAGGAATCCAGTCACATTATCCACTCCGTCTTCCTGATTTGTAGTTTCATTCGCTTCATTGCATACTAAACCATCTTTTCCCATAGGAACCGCAATGTCCACTTCATTCCGGGTTGAATTTTCCTTATCAAGAATTATCTTTTCAATGGGGAGTAATTTGGACGGTGAAGCCTCATACCCGTCTCCAAACATAAAACTAGAAGGAGATTTACTCTTCTTGACTTCGATCGATGAAATCACATTTTTACCTTTACCAAATATTACCGGTTCCTTCTTCTCCAGAAAACCTCCTTCATTAACGACCAGGTTTGTACCTCTACCTTTGCTTTTGTTATTCAAACTTGAGTTCCTATCACCAAAAGCCTGGGGAGACGACGTGAAAGCTCTTACCGAAGACTTAGCGGAAGGACGTCGATCATCATGTTTAACTCCGGCCGGAGGTATCCGGCGAACATCCGCCTCCATTCATTTTCCGTGTAAACTGCGGAAAATGAAATTTGAAAAATTTTGTTGAAATCCTTAACTTCTTCAAAGCTTCTCTCTCTAGCTTCTCTATCACCTTCTTCTTCAGGAAAATATAATTCTTAATCTGAATCATCATATGGTGCTGGTGTACGATGTACTTCCTTAGAAGGCATTTTCATGTTAGCTTTATAGATAGCAAAAAGTGTATTGCTTCCTCTCGTAGCCCTTCTACCTCATTGATTTATGTCTTGGCAAGTCTCTATTGGAATGCCCTCTTCCTTTTTTGACTTTGTGTCAAGAAATAAATCAGCCTTATATTCTTTTAACTTGATAGGACACCTTTGAGATTGCTGATATTCATCGATGGAGTCGATGTATTTTTGAATCACAGTTTTTTGCCTTATTAACTTCTTCTTGTTCTTCTCTTTCTGATATTTTGATATAGGTTTACTCTTTCCTTTTTAATCTTTAAACTATTTCAAAGGTTTCTTATTGCTTGAACTAGGCCATCCTACAACTAGATTCTTTGAAGAAAGGAGCCTTGGATTAACTTTCAATTCTAACGCACTCTTATGATGAATGCCTTCAATGGCTAATAGGAAATTCATCATCTGTTTAAATTTCTTTGAGATAAAGGTCTCCCAACCACCTTTTTTTTCATGGGGTGCTTTTCCTTTCTCGTTCTTTATACTTTGATAGGGTATAGAGGATATAATATTGGTTTTCTTCCTCTTGGGATTGTTAAGAACACTTTTAAAAAGTGTAAGTTCACCATTCTGATAATTTCTTTTGAACCAATCTTTTAATATGAAATAGTCTTTGATCTTTAAAATAATAATATTTGGAATCATCAAAACTTTACAAGTTGCAAGAATGTAAAACTTGCAAATAGCAACTCTCTTAACAATCTCTCCATTTTTTATGATGGTAAAATAATTATTGTTTGTATAACTATCAAATTTTAAAAATCTCCTAAACTCCCCCTAAATTGATGAACATATGAAAATAAGGAGGCATTGCACAACAATTTTATATTTTTCTCCTTTTTTTTAACACAACAAATACAATACTAAACAAAATAGATATAATACAAAACCAAATACAAATACAGAAATATAAAACAAAGATATGAACAATACGATAACAAAGATACGAACAATACTATACAATATAAACAATATTTTCTCCCCCTTTTTGACAACAGTAAAAAGAGAAGAAGAAAAGGATCAGAAATGTAAGCAGTCATATGATAATGTTTTTTTAATTGATCCTTGAAAGTGATTGAAATGAATTTGCAAATAAAATTAAATCATTAGGCAAATAAAAATGATTCACAGGATTTAAGAAGAGTTATAATATTGATAATAAAAATATATATATAAAGTATTAATCAATTTAGACACTAAGATAAAGAATATCATTGCAAAGAGGATGAATATAAAATTTATAAATTTCAAATGTCAATACGAAATATAAATGTACAGAAGATCAATTTGAATTAAGAGATTAAAAGATTGTGGAAAGAAATAATTACCACATGTGGCTCTTTACGCATCTTTTTTGATAGTTGTGGCACATTTTTGTGCATCTTTTTACTTGTAGGCTGATTTTATGCCTCTTTTTCAAATTGCGAACCATTACGTTTTCCTTTTGATTTTTGTACAGTTGTAAATTTTTTTAGAGTAATTTTGATCTTTCCAAAATTAATAATAAAAAATTTCAAATTTTTCTAAGTACATTAATATTTATTGATAAGTGAAATACAAAATAAGAAAATATCACAATTGTAATAATAATATTAAATATTAATGTGGTCTAATAAGATACCTGAAATTGACATTCTAAATTATATCAAGTTATAATCAGAACTTAAATTTAGAAAAAATTAGAATTTTTTAATGAATTTAATTTTAAGTTGCACTTCAAGGTATAACACTTATAGGATAAAATTTTTTAAGAATTTTCATATAGGCTAACACACATTTCAAAACAAGAATAAAATCAAAATATGATAACTTATATTGATATCATTATAATGGATATTACAATCTAACAATGATATTAATACCACCTAAAACTAAAATACAAAAAACATCTAATGAAACAAACACATAACAAAAACAAAATACATCACAAATTACTAAAACACAATCACATCATCTAAAGAAAAACATAACCAAGTACATGAATCACTCTGATGGTCCCTAATCTGGAGAAGGAGGAGGAGGTACAGTACTGAAGAAGTTAAAATAACTTCTTATCATAAGCATGTTAGAACACATATCATTCATCTGCTATCTTATGTACCCTGTGTCTTGATTATATTGAACATCCTGCTGCTGTAAGTGAGTTTCAATTTGATCAAATCATTGATCAAAATGAGACTCTAAGTGATCAAATATCTGAACAAAATCCTGATAATTTGGTTCACTAGCAGGTGCAGTTGTAGGTTCATGTTCCTCCTCTGAATCACTAATGACATGTGCTTTATGTGATTCATCTTTATTGAAGATTGCTCTAAAAGATCGGTCATTATAGTAGAGAGGTTCTTCAAAATCATGAACTAGATGAATCAATTCGTACTTCTTTTCTAAAATATAGGTAACAAGATGTCCTAGGGAAATATTCTTCTTTCTTTTATAGGCGATATGACTAATTTTAAAAAGTCCATAAAGATAGTCAAGAATTAGCTGGGCTTATCTATAAGTTGTTTAGTCATAATCAAGTAGCTTACTATTGAAAGAAGAGGAGTAATATTGACTCTATCATCAGCTTTAGGAATTATGGAAGTTCGAAGAATATGCTAAATGAAACTAGCATTGTGAATAAGAGATGACACTTTAGGCATATGCTCCTTAAAAATTATTCCTCTAATCACTTCATTTATTTTAGTCCAATCAAAATCAGCAGTAGTCGTCAAAGTATGGGCTCTAATTCCTTCGGTCCTTAAGTTCAAAAAGATTCCTAGGTCAGCCTTAGTGATTTCAACTTTCTTCTTAAAAACATAGGACTTGAATTTAGAATGGTCGGAGTAGAAGGACATGTTTGCAAGAAAATAATGAAAGGTCTCTTTATTATAGAGGTAGACTAGTGTAAGGATGAGACCAAATTGAGTTGAAACAAACAAGTTCAATATCTGAAAAGTCAGTTGTTCCTGAATAAGAACTCTAGGCGGGGTGATCTTAGCCGAGAAAAATCAAGGAAAAGATTCCTCATTTTCTTTGGACAAAAAATTATCAGAAGAGTTTCTATTTGGACCCTTGGCTAGAACCTTTTGTCGCTTGCTTGAACTTGCCATGGAAAATATCTAAAGGAAGAAAGTGTTCTGAAAGGGATGTGTGAGTGTGACTGTTGAGTTTAAAGTCGGTCAACTTAATGAAATATGACTTTTCATACAGATAAAATTATTTTCGTTTTGTATGAAATTCAGTTCATCCCATACGAAAAAATTTCGTATGGACGAACGAATGAGTCCAAAATGAAACAGCTTTTTGTAATCACACAACTTACGAGGTGACCTTTCATACAGACTTTTGACCAACCGATCGTACTGACAAATAGGTGTTCATCCTGGATGATCAGAAATTTATGATCATTTTAATGGCAGTTGAAACCGTCCCCCACATCGATTTGCCAAGCATTTGTCTGGATGAACCAAAGGTTCGTACGTACAAAATATAATATTAAAAATGATCTTATCCATTTAACTATCATTCAATCGTCCTGTCGTTTCAAAAATTTCATCCAGGCAATCGCGACGATCGTATAGATGAAGTGATTGAAATAACTAAAAAACTACACGCAAAAGATTCAAATCCGACAGTTGACACACTATATAATTGGTCCCGTACAAAATAAATTTCATCCTGGATGAATGAAAATTAATTTTTCAGAATCATGCTCTCAATTGAAACCAAAATACAAACATAATAAAATCACAATAGAAAAAATAAAAAGCATAAACTCAAAATACAGAAGAAATCACAAATTCAAAAATTCACACAAAAATATTAACTAAAAACACACATCAATGTTGCTGAAAATATTTTTATTAAGCATTCAAATCGATTACTCCAAGCCTTATTCTTAATATCCTGAAAGAATCAAAGGTTAAAGGTCTTGTAAAAATATCTGCAAGTTAATTTTCTATAAAAACATAAGTAAGTTCAATTTCTCCTTTGGATACATGATCCCTTATAAAATGATGCCTGATGTCCATATGTTTGGTTCTTGAATGTTGAATAGGATTTTTAGAAATACAAATAGCACTAATGTTATCACAATAAATTAGAATTGTTCCTGTAGTTAATCATAAATCAATCAACTGTTATTTCAATCAAAGTACTTGTGCCACACAGATTCCTAATGCAATGTATTCAACTTTAGCAGAAGATAGAGCTACTGAATTTTGTTTTCTACTGGACCAATAGATTAAGAAATCTCCAATAAACTGATATGTTCTAGAAGTGCTCTTTCTATCCACCCTACAACCTGCAAAGTCAGAATCTGAATAACAAATTATTTCAAATAAAGAGCTAAACTTAGGATAACAAATTCCTAAATTTTGAGTTCCTAATAAATATCTTAAAATCCTTTTTACTACTGTCAAATGTGATTCTTATGAATCTGATTGAAATCTAGCACATAAACAAACACTAAACATGATATCAAGTAAAGCAAAGATGCAATAATCCCTCTAAATTTCTTTTGATTAATAGATTTTCCCTAAAGATCCTTATCCAACTGAACTGAGGAACTTATATGTGTACTAACAGGTTTAGCATTATCCATTTCATACTTTTTGAGAATGTCCTTAACATACTTTGACTTACTAAGAAATATACCTTCCTCAATTTTCTTAATTCTAAAGCCTAGAAAGTAACTTAAATCTTCCATTAGACTCATCTCAAACTCACTACACATTGTTTCAAAAAAATCATCACAAAAATTTTATTTGAAGATCCGAAAATAATGAGTATATCCTTTTCAACTTTCTTCAAAAAAGAGTTGTATACACTTCCTTTTTAAAATGATCTTTCAAGTAGGAAAGTGCTCAATCTCTCATACCAAGTACTAGGTGCATGTTTTAATCCATATAATACCTTTTTCGATTTGAAAACATGATTTTGGTATTTAGAATTTTTAAAACCTGGAGGTTATTCCACAAAAACATCCTCTTGAATTACTCCATTTAAAAAGGCACTTTTTACATCCATTTGGTATAATTTAAATCCTCTAAAATAGACAAAGGCTAATAAAACCCTAATTAGTTCAATTCTAGCTATAGGGGCAAAATTGTCCTCAAAATCAGTCACTTTAATCTGATTATACCCCTTAGCAACTAATCTAGTCTTATTTCTAATGCTACTCCTGAGTTATTCATTTTATTTTTGAATACCCACTTAGTTCCAACTACACTTTGATCCTTTGGCCATGTAGTTAATTCCCAAACTTTATTTTTTACAAATTGATTTAACTCTTCTTGCATAGCCAAAATCTAAAACTCATTAGAAAGTGCTTGATCAATATTTGTGGGTTCTATTGTTGAAATAAAGGCTGAATGATTAACTTCTTTATTTAATCGATGCCTAGTCCATACACCCTCACTAGGTTAACCAATTATTAATTCTTTTGGGTGGTTTTTAGAAAATATCAAATCTCTAGAAAAAGGGTTTTCTATCTCCAAATTTTCTTCCAAATTTAATTTATCAATCTTTTGGGAGTTAATCTCAAGTTCATCTTCTACAATATTTGGCTCTTCCAAAATTCTAGATTCATCAAATACAACATGTGTGGTTGCCTTAATTACAAAAGTTCTTTTGTTGAATACTCTATAAGATTTTCCAACACTTGAGTATCCTACAAAAATTCCTTCATCTTATTTTGGATCAAATTTTCCTAAGGCAGATTTTCCATTGTTATGAATAAACACCTTGCAACCGAAAATATGCAAATGTGACAAATTAGGTGTTCTTCCATTTAGTAACTCATAGGGTGTTTTATTTAATTTAGATCTCATATTCACCCTATTCAGAACATAACATGCAATGCTAACCATCTCAGCCCAAAAATATTTAAGAAGTGAGCATTCTATCAACATGGCTCGAGCAGCTTCTATTAATGTTCTATTCTTTCTTTCGACTACCCATTCTACTGAGGGATTCTAGGTGCATAAAAATATAATCAATTCCTTTCTCCTTACCAAAATCCTTAAATCTTTCATTCTCAAATTCTCCTCCATGATCACTTTGTATAGTCATAATTTCACCTCCTAGTTTTTATTGAATTCAAGTAAAAAAGTTTCTAAATTGCTCAAATAATTCACTCTAACGAAATATAAATCTAACCCATATGAATCTAGAGTAATCATCCACAATCACAAATTCATATACCTTTCCTCCTAGACTTACTGTTCCAACTGGTCTAAAAAAATCCATATGCAAAATCTCCAAAGGTTTACAAGTTCTAAGATCCTTAATGGGACTTAAAAGAGGACTTCACTTATTTTCCTAATTTACATGCATTATAAAGGTGGTCCTTAGTAAATTCTTGTTTAGGTATAGCTCTCACTAGGTTCTTTTGGATAATCCTCCTAAGGGTTTTCATGCTAGAGTGACAAAGTCTCCTATGCCAAAGCCATGACTCATCAGAAATAGTTTTTAAACAAAAAGTAGTAGGAGTTTGAATGCAATTCAAATCTAGCATATACATATTGTTTACCCTTATACCATTCAAAATATCATTTCCATTTAGGATTAATATGCAACTGGTTGGAAAAATTTTTACACAATATCCTTTATCACATAGCTGGCTTATACTCAACAAATTATGCTTTAAGCCTTCTACCAATAACACATTTTCAATGTAAAAATTCTTAAAATTTCCAATCATACCAGACCCAACCACCTTCCTTGTGGTGTTACCTCGAAGTCTAACCTTGCGTCTAGTCCTGGCTTCCAGCGATATGAATTGGGCAGTATCTCCAGTCATATATTTTGAACATTCACTGTCCAGGTACCATATGCTCTCACAAGGTCTTATGTGAGAGCGGCCTTGTAAGATTATCTCACGAGGTCTTCTGTGGAACCCAAACTAGTTTGGGTTCTCTTTTTGGCAATTTATAAAAAGTTGCATGTATGATGATATGCCTAGGTTTATGCATCTTAGGTTTCCAATCCAAACTAGTTTTCTTCTTCAAAGTATAGATGTGAGCTATGTGTCCAATCAATCCATAATTGTTATTTTTAACTTTTGGAAAAGGATTCCTATGTCTTCTACTATTTATTTGTCTATTTAGGGATTGCATAAATTTATTATACAAAATAGGATTAATGAAATCTTCAAGTTTAGGGGGTATCCTATTATCCTCGAGATCTTTTATCTTTAATTTGTAAAATGAATTCATATCTTTCAAAATTCAATTTGTAGAATTGATTCTATAAATTTTGCTCTCAGATTTCTTCTTAAAAATTTTAAATTCTTTTTTAAGTTCAGCATAGGATGATTTAAAACTTTCATGATTTTTATTCAAGTCATCGAACTCATCAAGTAATTTCATGTGGTTGTCATCAATTAAAGCATGATCTTTCTTAAAGATTTCATGTTCCTTTTATAGTTAAGCATGATCTTTCTTAAGAAGCTTAGACTAGTATGCATTTTCTTTATCTTCATATATGCATCATGCATGTGTTCAGAATCTTTAAAAAGTTCAACAAAAGTTAAGTCACATACCTCTTCTTGATTTGACTAATTAAGATTATCTTCCACTAAGCACAGATTAATGACTTCCTCTTCCTTTTCCATCTCAAATGAGTCCGAAGTTGAGTCAACCCAAAAAGCTCTTTGGAATTTCTTCTTACCATTCTTCACAACTGGTTTCTCCTCTACCTTCTCCTTGCTAGGTGTGGCTTTGAGTTTTGGGCAATCTATCTTAATATGTCAAGGTTTCCTGCACTCATTGTAAATAACATCATTTGAAACCTTGACATTCCTATTAAATTTTCTCGATTCCATTGCTGGCATCTCTTCTGCTTTCTCTTCAGAAAACTTCTGAATTGCCTAGTCATTAGTGCGATGTCATCTTCATTTTTAAGTTGTGAGTGTTCACTCTCAGATTCCTCCACTTTTAGTGCTATGTTCTTCTCCCTTTGTGGTTCACCTACATCAATCTTTCTTTGGGTAACTCCTTACTCGTAAGTAATTAGCGATCCAAGAAGACTGTCAATAGAGTAAATACTTAGATCTTTAGACTCTATAATTGCAGTAATTTTAGCATCATAAGCAATAGGAAAATAACGAAGAATCTTATTAACCATTTCAACATTCGTTAGTTCCCTACCCAATACATGTAAAGAGGTGACTATTTGTGTGAATCTTATGTACATATAAAAAATGGATTCATTTGGTTTCATGCGAAACAGTCCATAATCATGAACTAAGATATTAAGTATAGATTGCTTAACCTCATTAGTCCCCTCAAAAGTTATATAAAGTCTATCTCATATATCCTTTCCACTCTTGCAAGTAGAAACCCACATGTAATCTTCTGATTTAAGTGCACAAAAGAAATTATTCAAGCATTTGGCATTTGGTTATGCTAAGTCACGTTCTTCTATGGTCCAATCCATAAAAGGTATTTCAACTCTAACTTTGTCAACTAGTCTAGTTGGTTTTATATACCCTTCATGAACTAAGATCCACATACGGTAATCAAGTGACTGTAAAAATGTAGGAATGCGTGTTTTCCAAAAATCAAAAGGAATATTGTCGAACATTGGAGGTCTAATTATAGATTAACCCTCCGGTGTATTTCGGTTTCAAAATATAGCCATCTACATTAATCAAAAAGTAGTCTAAACTTATGATTTTGAAGCAAAGCCCTGATACCACTTGTTGAAACTGGTTCACTATGAATTAGGTTATTAAACCTAATTTTATGTCACACCGGATGACAAAGAGGGTGTGAATTGCTAATTAAAAACTTTTACCCTCTTTTTTGAAATTTAAAATTGAGAATTAACTTTACTAAATTTTGTAGAAAAAAGTTTTTTAACCACAAGTAAAATAGTAAAAATAAAAGGCAGCTGAAAATAAAAAGACACAAGATTTATAGTGGTTCGATCAAACACGACCTACATCCACTCCCTGGAGGCACCCTCTGAATATTGCACTAATACCACTAGTGACTCTCCTTTTACACCCACAGCAAGGTGAAGAAGCCTTTACAAAACTCTCTTCCACCACTATCCATTGCGACAAAGAACCGTCATCCTTTTACACTTTTCCCAATATTGGCAGAAAACTGTCATCCTTTTACACTCTTCCAAGTGTTGGCAGAGAACCGTCCATCCTTTCACACTCTCCCGGTGTAGGAAGAGAATCCTTTGTCCTTTCACACTCTCCAAGTGTGGGCAGAGAATCCTTCATCCTTTCACACTCTCTAAGTGTGGGCAGAGGACATGTCCGTCCTTTCACACTCTCTCGGTATGGGTAGAGAACCCTACGACCGTTCACACTCTTCAAGTGTCAGCAGAGAACCAGATCTTCTTGACAGATCTTCTCATAAGAAATCTTGAAGGAAGAGAGAAAAGAGTCAAGTAATCAAAAACCACAAGTAGATCTTCTCATAAGAAATCTTCAAGTACCAAGTAAAACCTTCACGCTCTAGTAGTAAGAATATTCCTTCAAACACTCTCTCCATGAATCTCCTTTCAGTAGGCATGAAGATCAGTAGTAAAAAAGATTAAGAAGAAATTCTAATTGGACTTTATATAGGAAAGACACAAAAAACCGTCCAAAAATTGCTGATTTTCAAGTCTATAAATAGTGGATCGTCCCGTACGATCGTGGATTATCCTGTACGAACTTACTTAAATCAGTTGCATACGAACCCAATGTATATTGGTATGAACTGACTTCGTACCCGATTATCATCCCATATGAACTAAGTTTGTCCGGTATGAACAATTATATTATGGGTCAGTTTGACAAACTGCAGGAAGTTATCAAAATTGGAAATGTTAAAACATTTTTGTCCTGGGATGAATAAGAGTTTGTTTGGATTAAGATTTTCCAGAGAGCATTTCGTCTTGGTACAAATATATGTTCATCTGGACAAAAATTTTTTCGATAGCATTTCTTCCTGGGTTGAATATAAGTTCGTCTGGACGAAAATTTTCCAGGGAGAATTTTGTTCTGGCACAAATATAGGTTTCGTTTGAACAAAAATTTTCTAGAGGGCATTTCATCCTGGGATGAATATATGTTCGTCTGGACGATCAGGACTTAGAAAAATTTTCTAGCTTCCTGTTCGTTCCATTGCTCTTTCAAGGGGATAACTGACTTGATCGTCCCGTACGAACATGTTTCGTCCCGTATAATCAGTATGAATTTTAAAGATCTCCCCAAGTATGTGTGTACTAAGTTACTTAATAATAATCACTCCCTCTCAAACTCAATACAATGAAAAGTACAAGCTTCAATTTACAAATTATCTCATTCTGAATTTTGATTTGAAGTCTTCATTAGTATGGAATTCGATTATCCTAAAATGTTAGTCCACACAAGAGTAAAAACAATTCTTCTACAAAGTGTTAGTAGAAAACAAAATTTTAAAACAATAATATTTGGAGTCATCAAAACTTTACAAGTTGCAAGAATGTAAAACATGCAAATATCAACTCTCTTAACTTGTTTGAATATTTGGAGTCCAAGGGAGGTTATCTCATTATATGGAAAGCTTATTTTGGTCAAATGACCTATTTTGGCCCTTAATGCGTCACTAGGTCAACCTAGGTTAAGCCAGCTGTTTGGTCTAGAATCAATAAGTTTGAAAGGATATTTTGAACAGCTGGGAGTGGTCCCAAGGCATGTGGAGGTTATTTTAGTCAAAATGTCAATTTTGACCCTTAAGGGTCTTTTATGTTATCCTAGGTTGACATTATCAACCAAGTTGACCTGTTGTACTGTTTTAAGTATAACAAGTCCCAAATGAAGTTTGAGATTGATTGAAAAAAGGTTTTAAATATTAATGAGATTGAACAATGTTAAGTTTTGGTTAAAAGGCTAAAAATCCCATTTAGGGCATTTTGGTCATCCTGACATCTGGTCAATTTCGGGTGAATGTGAATCCAAAAAAGTATAGGTTAATGTTTGACATTTAGATAACAAAGGCCATTAAGTTATTAAAAGGTTTTGAGGAGGCTCCAAGGTCATATTCCACTAGGTTATAGGTCTAGTTACATTGGCCATAAATATTTGGAGATTTTGCAACTTTTAGGTTTCAATTCAACTTCTAGGATTATAAGTGTCAGATTGAGCACAAATTTAGAGGGTTAACATCACAGCATGTTTTATAAATACGCAATTGGTGGCTTTGAAGAATAGGTTACTTTACTAAATTTTGAAGTGTTTAAAAAATAACCTAGAAGGGGTTTGAGGGCCTTGGTCCTTAACCCAAATATTTGGTTAGGAATGTTCAGTTAGGATTGGATTCAAGAGTTGAAGAGCTGGACTTGGCTCATCCACATCAGTGGAGGTTGATTAGAAGGTTGAGATTGATTGGATGTGATTTGGAAGCTTGATGAATATTGATTGGTAGTTGAACGCAGGATTTAATTGGAGGGTGAAGTTGAATTTCATACGGATTAAATTTGGTCTTAGTGACCTCATACAAAAGTGAGTTCAAAAAATGGACACCCAATATATGTTGTAGGAAGTTCTAGTGCATATGTTATTATTGATCGAATGGAAGGATGGGATTAAAGATCATGATTTTAAGGAAAGCGAGGGCCAAATGTTAGGGAACTAGGGTTGAGTGGACACTAGGGTGGTTCCATAAAAGGCGTTCTCCACCACCAGAGATTCTAATCCAAAGGAAATGGATCATCTATTCTAAAGGACAAGAAAGGTAGAAGGTAAAACTAGAATGGTGCCTCAAAGGGCGTTCTCCACCACTAGTGATTCTAATTCTATGGAAAGGGATCACCTAGCCTAAAGGAGAAGAAGGGTAGAAGGTAGAACTAGGATTGTGTCGCAAAGGGAATTCTCCACCACTAGTGATTTTAATCGTAAGGGCAAGCATCACCTAGCTCAAAGGAAAGGAAAGGTAGATGGTAGAAGTGGGATGGTGAAACAAAAGGCATTATACACCACATGTGGTTCCAATCCTAAGGGAAGTCATCACCTAACCCAAAGGAGAAGAAAGGAAAAAGGTAGAACTATGATGGTGCCACAACAGGCGTTTTATACCACTAATGAGTCTAATCCTAAGAAAAGGGATCACCTACCCTATTGGAGAAGAAAGATAGATGGTATAACTAATATGGTGCTAAAAAGGGTGTTCTCCAAAGTTAATGATTCCAATCCTAAGGGAAAGCATCAACTAACCCAAAGGAATAGAAAGGTAGAAGTAATTTTGTTGACTGTTATTGGACTTGAAGAAAATGGAGGTAAACTATCTATAAACTCGAATACATAATATTAATTTAAAAAAGAAAACTAAATCAATCATATTATTTCTGAAGAAAATGCCTATTAATAGTTAGCATCAGGTGGGTTCCCTTAGAATCCACTAGCTGACATGAGCCTCCTTCATAGACAGTTTCTACAATGAAGGGTCCATCTCAAGTTGGTTCAAACGTCTCACTAATCCTTTGGTGGGCTAGGATAGGCCTCTAAAGAACCAAGACCAAGTCTCCTACATGAAATGTTCTAGGTTGCACAAACTTATCATGTGCCTGAACCATCTTGGCCTTATAAAACTCTAAGCACTGTTGAGCTTGGAGATGACTCTTCAAGGCCTTCGAGTTCTTCTAGATGGAATTTTGCATTTTTCTTAGTTCTTATTTGATTTTGGATTACAACTCTGAGCGAAAGAATTTTTACCCCCAAGGGGAGCATGCCTCAGACCCATACACTAGTGCAAACTGAGTGGATTGGGTTAGTGTTCTATAAGTGGTTCGATAGGCCCTAAAAACTTCCACCAATCACTCATCCCATTATAGTTTATTATCATTGAGTGTCTTCTATAAGATTAATATTTTTTGCATTCAGGAAACTAAATAGGTTGGAGAGGAGGCTAAGAAAAATTATAGTTTAGGATTTAAACTTTGGTATTCGGGTAGGAGTCGTACTAGAAATGGTGTAGGTGTTATTATAGATAAGAGTTTGAAGGATAATATTATAAAAATTAATAGGATTGGAGATAGAATTATATCTTCAAAGATTATTGTTGATGATAATATTGCTAATATTATAACTACTTATGCTCACCCAGTAGGTTTGGATATGAGTTCTAAATTAAATTTTTGGAATGACTTGGAAGAATTTTTATAAAAGATACATCTTTAAGAAAGAGTTTTTATTAAATGAGATTTAAATGGACATGTTGGTAGAGACGTAGATGATTTTAAAAGCATTCATGGTGGTTAGGGTTTAGAAACAATAAACGAAGGTAGCAATACCATATTAGATTTTTGTTTAGCCTATGATTTTTCAATTGCTAATACCGTATTTAAGAAAAGGAATGAGCATCTCATCACTTATAAAAATGGTTATATTATAACCCAGATTGACTATTTTCTTATAAGAAAATTAGATCATTTAGATTGCAAAGATTGTAAAGTTATTCTGAGTGAAAATTTATGTACCCAACATCGATTATTAGTTTTGGACTTTCAGATAAAGTGACATAAAATAAAAAATAAAGTAAAATGATATTCTAGGATTAGATGGGAGCATTTTAAAGAATATTAACCAAAATAATTTTGAAAGTAAGATTTTAAATCTTAAGATTTTATCCATGCATAAGGATGCTAATGTTTTGTGGGAAAACGTGGCTAGTGATTTTAAGAATATTACAAAAGATGTGTGCTTGGAGTATTAAAGTGAAAAGCTCCTAATAGTAAAAATAGTTGGTGGTGGAATCTAAATGTGTAGGAAAAGATTAAAAATAAGAAGATTTTTTATAAAAATTGGTTTAATTTTAAAAATTCTGATAATTGGGAAAGATATAAAGAGGCTTGTAAGGAATCTATGAAAGCAATTTGCGATGCAAAGTCCTTAGCTTTTAGTGATTTATATAATATATTAGATACTGAGGAGGATGAAAGATATATGTATAAGTTAGCCAAACAAAGAGATAGGAGTAGTAAGGATTTAGTTCAAGTGAAGTGTATTAAGGATGAAAATAAAAAAAATACTTTTCTTAGAAGATGAAATCTAACAAAGGTGGATGAGTTATTTTGTTAAACTTTTAAATAAAAATTAAGAAAGTAAGATTGACTATAGTGACCATAACACCCTAATTGAAAATAAAGATTTCTATTTTTATTAGTGTATTAGTAAAACTGAAGTTAGAGAGGCTTTAAAAAAAATGAAGGGTGGAAAGCTGTTGGACCTGATGATATTCCAATAGAGGTGTGGAAATGCTAAGGAGATGAAGGAATTTCTTGGCTTACTAAACTTTTTATTACCATTTTGAAGACTAAAAAGATGTCTGACGAGTGGAGAATGAGTGTGTTAATTCCTATTTTTATCAATAAAGGTGATGCACAAGATTGTGTGAATTATAGAGGAATTAAGTTAATGTGTCATACTTTAAAACTATGGGAGCGAGTTATGGACCATAGGTTGTGGTGTGATACTAGTGTTTCTCAAAATCAATTTGGATTCATACCGGGTCGGTGAACTATGGAAGCCATACATTTATTAAGAGGTTCGATGGAGAAATATAGAGAAAATAAGGAGGTTCTACATATGATATTTATTGATTTAGAAAAGCATATGATAAAGTTCCATGACAAGTGTTATGGAGATTTCTTGGAAAATAAAGGAGTTAATAATGCTTATATTCAAATAATTAAAGATATGTATGCCGGAACTATTACTTGTGTTCAGACACAAGGATGTTTGACTAAGTATTTCCCTATTTCGGTTTTGTTACATCAAGGATCATCCTTAAGCCCATATCTTTTTCATTAGTCATGGATGTTCTCACTAGACATTTGTAAGAGGGTGTACCTTGGTGTAAACTTTTTGCTAATGATATTCTTCTTGTTGATAAGACTAGAGAGGGAGTTGAAAGTAAACTTGAATTATGGAGGTCAACAATAGAGACTAAAGGTTTTCGCTTTAGTAGATCTAAAATGGAATATATGGAGTGTAATTTTAGTAGTAATAAACCTAGTGAGGGGATTCTGAGTTTGGGCGAACAAGTCATTAATAAGAGTTCACATTTTAGATATATTGGATCTATTATTCAGAGTAATGGTGAAATAGATGGGGATATTATTAGCAGAATTCAAGTTGGATGGTTTAAGTGGAGGAATGCATCGGGGTTGTTGTGTGATAGAAAAGTACCCCCTAAACATAAGGGAAAATTCTATAAGATGGTAGTAAGGCCTGCAATGCTTTATGGTGCTGAATGTTGGCCATTAAAAGAGAAGCATAATACTAAGTTAAGTGTTGCAGAGATGATGAGGCTCAGGGGGATGAGTGGCTTTAACATTAGAGATAGAATACAAAATGAGCATATACATGGAAAGGCTGGAGTAGCTCTAGTAAAAGATGATATTAGAGAGAGTCACCTTAGATGGTTTGTTCACATAAAATGGCGGCCTTCCAATGACTCAGTTAGGAGAGTAGAGGTATTAGATTTGACTTATGTTAAGAAAGGTAGAAGCATACATAAAAAGATTGGTTAGAAAATATTAGGAATGACCTTTCTTTATTGGATTTAAATAAGAATTTGACCTTTAATAAGACACAATGGAGAAAAAGGATTCATGTAGCCGACCACACGTCGTGGGATGAAGGCTTGATGTTGTTGTTGTTGTTGGTCTTCTTGATAATTTCACCAAAGTCTTGTTGAAGACCTCAACCAATTTTAGCTTGGGGGTAACATATTATTGAGTATCTTCAATTAATATTATAGCATCTTATGAAATTATTGATTTTTGTGGACTTGAATGCAAACCCATTATCATATATGATTATGTGGGATATGCTGAATAGTATATGATTTCGTCGCAAAATAATTTTAAAATATGATGTGATGTTACATTACATAGGAGAAAAGCATCAACCCACTTTGAAAGTAATTAGACATTGCTAATATGAAGCGATGAACCTTCAAAGAAGGATGGTTAATCAACCCGATTATATCTATGAAAGTTCAACACGGATGTTAAGCCCTTATGAACTAGTCTAAGGCTAACCAATAGGGGGGTGAATTAGAATTTAAAAAAATCTTTAATCAAAATACAAACTCAAACCAAAGCTCACCATAAAGAAATCAAAATGCTGAAATTAAATACGAAAGTAATAATAAAGAACCCAGAGATTTATAGTCGTTCGGTCAACTTGACCTATTTCCACTCCTCGAAGGAGCTCTCCGAGTATTGCACTAAACTCAGTGAATCTCCTTTTGCTCCCACAGTAAGGCGGACAAGCCTTTACAAACCTCCTTTTCACCAACCCCTATGAGGTAGATAACCCAACTTCTTTTGCTTCCTCTAGAAGCAAGAAAAAAACCCAACTCCTTTTGCTTCCTCCAGAAGTAAGTAGGGAACCTCAATCAGATGCTAAAGTAGACCTCTCTAGAACCCCCAAGGAACTAAGGATGATGACCAAGGAATAGGATGATGGATCCTTGCTTGGAGCTTCTATTGTGAAACCCCGCACAAATTCCCCCTCACAAGATCCCCTCTCTCTCTCCCTTGCTCTCCCTCTCCTTTTAGCTCTCTCAGGTCGAAACAACAACAAAAGATACTCTCATGGGTAGAATAAGAGATCTTATATAGAAGTGCTTTGGAATAACTCTTAATTGAAATAAACTGCTTTATCATCCAGGATGATATAAAAATCATCCTGTACGATTAGTACAAAATATGCTCAATGAGCTAGGATGATTTAGGAATATTATAAGGTTTCTGTTCATATTATCCAGGATGATAGTATATCATCCTATACGATTAGTACAGGTCATTGAATTTCATCCAGAACATTACCCTGAATGGATATCTAGATGATGGAAAAATAACTCGATCATCTAGGACGATTTTACGATCATCCCAGATGATTAGTTCAATTCAGTACATATCGTTCAGAGCATCACTCTAAATAGAAACAGATTGATGTATGATCATCTAAGAATAATAAGGTTTCTGAACTGATCATCTTGACCGATCCTACGATCATCCAGGATGGTATGATCAAGCAATCAAATTTTAATTGCTTTCCTTAATTACTAGATTAATTTAGGCATAATTTTATGACATCATATAGGAAGATATCCAAGATGATGTCCAAAAATAAAAAATTCCTAAGTATATCTGGCAGCTGATTCTTTTTGATTTGAGCCTATCGTTCCGGCCGATATGAATATCATCCAGGACGATGCGCTTTATGATGGCTGCCTTAATTAGAGTTTTTGTTTTTATCTGATCGTCGAAGCCAATTTTTAGATTATCCTAGACGATGTGAGGAAAAATAGAACACTAAAAATAGAAGAGCTTGCTATCATCAAAATTCTATTCCCTAAAATTAGATTCATAATAATCTCCCTATTTTTGATGATGGCAAATAATCAGACAAACAAAATGAAAAAATAACTCAAACACTAAACACTACTCCCCCTTTTGACATCACAAAAAAGGAGGAAAAAACTAGAAAATAAAAAGTAGGAAAAAGAAGAAAAAAAGAAAAGTTATTTCTTTTTTTTTTTAATGAAAGCATGAATATGACAATGTCTCCATATGATTGATTTTAAAGACTTATAATACCAAGGAGTGAACATCATCAAAATTTGGAACCAGTAGAACATCCGATCAATCCTCTTTTGAAAATAGAAAACCATAACTCAGAAAAACCAATTGGATTAGAATAAGAGTTCCGTTCAAGACCTGGTTTCAAAAAAAAAAATCTTATAGAATAATGTATCAAAGTAATTTGTCATATTCGTGAAATTCGAAATCAAGCCTTTAAAAATATCAAGTGACACATGAATTATTCTAAGTTTTTTTTTTTCAACCTAGATCCCTTTTTAAAACTCTTAAATACTATCAGTTATGAGTATATCTTCTAGATATTAGAAAAGAAAACTCACTCTCCGATATAAGGAAGAATAAACTATGAAATAGAATCAAAATCATATGATAAATGCAACGACATGACTACAAAAAAGTTTGAAAGTAATATAAAGACTTTGAACATTATAAATATAAGATATATTACTGTAGCAAGATATAAAAGATTTCAATCACAAAATCCAGTTGTTAATTTGAGATAAACTTTTATTTAGAGATAAATATTACACCACTAAAAGAGGTTAGAGGAAGAGAAACAATCAACGGTATTTTCTCCCTTTAACAGATTAAGAGATGTAAAACATTGACTACAAATTTTCAAAAAATAAAAATATGGCATAAAATATCATTTCAGAAGTTATAATAAAAAATGAGAAACTAAAATAATAAAAAAACAAAAAAATAAAAAAAAAACTAGTAAAAAGTAAAACAAGCAAAGTGAAAAAAGAAGCAACAAAATAAAAAATTTAGAATTCAGTAAACAAAAAGTTAATGCATTTAAGTCAATCAAACCCAATATGTTCCTTAAGATGCTAACGGTTTGAAAAGCTAGTGATTTAGTAAAGATGTCAGCCAAATTATTCTCAGTTGTCACATGGCCTAACAAAATATCTTCTTTGGTCACATGGTCTCTAATAAAGTGATGCCTTATGTCAATGTGTTTGGTTCTTAAATGTTGGATAGGGTTCATAGAGATACATATAGAACTAGTGTTGTCACAAAAGATTGAAATTATTCCAATAAGTAATCCTAAATGCATAATTTGTTGCAACAGAGTTTCATTTTCTATTAGACTAGGAGACTAAAGACTATCCTATAAATTAGCAAGTTTTAGAAGTGCTCTTATTATCAACCCTACATCTTGCAAAATTAGAATCAGAAAATCTTATAATCTCAAAAGAAGTATTGTGCCTAGAATACCAGATTCCTAAGTTTTGGGTCCCTAAAAGATATCTAAGAGTTCTCTTAACCGCAGTCAGGTGGGATTCTTTAGGATCAGCTTGAAATCTAGCATAGAGATAAACACTAAACATTATATCAGCTCAACTAATATTCATGTAAAGTATTAGAAATCATTGGATTATTTATTTACTTGGCTTTATCCGTTTCATATTTCTTCGTGATGTCCTTAACAAACTTTGATTGACTTATAAAGGTTCCATCATCCAATTGTATTATGCTAAATCCCAAAAAGTAAGAAAAATCTCCCATCATACTCATCTCAAACTCCTTACTCATTATTTTAGAAAAATCATCACATAGATTTTTATCAAAAGATCCAAAAATTATATCATCAACATAGATATGAATAATGAGCAACTCATCTCCTACTTTACTCAGAAAAAGGGTGGTGTCTACACTTCCCTTAACAAAATCACTATTTAGTAAAAATGTGTTAAGCCTCTCATACCGAACTCTTGGTGCCTATTTTAATCCATATAAGGCCTTTTTTAATTTTAAAACATGATTTGGAAATTGGGAACTCTCAAAACTTGGGGGTTGTTCTACAAACACATCCTCTTTTATTACAACATTTAAAAATGCACTCTTCACATCCATTTAGTAATGCTTAAATCCCTTATAATAGGAAAAGGATAGTAGCACTCTAATTGCTTTAAATCTAGCTATAGGAGTAAAGGTCTCCTAAAAATCAAATTTTTTTATTTGGTTGTACCCCTTAGCAACCAATCTCACCTTATTCCTAACCAGAACACCAAAATTATTCATCTAATTCTTAAAGACCCATTTGGTTTCAATTATACTTTGTCCCTTTGGTCTTTTTATAACTTCCCAAACATCATTCCTAGCAAATTAGTTTAATTCCTCTTGCATGGCTAACATCCAAAACTCAATAGACAAGACATTATTTATATTGGTGGGTTCAGTCATTGAGACGAAGGCAGAGTGGTTCACTTCCTTTGTTAAGTCAAGCCTAGTCCTAACACCTTTAAAAGGGTCTCCTAAGATAAGTTCTATCTCTGATTCTGATATAAAGTGTGTGTAGGATCAACCTTTTACTCTTAATTTGAATCTTTTACTCTTTAGGTAATCTTACCTACTCGTTCAATAGTTTAGGACTCCACCCTCTTCTCCAAATTTTAAAGTCCTTTGGAAATATATTTAACACCAACTTCATCTTCAATTATAGACTCCTCAGGATCATATTCATCAAATACTACATGAGTAGTTTACTCCACAACCAATGTCCTTTTATTAAACACCCTAAAGGATTTCCCAACACTTGAATAACTTAAGAACACACCTTCATCAAATTTTGGGTCAAATTCCCCTAAGTGTGAATTCCCATTATTATGAATAAAATCCTTAAAGCCAAAGATGTGGAGGTGGGAAAGGTTGGGTATCCTACCCTTAATGATCTTATAGGGTGTTTTATCAAGTTAGGCTCTAATATTCATCCTATTCAACACATAACAAGCTATGTTTACCACTTTAGCCTAAAAGTATTTTGGAAGTGAATACTTAGAAAGCATGGCTCTAGTAGCTTCCTTTAAGGTTTTGTTCTTTCTTTCAGCTACCCCATTATGCTAAGGGGGCATAGGGGCTGAGAAATTCTGGCTAATTCCCTTATCCTCATAAAAGCCTCCAAATCTCTCATTTTCAAACTCTCCCCCATAGTCACTATGGATGGTAAAGATGTCAATTTTTTTTTTTAATCCAAGTTGAGAAGGATATAAAGTCATCAAAATGCTCACTCTTATGTAACAAAAATTTAATCCAAGTGAACTTCAAGTAGTCATCCACAATCACATATCTATAGACTTTCCCCCCTAAGCTGGCAGTGCTAATGGGTCCAAACAAATCCATGTTAAGGACTTCTAAAGGTCTGGAGGTCATGTCCTTAATGGAATAGAAAGAGGATTAAACTTGCTAGCCTAGTTAGCAGGCATCACAAAGGTAGTCTTTAGAGAATTTAAGCTAGGGATACCTCTAACTTGGTGTTTCTAAGTTACTCTCCTAAGGGTTTTCATACTGATATGACATAATCTCCTATGCCACAACAACAATCATCAGGAATAATTTTTAAGTAAAATAAAGTAGCACATTCAATATTATTGAAGTCAAGCATGTAAAAATTTTTGATCTGCTTTCCCTATAAAATAGTATTGTTATTTAAGCTTATAATGCAAGTGTTTGCCAAGAATTTTATGATGAAGCCCTTATCACAAATTTGAATGAAGCTGAGTAAGTTGTGTTTCAGTCTGTTTACATGTAAAACATTTTCAATCAAAAGATTTTTGTAAATTCTAATTATGCCTTAGCCAACCACTTTCTTGGTGGTGTTGTCTCCAAGTGTAACATTGCCTCCTGTCTTGGTCTATAGCAAAATGAATTAATTGGCATCTCCAGTCATATGTCATGAGCATTCACTGTCCAGGTACCATATGCTCTCAAGATGCCTTTTATGAGAGCACCTATATAGTCATCAAATATTAGATTTAGGAACCCAAACAGGTTTGGGTCCCTTCTTTTGAAAAGAAGAATGTAATGAATATGTGTTATGCTGTGAATCATACAATTTGGGTCTCTACACCCAATGTGTATGATGGTGAATAGTGCAAGTGTATGAAATGTGTAATAGCATGCCACATGAAAAACATCTAACTGCATGAAAAATATTTACTAATATACTTGTGCTGTGATGCCTCCTTTTAACATTATGTGATGCATACAATATTGTTTTGTTATTTTTAAATGCTTTGAGATTTGCTTTTAGTGAATCATGCTCAATTATTAAATTAGAAAGCTTTTTATTCAATTCATCAAACTCATCAAGTAATTACAAGTGATTACTATCAAGTTGAGTGTACTCGTTACTTAAACTTTTAAGCCCTTTTTGTAAATTTGAATATTCTAATTTCAGACTAGCATGAGTTTTCTTAAGGTTTCTATATGATGCATGAATGTTATCACACACTTCAAGTAATTTATTATAAATTGATTCACATATCTTTTCTTGATCAGATTGACCAAGATGATCACCCATCAAGCACAAGTTTTTTATCACCTCTTCAGTTTTAGTCTCAGATGCAAAATCTACCCAGAATGCCTTTTGGTACTGCTTCTTATCCTTTCTATAATCGGGTTTCTCCTGACCTTTCTCTTTGCTTGAGTAATCCTTAAGTGTAGGACAATCAGCTTTGATATGTTTAGACTTCCTGTATTAAAATAAATGAGATTAGAAGAACTTTAAAAGTTTTTACTATCCTTACCTTTTTTCCAATTCTAAAGATACTTTTTATTATTCCTTAGAAGAAAACATCATCGCTTTCAGACCCTGAAGAATCAGTGTCCATTTTGTTGGCCATTTGCGCTATAGTTTTCTCTTTCTTTTTCTCACCTACATTAAGGTTTTTTTTATTCACCCCTTGCTCGTTAGCAATGAGTGATCCAAGTAAGTTATCAACATAATAAGTATTCAAATCTTTAGATTTAGTAATTTCAACAATCTTAGCATCAAAGGAAGAAAGAAAATATCTCAAAATTTTATTTACTCTTTCATAGTTGGTTAGCTCTCTGCCTAAAGCATGCAATGAGGTGGCAATTTGAGTAAACCTAGTATACATGTCAGAAATCAATTCAGATGGTTTCATATGAAAAAGTTTGTAGTTATGCAATATAATATTTAATCTAGATTGATTAACCTCATTTGTGCCTTCATAAGTAATACACAAATCTATCCCAAATTTGTTTACCAGTCACACAAGTTGAAACATGAAAATAATCTTTATATTTCAAAGCACAAAAAAAAAAGTTCAAACATTTCGTATTAAGTTGTGCTAAATCTTTTTCATCAAAATCCCATTAGTAAAAAGAAGTTCATTTTTAATTCAATTAATTTCATAAGAAGGAGGTGAATAACCATCTTTAACAAACATCCACATATGATAATCAATCAATTGTAAAGATATAGACAAGCAAGTTTTCCAAAAATCTAAGTACAAAAATAAAATGCGAAAGCAATAATAAGGAACACATAGATTTATAGTAGTTTGGTCAACTTTACCTATGTCCACTCCCCGGAGACGTCCTCTGAGTATTGCACTAAACTCAGTGACTCTCCTTTTGCTCCCACAGCAAGGCAGAGAAACCTTTACAAACCTCCTTTTCACCAACCCCTATAAGGTAGAGAGCCCGACTCCTTTTGCTTCGTCCAAAAGCAATCAGAGAACCCAACTCATTTTGCTTCCTCCTGAAAGAAGTAGAGAGCCTTGATTATATGCTGAAGTAGACCTCTCTAGGACCCCCAAGGAATTAGGGATGATGACCGGAGCAGACAATAATAGATCCTTGCCTGGAGCAACCTTTGTGAAACTCCTCACAAGATCCTCTCACTCTCTCCCTTGCTCTCCCTCTCCTCTTGGCTCTCTCATATAAAAATAGCAGCAAAAGATACTCTCTTAGGTAGAATAAGAGGTCTTATATAGAAGAGCTTTGGAGTTTCTCTTAATTGCAACAACCAACTTTATCATCCAAGATAATATAAATATCGTCGTGTATGATCAGTACAAAATAAGCTCAATCAGTGATAATGATTTGGGATGATCAGAAAGATTTTTTTCATATCATCCAGGATGATAGTATGTCATCCTATATAATTAGTACAAGTTGTTGAATATCATCTAGAACATCACCCTGAATGGATGTTTGGACGATGGAAAAATAACTTAATCGTCAAGGCCGATCTCACGATAATCCCAGACGATTAGTTCAATTTAGTGCATATCTTCCATAACATCGCCCTGAATAAAAACATGATGATATTTTATCATCTAAGAATAAATAAGGTTTTTAAACTGATCATCTTAGATGATCCTGTAATTATTCAGGATGAAATGATCGAGCAATCAAACCTTAATTGCTTTCCTTAATTACCAGATTAATTTAGGTATAATTATATTGCATCATCCAGGTTGATGTCCTCGATGATCTCCAAAAATAAAAAGAAACCTAAGTAGATCTGACGACTAATTCTTTTTAATTTGAGCCTATCGTCCCGGCCGATACAAATATCATCTCGGATGATACGCTTACTGATGGTTGCCTTAACTTGGATGCCCTAATAAGGGTTTCTATTTTTAACTGTTCATCCAAGCCAATTTTTGGATCATCTCAGGTGATGTGAGCAAAAACAAAAAAACTCCAAAAGTAGTCAGAAATTTTCCCCCAAATGTGTGTATGCAAGGTTACTTAGCATCAGGAATCACATCATTTATAATTGACTCAAGAAAAGGTAAAAGATTACAAACTAACCCAGACCTAGTCTACCCAAGTATAAGCCGGTTGAAATTACAGTTTGATCTTGTGGACCTTAAATGTTAATAAGCAAGATAGTTATAGAGAAACAAAAGTGTTTGCTACCATCCAAATTCTATTCCCTAAAATCAGATTTGCAATAATCAATGCCGCAACTTTTGTAGGGCCACGAAGCTATTGCAAAACATTAGGTGGTTGGTGTAAAACCACACCATGAACCTGGCATTGATGATAACATTTTGTAATATTCGTTCAATCATCAATCATTATAGGCTAGTAGTATCCAAGTTTTTTTATTCTCAACATAATTTTGGACCTTATTGATAAACTCCACATAGTTTAGAATGGACTTCATTAATGATCTTTAAGGGTTCTCATTTATATAGGCAATGATCCATATCTGATTGATGATCGGTGGTATAAAATATTATTAACTAGTGTGTATGATAGGGCATGTTTCTTGACTTGGTTAATAAGGGATTTGTCTTGGGGAAGCATTCTCTCTTGTAGATAGTCGATCAACAGTTATCTCCAGTCACATTCTTCATTGGTTGTTGAAGAGGTAGAATGTATATGGGAAGATTTCTTATTGATGTGCTCTAAATCTATAGAGGAAAGGACCTTACGTCCTTGAACCTCTATAGGGATAGAGTCTTCTTTCGGGCATGCAAATTCATTTGAATTTTTTTTTTAAGGCATCCACCATAGAATTGCTTCTGTAGGAAACCCTATACAAAGTTATGATGGGTATTAGTTTGAGAATGTGAATAGTGTATTGATGATATTTGAGTATATTCAAAACCATATTGGTTCTTGCAACCTGGTTGATCACTAATCGAGAATCACAAAAGATTTTAATCTCTTTAATCTCCATTATGATTGCAAGTTCCAAACCGGTTATCAAAGCTTCATACTCAGAATCATTGTTCTAACAAGGCTCTATTAAATGATAAGAAAATGCATCATCCCCTTTTATGGTGTAATAAAATAATGCCAATTCCTACTTTTTTAGAAATTATAGATTTTTTTTTGTTTTCCCAATTGAAAGGACATCACATTGTTAAGATAGGGACTTTTAAAATCCGTATAGGTTGTTAGACCTATTACAATTGTCCCAATGCTAAATAAAAGGGGTGGTGAATTAGTTATTTAAAAAACTCTTGGTAAATTATATAAAATTTTTTTTTTTATTATTTTAATACAATTTGAGTTTTTCAAAATAAACATTTTAACCACAAAAATAAAAATGTTATAAAAAAAAATATTAGAACATAAAAACTAATAATGGATTGATCCAACTAGACCTACATCCACTCTATAAAGGCTCCCTCTGCAAGTATTGCACTATACCAAAGTTACTCTTTTTTATTCTACAATAAGCTGGAGAAGCCCTTACAATTAACCTCTCTTCCACCAATCCTTTATATGCCAGAGTACCAGCATCATTTCACACCCTCTTAGTGTCGACAAAGAACTGTCATCCTTTCACGCCCTTCTAGTTTCCATAGAAAACCATCATCCTTTCACACCCTCTTGCTATTGACAAACAAATGTCATCATTTCACACCCTGCAGGTGTCGGTAGAGAACCATTGCCCTTTTACAACCTCCTTGTGTCAATAGAGAACTGGTGTCCTTTCATACCCTCCTGGTATCGGCAAAGAACTAGATCATCTCCAAAGATCTTCTCTCGAGCATCTTCAAAGAAGTAAGGAACTTTTTTGACAAACTTATAAAGAGATCCTCACCTTTGGACAACCTTGTGAACCCTACATAAATTCCACTTGCAAGATTTATCTATCCATAATCTCAAACACTCTCCCAAAGCACCCACACTCTTACTTTCAAAGAAAATATGAAGAAGCTTTCATGACAGTCAAATTTTTAGGACCTTATATATGAAAGACACTAAAAACTGTACAGAAAATTGAAAATCTCAATTTAACTATCCATGATCGTACAGTACGATCGCACATCATAAGTATGATCATTTAAAAAATTTCTTATACGATCCTATATGAATTGATTTTGTACTTTGGGAATTGTATGTACAAACTATCATTGTATAGTATGATCACTTCAAAATTGAACCAGATCGTATGGTACAATTCTATACAAACTAGTTTTATACTCTAGGTAATGTACTGTACAAACCCCATATCATACAGTTTGAACTGTTTTAACCTAATCACGCTTCATTCTGTATGAAAATGGATGAGTCCATTTTGTACTCTTGATGTCATCTATACAAACCTAAGATCGTACATTACAAATAATTCAAAAAATTTACCTGTTTATATGGAGAAAATGATACACACCCATTTCATACTCTAGACATCATCTGTAGGAACCTAAGATTGTACAATACGAATAATTCAGAAAAATTTTGAGTTTAGTCGGGACGAACTAGTACGTAGTCATTTCATACTCTAGATGTTGTCTGTACGAAGGAAACTTCGTATAGTACTAACAGTAGTTAGAAAAATTTTTAGGCATGAGTTGATTAATTGCATTCTGAAGGAACTCTCTGGTCAAATCACCCTATAAGATCCAAAACCATATAGTATAATTAGTTTTTAAAAATACAAATTTTTACACTCCCCTAGTGTGTGTGTGCCCTGTTATCTAATTACAATCACACTCTCTCTAACTCAAGAAAAATAAAAAAAGAATCAAATTTAAATATAATAAACTCTATTTAATATTTCTTGAATTCTTTAATAGTATGGAGTATGATTTTCCTGAAACGTTAGTACATATAAATAACAAAATCAACATTTCCAATATATATTAGGAGAAATAATAATCAATACAATAAGATTTTGGAATCATAAAAAATAAAAATAATAAAAAAACATAGTTATGAAAACTAAGTTACAAATATCTCCCCTTTTTTATGATGAAAAAAAAAATTATTATTTGTGTTAACATTTAAAGCAAAATTTCTCCTTAACTCTTCTTAAATGAATGACCAATTTGAATCAAGGGCTTCCTACAAAAATAAAAGAACAAAAACCCTAAAAATAAAAAGAGAAACAATAGACAATAATTACAATAAAAAATAATCAGGACAAAAAAACACGAACATAAACATTCAAAACATACACACATCACACTATACACATTCACAATACAACATGTACAAACACTTAACACACATACATCAATCAACAAACAATATTATAACTCTCCCTTTTAACAACAATAAAAAAGGAAGTACATCTTGAAATGAAATGTTTTTATAGAAAAACCTAAAGAGTTGAATAAGAAAAGGATTTTATAATAATTATAAATACAATATTAACTTTGTAATACTAAAAAGATAAATTTCAAAATTTTAAATTAAAGAACAATAAAGATAAGAAAAGTCAACCAGATTCATTATTCACACTAGACAAACTAAATAAAAATTTATTATTATAAAAAAAAACAAAGTAAATATTAATTAATTTTGAATTCAATATGAATATAATTATTAATTAAATGGATTTTGATTAAAGATAAAGGAATGATCACTATAAATATTTTTTATTTGTGACATTGTGAATCTTTTCAAATATTTATGGCACACTTTGTGCATCTTTTCTAATTTGGCTAATTTTATGCCTCTTTTCACTTTGGGAACCATTGCCCAACTTTTCTAATTTGCATTTTTTGTACTTTTTTTTAAACTTTTTGGGTCTTTTAAATATAAATAATCTAAATTAAAATTCCACTAATAAAAAAATAAAAATATTGAAAAAGAAATCAAAATAATAAGAAATCAGTCTTGCAACAATTATAGCTTAGATTTATTTGTCTATAAGAACATAAAATTGATCTCATTGTCTATATCTAATCGTAATTTAATTTAAGTTTTTGAAAGATTACATTATATAAGAAAATTAATTTATAGAAAAAAGTAGTTATGAATCCAATCCAATGATCAAATACAAAAGAATTTTCCAATAAAAACATATGCATTTAAAGAAATGAAATTCAATGCAAGTGAACAAAATATTCCTTCATTTCTTTGATATTAAGGAGAAAATAAATATATTTCTCATTTCATATCATTCAAAATAACATCATCAAACTAACATCATCTCAAGAATTTAAAACAACACGTAAAAACACTAAACTCATAGGAGAAACATCACAATATTAAACACAAAACTCATAAGCAACAACAACATAGAAGTACATCTAGTAATTTAAAGGACCCTGATTTGGAGTAGGTGGTTGGTTGAACATGGAAAAATAAATACTGATCATAGCTACATTCATGTTCACCGAGTAAAACTATCCTAAAATCCAACCCATATCTTCATGATATCTTCGATCTTGCATATTTAAGTGATTCTCAACTTAATTAAAGCATTGATCAAAATGAGTTTCCAGTCTATCGAAGAGCTGGATCATTGCTTGGTGGAAATTCTGGTCAAGTTTAGGTCTAGGTGCTGGAGCAGGAGCTCCCCTTCTTCCTTAGAATCATCACTCTCAAAACTCTAATCCCACCCAAGAAGTGCTTGAAAAGAGGCATAAGTAAAGTAAATAGGAAGTTTAATGAGAGGATTTGGGTGGATAAGATTGTACTTTTTTTCTAAGATATAAGCAACTAGATATCCTAAAGTTGCATTTTTCTTTCTCTTATGATTTGGAAGTCTAATCTAATATTGATTGCAAATATAATCCAAGATGAGTTGGGATTCATTAAAAGGATTTTTCAGTTATTATAAATTAAATGATTATGGATAAAAGTGGAGTTATGTTAATGTGATTCCCAGCTTTTGGAATAATTGAGGATCTCAAACGTGTTGGATGATCCAGGCACTTGAATTGAGAGTATAAACTCAAGACAAATGACTCACATGGGTGACACCTCTAAGAATTTGATTAATTTTGAACCAATCAAAGTAAGCTCAAGAGGTTAAGGTATATGCTCTAATTTCTTAGGTTCTAATGTGAAGAAAGTTGCCTAAATTTTCCTTTATAATTTCTACTAGTTGCTTGAGAACATCAGAGGTTATCCTAGAGTGGTCCTAATTTACTTTCATGTTGGACAAAAAGAATTAGAATGACTCTTTATGATAGGCATTTATGAGAGTCAGGATAAATGAAAGTTGAGTTAAAGTGAATAAGGGCATGATAGAGAAATGAATATCATCATGTATGAGATGTTAGAAAGGAGTGATTTTAGCAGCAGAATACCTAAAGTAGTCATCCTCATTCTCTTTGGAAAAGAAGTTATAAACCCTACCAGTTCTAGAAGAAGATCCCTTAGAGAGGCAGGGTCGTTTGCTGCTACTAGCCATTCCTAAGATGTACACTCTAGAAGGTTTGGAATGGATAATAATGTGAGAAAAAAAAAAACAAATTCAAACACTTTTCTATTTAAAGAAAAATAACCTATCATACAATATAAAATTTAAATCATACATATGATTTTAAAATCATATGGGACAAAAATATTTATGTACGTATGAGTGGATACAGCCAAGACTAAAATGACTTTTCATAAAATGCCATTTCCAAGGCATTCTTTCGTATATTCTTTTTAACCATACGATTTTATAGACGAACATGTGTTTATCTGGGATAATCAGAATATTAATGATTATTTGAATGAAGATTAGGTTATATCCCCCATAAAAACTAACAAAAAGATCATTCAAATGAAATACAATTTTATATGTATGATTTGCAATTAATAACAAACACCAACTAGTAAAATTGTCCCCACTTGTACTGAGAAAATTGCATATATCATACAGTACGATGACATCATCATACAATACAATCCCTTTGAAAAACTAAGTTTCATGAGATCAACTTGGAAACTTATCATATATAAGCTACAAAATACATATAGGAAAAAACCAATCACCTTACCTCAAATGACATACTTTTAGTAAAATCAAAAACAAAACTAAAAAACATAAAACTAAATACGTAAAAAATAAAATAAATAAACAGAGAAGAACTAAAAAAACACATATTCCCAACCAATTAAGTTTGCAGAATTTTTAATTTAAGCATTAATATTAATCACACATAATCTGGTTCTTAAGGTGCTAAATGTTTTAAAGGCCAATAGTTTTATAAAAATATATGCAAGTAGATTTGTCGTAGAATTGTGATGAAATTCAATTTCTCCCTTATCTACATGATCTCTAATGAGGTGATGACTTATGCCTATATGATTGATTATAGAATGTTGAAAAGGATTCTTTGAAATTCATATGACAATAGTATAATGATAAAAATTGGAATTATGCTAATAGTAAATCCTAAGTCAATCAATTATTATTTTAATGAAAGTACTTGTACAACAAAACTATGTAAGACAATGTATTCTACTTTAGTAATAGATAGAGAAACTTAATTCTATTTCCTATTGGAGAAAGAAACTAAAGAATTTTCTATAAATTGACAAGTTCTAGATGTACTTTTCCAATCAATCATATATCATGCAAAATTTGAATAAGAATATCTAACTATTTAAAATGAAGAGTTGCGCTTAGCATACAAAATACCTAAGCTTTGAGTTCCTAAAAATATCTCATAATTTCTTTAACTTCTATTAAATGTGATTTCTTTGGATTAGATTGAAATGTAGCACACAAATAAACATTGAAGATAATATATGGTATGTTAGTAGTCAAAAAGAGCAATGATCCAATTATTCTTCTAAATATCTTTTTATCAATATATTTTCCCTTGGGTCCTTATCTAATTAAACTAAGAAACTTATTGGTGTAGTTATTAGTTTAGGATTATCCATTTTATATTTCTTGAGGATATCCTTAATATACTTTGACTAACTAAGAAAAGTTCCTTCCTCATTTTTCTATATGCTAAATTTAAGAAAATAACTCAAATCTCCCATCAAACTCATCTCAAATTCACTAGTCATTATTTTTAAAAAATCATCACAAAAATTTTTATTTGTAGATCCAAACAAGTTGTCATAAAAATATATTTGAATAATGAATTTGTAATCTCCAATCATCTTCAAAAAGAGAGTGGTGCCCACACATCCGTTCATAAAAGATTTTTCTAATATGAACATGCTTAATCTCTCATACCAAGCCCTTGGTCCCTATTTCAGTCTATACACTACCATTTTTCAATTTAAACATATTGTTACGAAATTTAGAATTTTCAAAACTTTGAGGTTGCTCAACAAAAATATCCTCTTGTATCACTCCATTCAAAAATGCACTTTTAAGTCCATCTGATATAATATAAAATCTTTAAAATAAGTAAAGGCTAATAAAACCCTAATTGCATCAAGTCTGGCTACAAAGGAAAAAGTTTTTTCAAAATCAATTCCTTCAATTTGATTATACCCTTGGCCACTAATCTTGCCTTATTTATATTCATAACTCCTGAATCATTAAAATTATTTTTGAACGCCTACTTAGTTCTAATAATACCTTAATCTATAGACCTTTTAGTTAATTCATAAACATTATTAATTAAAATTTGATTCAATTCTTATTACATGGCTAAAATAAAAAATTTATATGAAAGTGCTTAATTTATATTAACGGGTTTTATAATCAATATAAAGACAGAATCGTTCACCCCTTTGCTAACTCCATGCCTAGTCCTAACACCCTCACTAGGTTCACTTAAAATCAATTTCTTAGGGTAATTTTTAGAAAATTTACATTCTCTAGGAAAAGGGTCTTATTTTCCAAAATTTTATTCCAAATTTGTCTTTTTAATTCCTTAGGAGATATTTTCAAAATGATCCTCTTCCAACTTTGGCTCTTTCAAAATACTAGATTCATTTTTTTTAAATAAAACCCCAAAGGGGCTACGTGTTAAATCATGAAAGCAGATTACAAAAATCCTTAAAGAGGATCTCCAGCTCGCAAAAGCTCAAAAGAGCACCCAAAAAAAGCTAAGAAAGATCCTAAGAGCCAGAGATTCTGAAAACTAAAGAAACAGGAAATACAATAAATAGAGAAGGGCTGCAAGGAGACAGCACCCAAAAAAGAGGAAGAGAAAGATAGCTCTTTCAGACCAGTCTTCCTAAAACACAAGTGTTGAGTCTAGTAATTAGGTTGTTAAGCCTAAGTGAATGTCCCAAGGCTACCAAGAGGGGGGTGAATTGATAGTTTAAAAAAATTTAAGTCCCCTTTAGAAAATTATTGAACCGAAATAAAATTTCTTTTAAATTTTATAGAAAAATGTTTTTCAACCACAGAGTTTTTTTAAAACTGAAATATAAAGTGCGGAAACGTAAAAATAGTAAAGTAAATGACACCAGATTTATAGTGGTTCAGTCTATAACCAGACCTACATCCACTCCCCAGAGGTACCCTCTGAGTATTGCACTAATACCAATAGTGACTCTCCTTTTGCACCCACAGCAAGGCGGAGAAGCCTTTACAACACACTCTTTTCACCACTCCCCGGTGCGGGAGAGAACCGTCCATCCTTTTACACAATTCCTAGTGTTGGCAGAGAACCATCCATCCTTTCACACTATTCCCAGTGTTGGCAGAGAAGCGTCCGTCCTTTCACACTCTCCTAGTGTGGGCGGAGAACCCTTCGGCTGTTCACACTCTCCAAGTGTCGACAGAGAACCGGATCTCCTTGACAGATCTTCTCACAATAATCTAGAAGGAACAAGGAAAAGAGTGAAGTAATCCCAATTCACAAGTAGAGACTCTTACCTTTGAACTCTACGTGAAGCCTTCTCACTCCAGTGGTAGGAATCCTCCCTTGAATGCTCTCTTCCACTCTCTCCTTGGCTATTCTCTCAAGAGGCACGAAGATCAAATGACAAAAAGATTGGGTGGAAGTCTAATTTGGACTATTTATACAAAAGACAAGAAAAACTGCCCAAAAACTGTAAGTATTCAATTCTGTACGCAGTGGATCATCCTGTACGATCGTTGATCGTCCTGGACGATTTTACTTAAACGATCTGAAACGACCCTATTTGAATATGTGTATGAAATGTATTCGTACAACTGATCATCCTGAACGAACTAGGTTCGTCCAGTACGAACGGTTATTACAAGGTCGGTTCTAGAAACTGCTGAAAACTGTTCTAAGTCGGTTAATCGTTTAGACGAAAATTTATTCGTCTGGACGAAAATTTTACAGAGGAACGATCGTCCTGGATGATTCCTTACTTCGTCTGGACGAAAATTTTCCAGAGGACCAATCGCCACAGACGATAATTTAATTTCGTCTGGACAAAAAATTTCCAGAGACCCGATCGTCCTGGATAATTATTAATTTCGTCTGTATGACATTTTTCCAGAGGACCAATCGCCACGGACGATAATATAAATTCGTCTGGACAAAAATTTTCTAGTGAACCAATCATCCTATACGATATTTTATTTCATCCTGGACGAATAGGACTTAGAAAAATTTTTCGAGCTAGTTCCTATTCGTTCCATATGCTCTATAGGAGATAACTGTCTAATCATCCAGTACGAACTGTAAATCGTCCTGTACGATCAGTATAAATTTTATATGATCTCCTTATGTGTGTGTATATTTTTATTCACTCAAAATACAATCACTCCCTTTCAATTTGATTTCTAAGAAAAGTGCAAGCTTCAAATTTTACAAAATATCTCATGCTGAATTTAATTTGAAGTTTTCGTAGTCTGGAGTTCGTTTTTCCTGAAATGTCAGTACACACAAGAGCAAATACAATTCTTCTAAAAAATGTTAGGAGATAACTTCACATTTGAACAATAATTTTTTGAATCATTAAAACTTCATAAGTTGCAAAAATGTAAAGCATGCAAATAGCAACTATCTTAACAATCTCCCCCTTTTTGATGATGGCATAATAATTATTGTTTGTATGGTTTCAATTTAAACAAATCTCCTAAACTCTCCCTGAATTGATGAATGCATGAAAATAAGGAGGCATTTTAAACCATCTTAAAAAATTAAACTAGAGACACACGACACACAAACAAAACATACAAACACAATTATTTCTCCCCCTTTTTGACAACAACAAAAAGTGAAGAAGAAATAGACGAGAAATGTAAGTAATTGTATGAAATTCATTTGAACATTTAATCTAAATGGTGATTGACAAAAGGTATGTAATTTTAAACTAAAAACATTAGGTCAATCATAGAAATTCATGAAATTTAAAAAGTGATATAACATTGTAAGTAAGAAAAATTTATCAAATACATGATTCAATTTAGACATTTCAATATAGAAAATCATTACAAGAGAGATAAGAAAAAATTTGATATTTCAAGGTTCAATAGAATATAAATGAACATAAGATCAATTTGAATTAAGAGATTGAAAGAATTTGGAAAGAAGAGAATTACCACATGTGGCGCTTTGCGCATCTTTTTCAAAATTTTTGGGCACATTTTTGTGCATCTTTTGATATTGGGCTGATTTTGCGCCTCTTTTTCATATTTGCGAACCTTTGCGCATTCCATTTGATTTTTGTACTTTTTGTACAATTTTTTAAGAGTAATTGAGACCAATTCTTTCCAAAATCAATAATCTAAAATTTCAAATATTTCTAAGTGCATAAATATTATTTGAGCAAGGAAATACAAAATAAGAAAACATCTAAATTGCAATAATAATATTAACTTTTATGTAGTCTAAATGAATAGACATGAATTTAAAACTTCTAATTACAACAAGTTATAAACAACTTTTAAATTTAGAAAGACTAGATTTTCTAATATAGATAATCTCAAATTACAATATAATTTAAGCACTATGAAGATTAAATAATACTAATAAAATTCATGAAAATTAACCACATTTCAAAAACAAATCAACTTTGAAATAAGTACAAAATGCATTGATATTAGTGAAACGATTACACATTTCATAATATCTAAAGACAAATAACAAAATACATTTAACTTAAAAGAAAAAACAAACACTTAACATAAATACTAACACAACAGAACATAAAAACACGAGTACAAAGACACAGAAATTCATCTCTACTGTTCTGGTAGAGGAGGAGGAGGAAAGCCACCGAAAAGGTTGAAGTAGGAGGCCATCAACATTACATTGGTATTGATATCATGTACTTCATTTCTAATGATACCAATGTCTTATTGTTACTGCATAAGTTGAGCATCAAATTGATCAAACCTTTGATCAATATGAGTCTCTAATCTATCAAATCTCTCAATCAGATTCTGATAATTTAACTGAGGTGCAGAGGTTTGCGCTCCTTCTTCTTCTTCTTCTGAAGCACTGGCATGTGCTTTTTCTTTTTCTTTTTCCTCCCTGAAGAGCAATCTGAAGGAAGCATCATTATAATAAACTGGCTCTTCATATTCTTCATCAGGATGCACCAAATTATATTTCTTTTCCAAAATGTAAGTAATTAAATGTCCCAAAGAAATATTCCTTTTTCTCTTCTGTTCAGCATATCCTATTTCTGAAAGCCCATAGATATGATCTATGATAAGTTGGGCTTCGTCGATAGGGTGACGATCCATAATTAAAAAGGTTAGAACAGAAAGGAGAGGAGTAATATTGATCCTATCACCAGCTTTAGGAATGATTGAGGAACGAAGGATATGCTGGATGATACGGGCATTCATGGTCATACCGGATACTCTAGCAACATGATAGGTTAGGCCACTTTTTCTAGTTACCCTATTGACATCTTCCCATTTGAATATGTTTTAAGTCATTAGGGTGTGAGCTCTATATCCTTCAGTCCTTAGGTTTAGAAATGCACCAATGTCATGCTTGGTGATTTCTACTTTTTGCTTGAAAACAAAGGAACTAATGAAAGAGTGGTCCGAGTTAAAACTCATGTTTGCTAGGAAGTAGTGGAAGGTTTTCTTGTTGTAGAAGTGGATGAGAGAAAGTATGAAATGGAATTGGGTTGAGGCAAAAAGGTGCATTACCTTATAATTTATCTCGCTTTGGATTAAAATGCGAGATGGAGTTATTTTGGCAGAAGCAAAACGAGGAAAGGATTTTTCATTCGCCTTAGAAAGGAAGTTTTCTGAGGCATTCCTATTCGGCTTCTTCGCTAACACCTTTTGTCTTTTGCTTGAGGAGGCCATTGACAATTTGAAGTAGAAAGGGATTGAAAGAGAAGTTTGAAAGTGTGATTGTTAAGTTAGAAAGCCTTCATATTTAAAGAAAATGATACTTTCGTCTTGGACGAAAACAGTTCGTCCTGGACGAAAATCATCGTTCGTCTGGACGAAAATATTTCGTACAGACGATCAAATTCGTCAAAAATGTAACGGCTTTTCGTAATCAACACAACTTACGATACATCCCTTCGTACAGACTTTTGACTTGACCGATCGTACATACGAAAATAATTTCGTACAGACGATCTAAAAGTAACTCGTTTAAATGTCTCTTAAAAACCGTCCCCTACACTGAAACGACATATGTTCGTCTGGATGAACCTAAAATTCGTACAGACGAAATCCATATTAAAAACTGTCTTATCCACTCAACCGCTGCATTCAATCGTCTCGACATTTGAGAAAAAGAAAAAAATTTCGTCCTGGACGATCGTGAGATCGTACAGACGATTTAATTAAAAACTGCTCTCAAAACGGTTAAAATCCGCGCAAACCAATTTTTCTCACATCGTCCAGTACGAAACAAAAGTCGTCCTGGACGATTTCCTCCAATTTTTGAATTTTGAATTTTGAATTTTAATTTAAAAAAATCAAACTAAACATTTAAAAACACAGAAAACATAAAACAAAAACTTACACTTAAAAACAAATTCATTCAAAACACACAAAAAATTCACAAAATCAAAAACAAAACAAAAAAAACATAAATATCAATGTTGCAAAGACAGTTTGTTTAAGCATTTAAATCAATAACACCTAGCCTTGTTCTCAAAGTACTGAAGGTATCTAGGGCTAAAGGTTTGTAAAAATGTCTGCAAGTTGATTTTCAATTGAAACATGTGTGAGTTCAATTTCTCCTTTGGATACATGATCCCTTATGAAATGATGTCTTATATCAATGTGTTTGGTTCTAGAATGTTGAATAGGATTTTTGAAAATGCAAATAGCACTAGTATTGTCACAATAAATTGGAATAGTGCATACAGATAATTCTAAATCAATCAACTATTGTTTTAACCAAAGTACTTGTGCCACACAACTTTCTAATTCAATGTATTCTACTTCTGCAGTAGATAGAGCTACTGAATTTTGTTTTCTACTGGACCAAGAAACTAATGAATTTCCAATGAATTGACATGTTCCAGAAGTGCTTTTCCTATCCACTCTACAGCCTGTAAAGTCAGAATCTGAATAACCAATAATTTCAAATGAAGAGCTAAACTTAGGATACCAAATTCCTAAGTTTTGATTTCCTAGTAAGTATCTTAAAATCCTTTTCACTGCTGTCAAATGTGATTCTTTTGGATCTGATTGAAATCTCGCACACAAGCAAACACTGAACATAATATCTGGTCAGCTAGCAGTTAAGTAAAGCAAAGATCCAATAATCCCTCTATATTTCTTTTGATCAACAAATTTTCCCTTAAGATCCTTATCCAACTGAACTGAGGAACTCACTGGTGTACTAACAAGTTTAGCATTGTCCATTTCATATTTATTGAGGATATCCTTAATATATTTAGTTTGACTAAGAAATGTCCCTTCCTCAAGTTGCTTGATGCTAAAACCTAGAAACTAATTCAAATCTCCCATTAGACTCATTTCAAATTCACTACTCATTGTATTAGAAAAATCATCACAAAGATTTTTATTTGAAGATCCAAAGATGATATCTTCCACATAAATTTGAACAATGAGTATTTTCTTTCCAAATTTTTTTAAGAAGGGAGTTGTATCCACACTTCCTTTTTCAAAGATCTTTCAAGTAGGAAAGTGCTCAATCTCTCATACCAAGCCCTAGGTGCCTATTTCAATCCATATAATGCCTTTTTTAACTTAAAAACATGATTTGGGTATTTTGAATTTTCAAATCCTGGAGGTTGTTCTACAAAAACATCTTCTTTAATAACATCATTTAAAAAGGCACTTTTGACATCCATTTGAAATAATTTAAAACTTTTAAAATAGGCAAAGACAAGTAAAACCCTAATTGCTTCAAGTCTTGCTACAGGGGCAAAGGTCTCCTCAAAATCAATTCCTTCAATTTGATTATACCCCTTAGCAACTAATCTAGCCTTATTTCTAATGATTACTCCTGAGTCATTCATTTTATTTTTGAACACCCACTTAGTTCCAACAACACTTTGATCTTTTGGCCTTGTAGTTAATTCCCAAACTTTATTTCTTACAAATTGATTTAACTCCTCTTGCATGGCCAATATCCAAAATTCATCAGAAAGTGCTTGATCAATATTAGTGGGTTCTATGGTTGAAATAAAGGCTGAATGATTGACTTCCTTATTTAATCCACATCTAGTTCTAACACCCTCACTAGGTTCTCCTATGATCAATTCTCTTGGGTGGTTTTTAGAAAATCTCAAATCTCTAGGAAAAGGGTTTTCTCTTTCCAAGTTTTCTTCCACATTTTCTTCCAAATTTAATCTATCAATCTTTTGGGAGTTTTCCTCAATTTCTTCTTCAACAATATTTGGCTCTTCTAAATTTTTAGATTCATCAAATACAACATGTGTGGTTTCTTCAATAACTAAAGTTCTTTTGTTGAATACCCTATAAGATTTTCCAACACTTGAATATCTAACAAAAATTCCTTCATCTGATTTTGGATCAAATTTTCCTAAGGCAGATTTTCCATTGTTATGAATGAACACCTTGTAACCAAAAACATGCAAATCAGACAAATTTGGTGTTCTACCTTTTAGTAACTCATAGGGTGTTTTATTTAAATTCGATCTCACATTCACCCTATTCAGAACATAACATGCAGTGCTAACCGCCTCAGCCCAAAAATATCTAGGAAGTGAGTATTCTGCCAACATTGCTCTGGCGGCTTCTATCAATGTTCTGTTTTTCCTTTCAACTACCCCATTTTGTTGAGGGGTTCTAGGTGCAGAAAAATTGTGATCAATCCTTTTTTTTTTACAAAAATTTTCAAATCTTTTATTTTCAAATTCACCTCCATGATCACTTTGTAAAGACATTATTTCACATCCTAGTTTTCTCCGAATCCAAGTTGAAAAATTTCTGAATTCCTCAAATGATTCACTTTTATAAAAAAGAAATCTAACCCAAGTGAATATAGAGAAATCATCCACAATAACAAATCCGTATACCTTCCCTCCTAGACTTACAGTTCCTACTGGTCCAAAAAGATCCATGTGAAGAATTTCCAATGGTTTACTAGTTCTAAGATCATTATTGGATTTAAAAGAGGACTTCACTTGTTTTCCTAATTGACATGCATCACAAAGGTGGTCCTTAGTAAAGTCTAGTTTTGGTATACGTCTCACTAAATTCTTTTGGGTAATTCTTCTAAGATTTTTCATACTAGAATGACAAAGTCTCCTATGCCAAAGCCAAGATTCATCAGAAATAGTTTTCAAACAAAAAGCAATAGGAGTATGAAATGAATTCAAATCTAGCATGTAAACATTATTTACCCTTTTTCCATTTAAAACTTCTTTCACATTTAGGCTTAATATGCAGCTAGTAGGTAAAAATTTCACATTATATCCCTTGTCACATAGCTGACTTATACTTAACAAATTATGCTTTAAGCCTTCAACCAATAACACATTGTCTATAAAAAAGTTTTTGAAATTACCAATCATACCAGATCCAACCACTTTCTTTGTGGTATTAGCTCCAAGTGTAACCTTGCCTCCATTCCTGGCTTCTAGTCATATGCTTTGAACATCCGCTATCCAGGTACCATATGCTCCCACGAGGTCTTGTGTGAGAGCAATCCTGCAAAAATATCAAATGTTAGACCTCGGAACTCAAACAAGTTTGGGTTCACCTTTTAGCAATTTATAATCAGATGCATGTGTGATATGTCTAGGTTTATGCATCTTAGATCTCCACACCAAATTAGATTTCATCATCAAGGTACTGGTGTGAGCTATATGTCCCAAAAATCTACAAATATTACATTTAACATTAGGAAAAATATTCCTAAGTTTTCTTCCATGTGATTGTCTTCTAAGGGATTTCATAAATTTAGGATAATATTTAGGATTTGTAAAATCTTCAAGTCTGGGGGGTTTCTTATTATCCTCGAGAGCTCTTATAGTTAGTTTATAAAATGAATTCATATCTTCCAAAATTCGATTTGTATAATTGATTCTATATGCTTTGCTCTCAGATTCATCCTTAAAAATTTTAAATTCCTTTTCAAGATCAGCATAGGATGATTTTAGATTTTCAAAATTCTTATTCAAGTCATCATATTCATCAAGTAGTTTCATGTGGTTGTCATCTATTAATGCATGATCTTTCCTAAGGATTTCATGTTCCTTTTTGAGCTCTTTAAATTCTAAACTTAAACTAGCATGCATCTTTTTTATTTTCCTATATGCATCATGCATGTGTTCAGAAACTTCAAATAATTCATCATAGGTTAAGTCACATACCTCTTCTTGATCTGAGTGATTCACATTGTCTGCCATCGAGCAAAGATTAGTGACTTCTTCTTCTTTTTCTGTCTCAGATGAGTCTGAAGCTGAGTCCGCCCAGAAAGCTCTTTGAAACTTTTTCTTGCCCTTCTTTAACATAGGTTTCTCCTCCACCTTCTCCTTACCAGGAGTGGCTTTGAGTTTTGGGCAATCAGTCTTGATATGACCTGGTTTCCTGCATTCATAACAAATCACTTCATTAGAAACCTTGCCATTTCTGTTAAACTTATTTCTATTCCATTGCTGGCGTTTCTTCTGCTTCCTCTTTAAAAAGCTTCTGAATTGTCTAGTCATCAGTGCAACATCATCTTCATCCTCAGGTTGTGAGTGTTCACTCTCTGACTCTTCCACTTTTAGTGCTATATTCTTCTCCTTCCGTGGTTCACCTGCATCAATCTTCTTTTGACTTACTCCTTGCTCATAAGCAATGAGTGAACCAAGAAGATTGACAATAGAATAAATGTTTAAATCTTTAGACTCTGTAATTGCAGTAATTTTTGCATCATAAGCAGTAGGTAAACAACGAAGAATTTTATTAACCATTTCAGCATTAGTTAATTCCCTACCAAGTGCATGCAAAGAAGTGACAATTTGTGTAAATCTTGTGTACATGTCAGAAATAGATTCATTAGGTTTTATGCGAAACAATTCATAGTCATGTAACAAGATTTTGAGCCTTAATTGTTTAACCTTATTTGTCCCTTCATAAGTTATAAAAAGTCTATCCCATATGTCCTTTTCGCTTTTGCAAGTGGAAACCCGCATGTAGTCTTCAGATTTTAAAGCACAAAAGAAACTGTTTAAACATTTGGCATTTAATTGTGCTAAGTCACGTTCTTCTACAGTCCAATCTGTAAAAGGTATTTCTACCATTACTCCATAAACTAATCTAGTTAGTTTTGTGTAGCCATCCTGGACTAACATTCACATGCGATAATCAAGTGACTGTAAGAAAGTAGACATGCGTGTTTTCCAAAAATCAAAAGGAATATTGTCAAACAGTGGAGGTCTAGTGATAGAGTAACCCTCAGGTGTGTTTCAGTTTCCGAAAGTAGCCATCTACGTTAATCAAAAAGTAGTTCAAATTTATGATTTTGAAACGAAGCTCTGATACCACTTGTTGAGTCTAGTAATTAAGTTGTTAAGCCTAAGTGAATGTCCCAAGGCTACCAAGAGGGGGGTGAATTGGTAGTTTAAAAAAATTTAAGTCCCCTTTAGAAAATTATTGAACCGAAATAAAATTTCTTTTAAATTTTATAAAAAAATGTTTTCAACCACAGAGTTTTTTTAAAACTGAAATATAAAGTGCGGAAACATAAAAACAGTAAAGTAAATGACACCAGATTTATAGTGGTTCGGTCTATAACCAGACCTACATCCACTCCCCAGAGGCACCCTCTGAGTATTGCACTAATACAAATAGTGACTCTCCTTTTGCACCCACAACAAGGCGGAGAAGCCTTTACAATACACTCTTTTCACCACTCCCCGGTGCGGCAGAGAACCGTTTGTCCTTTTACACAATTCCTAGTGTTGGCAGAGAACCATCCGTCCTTTCACACTCTCCTAGTGTGGGCAGAGAACCCTTCGGCTGTTCACACTCTCCAAGTGTCGGCAGAGAACCGGATCTCCTTGACAGATCTTCTCACCAGAATCTAGAAGGAAGAAGGAAAAGAGTGAAGTAATCCCAATTCACAAGTAGAGACTCTTACCTTTGAACTCCAAGTGAAGCCTTCTCACTCCAGTGGTAGGAATCCTCCCTTGAATGCTCTCTTCCACTCTCTCCTTGGCTATTCTCTCAAGAGGCACGAAGATCAAATGACAAAAAGATTGGGTGGCAGTCTAATTTGGACTATTTATATAAAAGACAAGAAAAACCGCCCAAAAACTGCAAGTATTCAATTCTGTACGCAGTGGATCGTCCTGTACGATCGTGGATCGTCCTGGACTATTTTACTTAAACGATCTGAAACGACCCTATTTGAATTTGTGTACGAAATGTATTCGTACAGCTGATCGTCCTGTACGAACTAGGTTCGTCCAGTACAAACGGTTATTACAAGGTCGGTTCTAGAAACTTCTGAAAACTGTTCTAAGTCGATTAATCGTTTGGACGAAAATTTATTCGTCTGGACAAAAATTTTACAGAGGACCGATCGTCCAGGACGATTCCTTACTTCGTCTGGACGAAAATTTTCCAGAGGACCAATCGCCACGGATGATAATTTAATTTCGTCTGGACAAAAATTTTCTAGAGACCCGATCGTCCTGGACGATTATTAATTTCGTCTGTACGATATTTTTTTAGAGGACCAATCGCCACGGACGATAATATAAATTTGTCTGGACGAAAATTTTCCAGTGAACCAATCATCTTGTACGATATTTTATTTCATCATGGAGGAATAGGACTTAGAAAAATTTTTCAAGCAAGTTCCTATTCGTTCCATATGCTCTATAGGAGAAAACTGTCTGATCGTCCAGTACGAACTATAAATCGTCCTGTACGATCAGTATAAATTTTATATGATCTCCTTATGTGTGTGTATATTTTTATTCACTCAAAATACAATCACTCCTTTTCAATTTGATTTCTAAGAAAAGTGCAAGCTTCAAATTTTACAAAATATCGCATGCTGAATTTAATTTGAAGTTTTCGTAGTCTGGAGTTCGTTTTTCCTGAAATGTCAGTACACAGAAGAGAAAATACATTTCTTCTAAAAAATGTTAGTAGATAACTTCACATTTGAACAATAATGTTTGGAATCATCAAAACTTCATAAGTTGCAAAAATGTAAAGCATGCAAATAGCAACTATCTTAACAACAAGCCCACAAACACCACAATATAAGACAAAAAAAAAAAAAATGAGAAAGTGGCAATCCCAACAATCAGTGTACATCTCCCTCCAGCAAACAGCACCTTGGGTGACCCTCCAACTCCAGCTGACCTGAAAAAGGAGAGGAGAGCAAGACCAGAGACTAGCAAAAATATGAAGGTAAGGTGCATTAATAAATTCATATGGAACATAAGTATAGAAAGAGCATATAATATAAAACAACAACAAAATATTGCAAGAACTAATGATTAGTCTATTAGAGCTCCGGACATTCTATAAAAAATTAGCTTCATCATCCCACTCCAAAAGCCGCTCGATCCTATCCAAGGGATCCTACCCAGATAAACGCCACGAACACAGGGGATCCCGCTTAGAAAACCACTCCCCAATTAAGCAGGAATACCCTAAAAATGAGATAGCCAGGAACAAAAAATAACAATAGCCCGACCAGAAACCATCGTTCCCCCAGGCCCAAAACCAATCCAGCAGATACCAACACGTATAATAAAACACATCCCAGCAACTAACAAAATAGCAACTAGTCACCAAATAATTCACCCAGCAGCCATCCAAATAGACAACCGACAAGAACCCAGCCCCAAAGCAAACCCCATACAGGAGAGCATCAAGAGGACTGGGATTCAGCGTACTTGTCAATGACATTACGGCTCCAGAACAAAAAACCAGAAAACCTGCAAAAGAGATAAAAACCCACAAATTATCCACAGAAAAAATCAAAGCATTCGAATTATCCACATATGCCAAATAGCAGGAAAAACCAAACACAGTCAGAAGAATAAAAAACTCCATCCAGAGAGGAAAAAGAAGACAAAATCAATAGGAACACAAACAGAAAACACGACGTTCAGCCACAAACTGGCTGAAAGAAACCATACAAACAGCCAAATTAGATGTTGACATACGGAGCACCACTCTTGTCAAGATAAAGTAAACCTTTAAGATAATTAGGGATAATGTTAGAGGTGTAATCCATAAAACAATTAAGATTACAAACCCAGTTAGCCAGCCATGCAGCAGACGAACTCCCCAACTTATAAACTTTAGTCAGATGAAAGTTAAATTGGAGAAGAAGCCTTTTAATTTCCTTGATAGTATAAAAAATGTTATGATAGCACCTACTATCCACCTTCTCTTCCAACATGGAAATATTAATCTCAGAATTAACCTCAATATACATATTAGATAAATTCAGAGAAAAACACATATGCAAACCATACAAAATAGTTTAAAAAATGTCCTCATGAGTAGGGGCAGTACTAGCAGGCCCAGCAAAGGCAATCACCAAATTACCCAAAGAATCCCTAATAAGCCCAGCACAACCAGCCTTATCATCCCATTTCGTAACATCAACATTTAATTTAAAGAAGTTAACAGGGGGTTTATGCCAATACTCCACATGAACATTAGAAATAGGAATGTCCCAAATAATCCCTAAAAGTTTACTTGCATGAAAGCAACCTTTAAAGCTCTTAATTTTAATAAGACCAACAACCACTAAATCAAAAATCTTATCCTTAACCCTTTGTATAACATTAAAATGGCTCATTTTGACCCCATTGAAAACCAAATTATTCTGCTCCAACCAAAGAAACCAAAGAATTAAGGATGGAATAATATTACGTATATGACCTTTATATTTAATAATCCAATCCTTAAGTAACACATTTATAAACCCATGAACATTGAAACAATTCAGATTAAGAAGGTCATCAAAGTAAACCCACGTTCTAATGGTCACCGAACTGGAGACAAAAACATGGTGTAAATTCTCAATATGATAACAACACTGGCATTTAGAAGCTAATTTTAAACCTTTAGAAAAAATTCTATCATCCGTAGGAATAAACTTGTGCAAAAGCCTCCACATAAAAATAGATATCATGGTAGGAATACTTTTATGCCAAATCAAACTAAAAATCTTATTCCCATTACCTTTCTTTCTAAAATAATTCCAAGCCTGTTTATGATAGAATACACCATCATTAGATAAATTACATAAGATAATGTCATTAGCCAAGACATTAATAGGGATACTTAAAATACGATTAGTGATACTTTCAGGTAGAAAAAGAGAAAGCTTGTCACGATCCCAACCGTTATTAATAAAGAACTGATTAACTTTAGTAGAAGCATTAGAAGAAAATTTTAAAACAAAATCAATAGAACCATTGTCGAGCCAATTGTCTTGCCAAAAGAAGATATTATCTTTACCAAGTCCCCAAGAAATCGTAGGCTTGACCTCCCATTTAATTTTACAAAGCCTTTTCCAAACTTTGGAATCCCCCTTCTTAGGAACAATGATAGTAGGATGAGAACCAATACAGTATTTAGAATGCATAAAAGTAGCCCAAAGATTTTCATTAGTACAAAAATAAACCAAAGTTTAAAAGAAAAAGCTTTATCCAAGTCATAAAATTTTTTGCAACCAATGCCACCTTCATTTAACACACCACAACAATTCTCCCTCGAAGCCCAATGAATTTTAGAAGTGGAAGAGGTACCTTTCCAAAAGAATTTATTAATAATTTTATGAATCCTTCCACACACCTTCTTTCGTGGGAGAAATAGCTTGAAACATATAAATAGGAAGAGCACAAAGAACACTTTTAATAAGAGAAATTCTACCTCCAAAACTAAGTAAGTTAGAATTCCACGATAAAAGTTTGTTTTGCACATTAAAAATGAGATCATCAAATAAAAAAGTTTGCCTCCGACCTCTGAAAAGAGGAACACCCAAGTACTTTAAAGGAAGATTAGAATGAGTATAACCCGAAACCTCTTTAATGGCCATAATTATGTCATTAGAAATTCTCTTAGAAGTAATAAAGTAACATTTCTGTTTACTAAAAGAAAGACCACTAACTAATTCAAAGTTGTTGAAAAAATCCAACAATTTTTTGAAAATTGTTAATAGTAGCATTAGTGAAAACAATGAAGTCATCCACAAAACATAAGTGAGAAATATGAAAACCTTTCACAGTTCTATAAACAAGAGCATGATTAAGCTCAAATAAATGAGAAATACCTCTGGAAAGAAATTTAGCCGCAATAATAAAGAGGCCAGGAGAGATAAGATCACCTTGCCTTAAACCATTAGAAGATTTAAAGAAACCATGTTTAGTACCATTCAGAATAATGGAGAAATGAACATTATCAATACAATACTTAATAAGGTTGATAAAACAAAAATTAAAGCTAAAAAGATCTAGCATAACATAAATGAAATTCCAGTTGATGTTATCATAAGCTTTAGCAATGTCAAGTTTCAGAATAATATTACCCCCTCTAGTCTTAACATTCAAATCTTGAATTAATTCATGAGCAAGAAGAATATTATCAGTGATAGCCCTACCTTTCACAAAACCCATTTGGTACGGAGAAATAATTTTAGTAAGAAGAACAGAGAGTCGATTAGAGATAATTTTAGAGATCAATTTATTTAAAAAAGTACAAAGGCTGATGGGTCGAAAGTCTTTCCAAGTTGGAAAATGATTAATCTTAGGAATAAGAACTAAAGAAGTAGAGCAAAAAAAGTTTAGGATAAGGATTACCACTGAAAAATTCCAAAATAGCAGATTAAATATCATCTTTGATAATATGCCAACATTTTTGAAAAAAGATAGTAGTATAGCCATCAGGACCAGCCACAGAATCAAAATTCATCTCATCAATAATATTCTTCACCTCTTCAAAAGAGGGAGGGATACACAAAGACTGATTCTCCTGAGGAGATATAATTTTAGGGATAAAAGAAATATCCCCAACCTCCAAAGGACAAAAATATTTGTTAAAAAGATTATTGAAACATTGTACATCTAAATTAGCAATCTTACCTTGATCATCAACAAAGGACCCATCCTCCCTCTGAATGCTCTTAATGCTATTCTTGATCCTTTTCCTTTTGGTTAAAGCATGAAAATACTTGGTATTATTATCACTCTCAACTAAATGCCTAGCAGCATCTTTCTGCTTCTAATAGATTTCTTCTTGAGCTTGCAATTTTTAGAAAGATCAATTTTAGATTGGTTAAGGATGGCCCAGTGCACATCCGAAGGATCATCCTGCCAAACAATTTTATTAAACTGAACACATTGCTTAGCTTATAAAATGTTAGAAAAAACATTCTTGAAGACATTATGGTTCCACCAATTTAAAGGTTGTTTCAACCTCTTAAGTTTAAGCCAAAGCCTATTCATACCCCATATAGAATTATCAGGGTGAAGAGAAGCATTCCATTTTTGATCCACCACATCAAAGAAAAAACTATTAATTAACCACATAATTTGAAATCTAAAAGAAGAACCAACACTATTATGATTATTTTTAATAGTGATAAGCAAAGGAGAATGATCAGATAAAGTTCTACTAAGGTGATGCACACTAGTTACACTAAAACTATTGATCCAAGAATCATTAAATAAAACACGATCCAACCTTTGCCATAAGTGGCCTCTATTCCAAGTAAATTGATTACCCACAAAACCAATATCCAGCAAATTACAGGATAAAATCATATTATTGAAATTAGACATCGAACGAAAAGATGGCGTAGCACCACCAAATCGTTCAAACGAAGAGGAAATAGTATTAAAATCACCACCCACCAACCAAGGTAATTTAAAAATATTAGAGAAATTCTTAAGTTGTTCCCAAAGATGTTTTCTAATATAAAGTGAAGAAGCAGTATAAACAAAGGAAGCACAACATTCCAAATTAAAAGCCTCTATTTTTTAGTGTAAAACCTGAGTAAAATCTCCAATAACATCAATAGAAATAGGATTTTTCCAGAAAACCTAATTTTTTTTGGACATATTGGCGATAGAAAAATTAAAACCAAAATAAGATTTAATAAAATCCAACCTAGAAGCAGGTATGTGGGGTTCAAGAAAAACAAGAATAGAAATATTGTGAATACGACTTAAATTTTTAACACTGGTTCTGCAAGAAAGACATCCAATACCCCTAACATTCCAAATAGTATTGTTAAACATAAAAACAGAGATTAATGGGAAGTATTTGAGCGAGTATTTCTAACCTTAGATCTGGTGAGTTGCAAAGTAACATGCTTAGGCTTTCGACCTCTTTTGTTTTGATATTTAATAAAGCTAGTGTCAAGGTCATCCTTAGGGTAACAAGTTGCCTTCATATTCATCTCTTCAGAATCAGAAAAAGCATCACTATTATAATTAAAAGGAGAAGCAAATTTACCATTATTACCTAACTCCTTGTGCATTGTAGGAGAATCATCCTCCATAAACTTACCATCATCATCCCAATTATCATTAACCTTACCCGCTACCTCCTTGAGGCAAGAAAATAATCCATTGCATCTTTGGAAGTAAACAAAGAAAATAATTTCATATGGATAAAAAAATGTGAGAAATAATTTCAGTTAAAGGAGCCACTTTGATCCTATGCCCCAAATCTTTTATGGAGAGCTTTTCATAGAATTTCCAAACAGATAATAAAAGGTATGGAGACAGAGGGTAGCCTTGTCCAAATCCAAACATACATTTAATTAAATATTCTCTTCTTCCATTAATAAGTAAAGAAATTTTTTTTAAAGAAAATGTAACTTGCATTAAATGAAAAAATTAATTACAAAATTCTAAAAGAAAAGTAACCTATTGTAGGTGGAAGTTTGACAGTGAATTTTGAAAAAGTTAATCTTATTTGGAAATTTTGATTTTTAAATTTACAATCTCAATATCAAAGACTTCATTATAAATGATATATTTCACCTTAAGTCAAAGATATCACTTGATAACGGGTTAAGATGATGAAACTGAAAGTTATCATCTTGATTATAGTAGTTGTATTCAAGTAAGATCACTTATAATCCCGAAGGGGAAAAATGAGATTCTATTAACATTAAACAACTATAATCTAGATGAGAGATTATTAATTTCATATTCCATATCATAATAGTGAATGATCTATCTCTCTATTGATGGAATTTAACGATAATGATCGTTATTGACTTCATTTTCCCAAAGAAGATTAATTTTGAATTTTAAAAATTGATTTCAAAAAGGTGGTTGTATATTCTAAATCTCCTACAAATGCAAATCCTCATAGTTAATTACAACATAAAAAATTTAAATTTTCTACGAATAATCTTGATTAAAATAATGATGATTTTTTTTGCTTAGAGATTTCCTAAGAGTGATATCAAAGATGTGAAGGTGGAATTTCAAATAGGATTGGAACTAGAATGAGCTGTTATTTTTGGGGTCAAAGGAAGAAGTGTAGGAGATAGTTTAGGATTCCAAAACTGATTCTAAAGTATCCCAACCTATGTTAAGTGTTGAGCTTTAAATTTTAGGTTGAGGAGAATTTTCATTTGAGTTGAATGATTTATTAGAAATTTAATATTATATTTCTGGAGGTTGGGGTATTATAATTCAGTGTCCACCATGGGTTCTAAATCTAAATTGGGAACCAAATATTTTTTGCCTGAACTTAACTAATGCAATGCAAAATTTTAATTTACACTAGTCTAGATTAGGGAGCGAGCTAACCGCCTAGTCAATTTCAATCCATGAGACCAGTCATTTTTATGAAAGAGTGGTAGGAATATTTTTTTATTAATGCTATGGAGAGCTGGGGCCGATGTCTAGATATCGTCCTAAGTGGCCCCTTTACTTATGTTGGATGAAAATGCTAAAGACAGATGCAATGAAAATTTAAACTCTTCTAAATTTATTTCTAATGCATGTATGTGATCAACTCGATTAATACTCAAAATTGGAATGCAACAATTTAAAAAAGCATAAAAAAGATTTTATCCTAGAGATTGCATAAGTTACCCTTGATAGATCTGCACTGTCATAGGCTAGGTGGTATGTTAAAACCCATAGGTTGGGAGGTGCCTAACAAAAGTAAGAGAAGAATACATCAAAGATGTTATGCGAACCCCCGATTATACCGGTCTTACTTCTTATATTGTTAGAATTTCTATATTATCTTAAAAAAATTTATTTAAATTTAAGTAGAAGAATTTTTCACACCCTCACAAGTCTCGTGTATCCACACTAAATCCAAATCGACACATAATCACTAAAAAACTAAGAATAATATGAAATCATATGCACAATCATATCAACAAAGAAATTAAAATATTTAATTCCTTAAAGCAAAGTCTGTATACAAATGTCATATTTATTATAAACCAAGATCTATAAAATTAAAAGTAGTCAGGCACCACTAACAATAACCTAGATTCTAACTCTAGTACAGATGCAAGTGACTTTGACGGGATACTCTTTATCTTTGATTCTTCCGTCTTCTCTTCTTTGAGCTCTTTGAATTCTTTGTACCTGAATATTCAAATGTCAAATAAAACTCTTTCCCTAAAGAGGAGGTTATTATTTCCACTTTGGGTTCGAATGTGATCTTAATTTAGGCTTCTAAATAGAAAAGGACAATCCCCCTAAGGGGTATTCTTTCCTATTTAGAATCTAACTTTGGTATGAGTATCCCAAACTCAAAGTGCAACGTTTACAATTAAATACAAAAATAAATTAAATTAAAAAAAAATGAAAATTATAGATTTCCCTATAGGGTTATCCTAAACATTTAAAAAATAAAGTTAATTTTAAACCAGTTATATATATGTATATAGAAAAGTAAACACACTTGATCACCCTCTTTTTATGTTGGGGCTAAGCAGCTGAATCGACTATAACAGCTATATTAATTATTTATTTAGCACTCTTTATTACCTTGCATGAGTGTGGCCACCCATAAAAAACTCAATGAACATCTAGATCACTCCTAATGTATGGGTAATCTAATCTCTCATCACATCGATCCATAGAGTGCAATAAAAGTAAACAAACACATTTAGTAATTTTAATCATAACTTCTAACAAAATCTCAAAAATCTAGCACACAACATAAAATTATATACTTCATAGCCTAGATCTAGAGTTAGTTGTCATAGTAAACCATATAAAGTGTATGTAGAAGGTCGTGTGGCTGGGTAGATCCTAAACTAGGATATTTGTTGGAGTTGTTTAGTTTTTGAGTTTATTAACGGTTGAAAGAGAACTTTATGTTTGAGTATAAGTATTAATGTGTTAAAGCTTGATTTGGATGTATTTTAGTTGTTTGATGATTGCTACCTTTGCTACTCACCAAGGCTATGAAGTTTATTTCACCTTCCTTGGGGCAAAGTTAATAGACTCGTAGGTCTGGGTTACCAGTACCAATTGTGATTGATTAAGTTGGTTTAAAAATTAGGGTGGATTAATCATAATTAATTTAATTAATTATTGATTTAAAAAAAGAAATTTATATTTTCCATCAATAAGTTCATGGTGTTGTGCCACAATGCTCGAGGAACCAGGCCTCCTTAGGACATGTGGCCCTCCAGCTCAGTGTAGATCAGCCAATAAACTTGATCTGAGGAGTGGTTGTTGCTAATTAAAATGTTAGTTAAGTAATTTTAGTAATAAAATTATAATTTTTTAGGGATTTTAATGAGTTATTGATTTTTTTTCTTATTGGAATTACTTAATAGGATTCATTAAGGGTCTAAAAGTTGACTTTCCAAATCAAAGTTAATTTTGAAACTTTTAGATTTTTAACAAATATTAAACCTTATGATGAGTGGCTAGACAATTAGTATACTGAATTTTTAGTTTTATAGAGAAAGTTAGGAATTTTTGAAGTTTTAACTTGATTTAAACTTGATTTTTACTAGATTGTTAACTTTTTGACTTTGACTAATTTTGAAGGTTTAACATTTTTATAAAATATTAGATTTTAATTTGAGTTAAATTCTTCTGAGTTTGATCAATTCGAAATTCTCTAAAATTAGCCATCATTTTTTGTAGTTTGGTTATTAATTGAATTTTAAAATTTATTTTAATTAAAGAACTTCTTAATTATTGGAATCCAAATGAACTCCAAACTTCTTGAAATCATCTTTAAAGATTAGAAATGATTTGATGGATTATTAACTTTTTAACAATTTTTTGGAAATTTTAATTAATTAAATTAATTAATAACTAATTTAGAATTAAAATTAACTTTTTCTTAAAAATGAAGTCAAATTAAAGTGATTTTAATTCTCTCGTATTAAAGATTAAATTATGGTTAGTTAGAGGTATTATATGTATTTTTTAGATTTAATTTTAATTTATTAGAATTTTTGGAAGTTTACATTCTTAATTAAGGGTATAAACTTAAGTAAATTAATTAAGGGACCTAATGACTTTTAAAAATCAATGAAAAAATATGTGTGGGTAGGCAATGTCAATATGTTTATGTGTTCAAAATTTCTAGTCAGGGGCATATGAATCCTTATTATTAGAATTTTCCTAATTTATTTGCATAAGTCCTTAACTATTATCCTTAATGATGGCACTAAGTTAAGTAGGTTTGAATCAACATTCTACTAACCCTTGGACTTAACACATATAAATGTATAAACATCACATCTAAGTCCATAGAACTAGGAGAGCCTTAGCTAAATGCATTTGTGCATCATAAGGAAGCCACAAATATGATTACCACTTTTGTCATTCTTTCAATTCCTTGAGATTAATTTGATTTGCTAAAGATATTTAACCACATTTTTTATTTTAGAATTTACTGAGTAACTATCAAAAAGAAGGATCTAGCTGGGGAGGGATCATGTGACTATTCTTGTTACAACTAGGAATTGTTATGGAATTGGTTTCAACAAGAATCTCTATCTCAGGATCTAATTTCAAAGTCCTATGATGAAAATCATCAGAATGTTCTTCAACAAGATTGTCACATAAGGCATTATGTTTATATAATCCACATTTATTATTACCAATATCATCGTCATTGACAATTGTTTCTAAAAATTAACATTGAAATTATTAAAAGATTTTTCATTAGGATCTTTATCACCTAATTTAATACAATTTTTTGTGAGAATCTTTAAAGGAGAATACAACATAGGTTCTTCTAATGGGATAAAATACTTATCTTAGTATGAATTAAATATGCTTGAACTATTTTAGATCTTATGTCCTACTCACAATAGAATATTTCTTTTGAGGATTGTGGGTGTCTCCATAGAAAACATTGGTTTCTTTAGCATTGTAATGTTAGCAAATTTTTTGTTTGGTGACATCTACTTTTTAGAAAATTGCTTAATTGTGTAGGGTTCATCCTTGGATCATTTTTTTTTCTTTAGAACTTATAGATTTTTTCCTTCCGTTGGTGATAATAATCCACTCACTAAATGAGTCTTCATCATGAAGAATATCAAAATTTTTCGCTGAAGATAGAGGAACATTACAATTTCTTATATGGGAATATGTTGAAATTAGAATTGATTTTGGCTAATTTCCTCTTTGGATAATGCAGCAAACATAGTTGATGTTTTTATTGAAAAAGGGATTACTTATGACCCATCATACTTTATCCTTTAGGGTGAAAATAAATGCATTATAATTAAGAGTCGTGTGATTTGTTTTCTAATAGTTTCAAACTTTACATGGAATTAGTAATCACCAAATGCTACATAACTAAATTAAATAACTTTAATCGCTAATATAAATTTAAACAAAAAATAAAAAAATACAAAAAGGAAGATATATATCAAAATGCCTTTGTCCTGTAATAAACAAATAAATTTCAAAGGTAGATAACCAAAACATAAAACCATTTAGGACATATCAAACCCAAACAACTCAATAAGTAATCTAAAACTTTTTTGCTATGATAACTAACTTTAGTTCTCGGCTAGGTCGATTATTTTTTTTCGAGTGATGCAGATTCCAAGCTTGGAAGGTGTCCTTTATTATGTCTACTTTACAAACTTTGGATGCCACATCAGACATTTTAGTTTTCTATGGATGCACCACAATTTTTCTTAATTGCATTAAACTTCTGTTACTATTTTGTATGTATGCTTGCATTATTTATATTCAAGATAAGTTTTTTTTTAATAAAGTGTTAATGTAGAATGTAAATAGGTTATATGTAAATGTACAATGTCATTATAAATATAGTTTGTAGATTTTTTGTATAGGTAGATCTAGTTATCAAAAGTACAAGATAACCAAAAATCAATAAAGGTGTTTTCATATACATAAGCAAATATATAAAGTTCCACATGACATTGATTCTTCTTTTTTTGGGGGTATTCTCCTTAGAGAGCTTTAGAGGACCAAGAGATTGAAGATCAAAGATAAATAAGCAAGAACATCTATGTAGATTTACATCAATCCTAGGTTTATAAATCAAACATAAATTTGACTTTTTTGTAAATCGACAAGGTTAATATTACTCTAGATTATAGTGTTTCTATATTGTCCCTGTATCTCAAGCACTCTCTACCTTTCTTCTATTGACTCATAAGAAAATATTCAATATTTGATCAATTCCCAATTGGTTGGTTGGGAATCTAAGTCATTGAATTTGAGCCTTATAAAACTAAGGAATTCAATTCACCACTTTAATAAAAAGTTTTCTCAATACTTGTCTTGGGATTTAATTTGTTATAGTAGATTGACTTTATAATGATCATATAACTCTATTAAAAAAAACATCCTTTACTCATTAGAGTATGAGAGAAATCTATTTATAAATAATAAGGCCTATTCCTTTGTTCTCTACATTTTTGAAATGATAGGTGATTATAGTTCTTGTCTTTTGAGTTTAATATAATATTTATTATGTTGATTTTCATTTTGAAAATAAATATCATTTCAATCTTGATATTTCTAGCTACATAGATTTGATTTTATAAATATAAATCAAATTAGTTAGTTCCATTATTTTTTTTATATTATCTCATAACTTTTGTTTACCAGAACCACATCTAAGGCTTGAATGTATGTAAAATAATAGTTTAACATTAGTCTTTTAAACTTTTTAGGCCAATTTTGAAGTGTGTGAGTTTCTCCAAGAACATGATTTTAGAAGTTTCTAAGTGACATTTCAAAACACTGAAAAAGCTTTGTTCAAAATTAGCAATTTCTTCATTAGTTCTTGTACTGTTGTATTTTTTGTGTGTTAGTAGGTTTTTAAAATATGATAAAGAAAACATTGTGATCCTTTCTAAATCGAGTGAATGACAATAGAATATTTTGATATTTTTAAAGTGACAATTTTATGACTATAATTAACTCAAAAGAATTCTGTATCATGATTCATAAAGTTGAAACTAACTTAGTTGATTAGAGACATAAGTGGTTTTTTTCATAAAACCTATTGTATATTTTTTATACCTTAGATGAATTAGAAATTTATTCAACTAACAAAGCCCATATGTTACAGTCCTCTCCTACAACATTACTAATCACTTGCTAGGCCAAGTTGGTAATGTCAAGACCCAATTAAACATTACAGTGTGATATTATTTAACCAACATTAGTAAAAGTAGAGAACCATATGATAACACCAATGCTAGTTATAATGATAAAACATGCTTTTTTAACTTTCAAATAGTTATACCATAGACCACTAGACATAATATATAAAGCAATTTTTTATCTTGGAAGGCTCTCCAATTCCATTGATTATGGTCATTGTTATTAGTATGATATTGAACAAATATTAATCACTTCCTTGGCCTTGGTTGACTACCATTGATCACAAAACCCTCAAAACCATAAGACCTTGAAATCTCTTTCAACTGATTTTTCTTTTAACACCAATATTGCTCATCGAATAAAACCTTGACACCACCTCCGACACATTAAAGGAATAAAAGAGATTGTTTGTGGCATGAATGGTGATTTTGTAGCTGGGATAGATTATTTTACTACTAATTTTTTTCTAGGAAGCTTGAAATATTATTAGTCCTGACCTTTTTTCTGCTATTTTGGATTTTTTACTGGGCACAATATCCCTAATTTTTTACTTCTACTTCTATTATGCTCATCCCCAAGAGTAACTTGGTTTGTAGTTGGAATGATTTTAGACCTATTAGTCTTTTTAACATTTTTATTATGTTTATTTATAAAATTATTTTGTGTCATTTAATGCCTTTTCTTCCTAAAATTATATCTCCCTTTCAAATGGGTTTTGTGAACAGCCAAGCTATTGTTGATAATATTCTTTTGGCTCAAGAATTTTTACATGTTATGTATATTATGGTGAGAGGTAGGAACATTATCTTGAAGATTGAAATTTCTAAGGCTTATGACAACATTCATTGGAATTTTCTTTACAAGATTTTATAATTATTTGGCTTTAATTTGGTTTTTATCAGTCTTATCAAAAATTTCATTGAAGGGTCTTATTTTTCCATTATTGTCAATGGAAAAAACACTAGTTTCTTTAAATCCTCTCATGGCCTAAGATGGAGAGATCCTATATCTCTCATCCTTTTTAATATTGTGACTGACTACTTATCTAGAGGCCTTGCTAACCTCTTTGAGAATCACCCTAGCCTCTATTTTAGAACCCTAGGTGGTTTTCCTATTTCTTATTTATGTTTTACTGATGATTTTATTATTTTTTAGAATTCTTCTTTAAATTTGACTAATAAAATCTTAGATATTTTCATAATTTAAAATTTTTTAGTGGGCTTTCTTTAAAAAAAAAATGTTAATTTATTATTCGCAATAAAGAGTGTAATGCTCATATTGTGGCCATCAAAGTCCTAACTAATTTTGGGCAAGCTCGTATGCCTATTAAGTATCTTTGGGTTCTTCTTTTTAAATGTCATAAGAAAACTTTTCCTTTTAATGATTTGATTACTTTGGCGCAGAATAAGCTTTTGTCCTGGGGCTCTAATTTTCTAATTTTGGTGGTAGGCTTACTCTCAATAGAAGTGTTCTTTGCTCTCTTCCTATTTATAATTTCCAAACTCTTCAACCTACTCAAACTATTTACAATAGGATTATTAAATGTATCAATATGTTTTTTTTTTTAAAGGGGCTAACATAACCTCTAAAATTATTTGGTCCTATTGGGACAAGTGTTGTGGAGTGTTAAATATGGGTGATTTGGGTTGTAAGAGCATGTTTGATTTGTACTATATTTTTTATTTAAAGTTGTAGTATACTTTTCATGCTAAATTGAGCCTTTTAGAAAAATTTATGTTTGATAAATATTGTGTGGGTAAACATCCCACCATTTGGTCTTTTAACCATGGTGATTCTAAATTATGGCAGAGACTTTGTATGATTAAATAGATTGTTGAGATTCATCATTCTTGGGCGCTTGGTGGTGGGAATATTTTATTTTCGAAAGAATATTGGTTAGGTCCTCACTCTATTGATTATATTACCAATAATTCTTAAACAACTATGGCTATGGTGAATTTTTTCATTACAGACAACTATTGGGACTATGATAAACTTGTGAATGTGATGCCTGACTCTATTATTCAATAAATTTTTAACCTTCACCTAAACACCGAATTAGAGGATTTACTTTTATGAAATTTGTCCAAAGGTGGTGCTTTTATATTAAAGGATGTCTTACATGCTTTTAGAACCAAGAATGATGCTTTTATTATTTTGTCTATGATTTGGCAGAAAAGCCTTCTTTCCATTTTTGCTATTTTCATCTGGAGGATTTTGCATAAGTTCATTCCTACTGATAATAATTTAATAAATAGAGGTTTTATTTTTCTTCCAAATGTCAATGTTGTCATCATGTGGAGGATATGCATCATATTTTTCTTTCTGATACTTTAGCTATTAAAACTTGGTCTTACTTTGATGATGTTTTCAAATTAAATTATTTTAATGCTAAACTGTCTATTAATGCACTTCTTAATTTTTGGTTTGTCAAGTTTGAGGGCCATAATAGAAATGTTATTCCTTCTCTCATTTTAATATAATTATGGCTAGAGAGGAATAATTCACTTTTTAATGGTACATGCATGAACCTCTTAGGATTATCAATAGTGTGAAAGACAAAGTTATGAGACTCTTCTTTGTTAATTTGCTTTCTTATAAGAACTTTAAGAATTATTACTTTGTGTCTTCTAACTTATGTCTCAAGTTGGACATTGATCATCATCCTCTTTCTAGACATAGGATTGTTTACTCGATCAAACCCCCTAATTAGTTTTATAAACTAATTATGAAGGGTACTATTAATCATTCCTTTTCGGGATGTGGTGGGATTATCAAGGAAAGTTATGGTAACATTATTATGTATTTTGTGGGACTCTTTCAAATTTGTGACGTGAAATTTTTGAGCTCTCAACTATTCTTTATGGGATTATATTATGTATTTCTCTTGATATTTATAACATTGGTATTTAAATTGATTCTACTTATTTTATTCAATGTTTAAATAATCTTGATTATTTTGTTTGTAATTTTAATCTTTTTTTCTGGTGAAGGATATTAAATAGTTAATGATATTTATTAACGCCTCCTTATCTCATGTGTATCGGGAGGAGTATGCCTATACTAAATGGCTTGCTAATTGGGGTTGTGATTTGGATTATTTCACTGATCTTAATGCTAAAAACTTACCTATCCCTTTAAAAGGGCTTCAAAGATTGGATAAAATTGGTACCCCTTATGATACAATTTAATGTGTTTGGATCATTGGAGCTTGTGTTTTGGCTTACAATTACCTCTGTTTTGGTCCGTTGGAGGCTTTTGCTAAGGAGGTTTTCCTGGAACCAAATGTATGCAGGAGCTATTACTTGTGTTCAAACACAAGGTGGATTGACCAAGTATTTCCCTATTTTAGTTGGGTTACATCAAGGATCAGCCTTAAGCCCATATCTTTTTGCTTTAGTCATGGATGCTCTCACTAGACATTTGCAAGAGGATGTACCTTGGTGTATGCTTTTTGTTGATGATATTCTTCTTGTTGATAAGACTAGAGAGAGAGTTAAAGGTAAACTTGAATTATGGAGGTCAACCTTAGAGTCTAAAGGTTTTCGCTTGAGTAGATCTAAAACGGAATATATGGAGTGTAATTTTTGTAGTAATAGACCTAGTGAGGGGATTGTGACTTTGGGCGATCAAGTCATTAATAAGAGTACATGTTTTAGATATCTTGGATCTATTGTTCAGAGTGATGGTGAAATAGATGGGGATATTATCAGCATAATTCAAGTTGGATGGTTGAAGTGGAGGAAAGCATCAGGCTTGTTATGTGATAGAAATGTACCCCTCAAACTTAAGGGAAAATTCTATAAGATGGTAGTGAGGCCTGCAATGCTTTATGGTGTCGAATGTTGGCCTTTAAAAGAGAAGCATAATACTAAGTTAAGTGTGACAGAGATGAGGATGCTCAGGTGGATGAGTGGCTTTACCCTTAGAGATAGGATACAAAATGAGCATATACGTGAAAAGGTTGGAGTACCTCCAGTAGAAGATAAGATTAGAGAAAGTCGCCTTAGATGGTTTGGTCACATAAAACGGCAACCTTGCGATGACCCGATTAGGAGAGTAGAGGTATTAGATTTGACCTATGTTAAGAAAGGTAGGGGTAGACCTAAAAAGACTTGGTTAGAAAATATTAGGAATGACCTTTCTTTATTAGATTTAAATAATAATTTGACTTTTAATAGGACACAATGGAGAAAAAGGATTCATGTAGCCGACCCCACGTAGTGGGATAAAGGCTTGTTGTTGTTGTTGTTGTTGTTGTAGGTTTAGAGGCTTTATTTTCTATTATTTTAGCTTCCAGATGTTTTGAAGGATGGTTATTCATATGGTCCTTGGTTTGGCCTTCTGGTTGTGTTCTTTGCTTTCTTTCTCATGGTGTTTGCCTATTACTTGGATTTATTATTGTTATGGAAATTCTCCTATGTGCTTTCTGGTGATCATTTTAAGGAATTGTATAGTTGGCCTGGATGTGAGTATGGGAGATTTTTTTTTTTTGCGGGGGGTCTATTATTTTGGGCTTTACTGAGTGGTGTGGTTCTTATTGTATCTATTTTATTTTTTATGTATTTATGGAGCCTTTTGAGTTATCATCTTGGTTTTGTTTTGATGTCGGCATTGTTAATTTTACTATTCTTGTCCCAATTTTTTGGGTGTCAAAATGGAGGTGTTGGCTGCATCTTTATTTGTACTACTTGAGCTTTTTTGGGGTTGTGCTGGAGGTTTTAATTTGGTTCTTCTTAACTGGGTTGTTGATTTTTGGCAAAGTTATTTATGATTTGGTTTTCTTTCCCCTTTGGTTGGGCATTTTTTGGGGTGTATGGGTGGTTATTATTTGGTTTCTCTTCATTTGGATGTCTGGTGCTACAGAGGATGTTCCGAGTTGGCTTTATTATATTGTGATTAAGTTGTTGTATATCTTTGGTTTGTTTTGGGCTTTGGCATTTAACCTGGACTACTAGGTTGGGTATTCTTTACATAGCAACTGTTTTACTAATCATCTTAGTTGGTTAGGATTTATGTCAGTTTTGTCTTATGGTTGGATGAATTAGATCTATTGATGTTCTTTTTGTTTCACTAGAGCTTGGCGTAGTTGGTTTGCTACTGGTGGAGAATGGATTTATCAATTATGTATATTGTATGGTTATTTACATTTCTTCTATTTTGGACCTCGTCTTATTTTGTAGAACTTTTTTAGTGTATGTACTCGTGCTGATGACATTAATGGGGAGTTGAATGTAGTTTTTTGGTGCTTTCCTATTCATTGGGTGCTTTTTCTTATGCACTGTAGATTATATATAAGTTTATTTGTACTTTTGCTTATTAGAGACCTCGAGCTCTTAGGTGTTTTTGGATTTCTTTTTGTTGCTATTCTGAGCATTAGCAAGCTTGAGGGCCCTTTAAAAATTCTTTAATTTTCTCTTATATTTAGGCATATGCCCCTCTATGGGTTTTTCATAAAAAAAAAAATAAATAAAATTAATTGGGAGTGTATTAACCAAACCCCTAGTCATAGTCGAAACTAGTTGACCAAGTCAAATTAGGTAGTCCAAAATGGCCTTTAACTCTTTAAAACTCAATTCATGCATGGATACCTATGAGAACCTTGAGGCCAACTACAATAATCTCAGAATATAACTTGTAAATAATTAACCCTAGTCCTAACCCCTAATTAACCCTAGTCCTAACCCCTATTAGCCATGGGGTCTCTAAGGAGCTTAAATATGCATGTTGAACCAAATTGTTACAATGTTCAATACCAAGCATGTGATTTTATTGATAACAAATATTATTGATTGAATTTTCATTTCCCCTCAAATTTGCATGTCATATGTAATTCAATTAATAACTAATATTTTAAATATATTAAACACAACTATAGATCATTCAGGGCTAAATATTAGGTAGAATAGGATGTATTGAAAGAGTATATATTTTTTATTTAATTTTATATTTTTTAGTCTATGTCAAGCAAAGTTGATCAATAATTTGGTGATTTTACGAATAAACACTAGGAGAAAAATTATGTGTTGTTGATTTTGTGAATATCATGTTATTTGAACCCTATCGTACTGTATGATATACATGAAATAGTAATTAATTAAACTCTTAATTAAGAAAAAGATGGAATTTGAATAAATTATACAATACGATCTACTAAAAATTAGTTTTGTTGCACTAATCACAAATTATACAATAATAGAAAATTCAAAATTTGAGCTAAACATACTATACAATACCAATCATACTGGATGATATTACCATATATTGCCTATTTTAACCCTACGCTTAGGTAATCAATAAGGATTATTTAATTCATAAGATCATAATGTGTGTTGACCCCCATTGTATTGTATGACTTGATTTAATCCTTGGACAATAAGGAACTAACAAAAATCGTATTGGACCAAAATCCTATTCTTTTAAATTAATCTTACTGTACAACTCTTATATCATACTTGACGATCAAATCAAACTAGATGAATTAATCATACATATACTTGTTCATCATACAATACTAATAGGATGGAATGAACTAATCATATTAAAAAGTCCCATATTATACTGTATGACTAGAAGTGGGAGATTTGAATTTTTAGGATTATTTGAAACCAAATATAAAATCTTGATTAAAACATTAGTAAACATACTTTGTTTGTTAAAGTGATTATGAGAAAGAGAATTATGAGAGGTCTTATTGCAATGGAGAAGGAGAAGGTGAGGTTGTGTAAGAGGGAGAAGGAATGTGAGAGGATTCCACATGGTTGCTCAATATAAGCTTCAACTTGATTTATCAATTAGTTTTATTAATTTCTTAGGGTTACTATATGGAGTAAGAACTTAAGGCTAAAGATGGATGGGTTCTCTGCATTCACCAGGCGGGTGAAAAAGCATCCATGGTTCTCTTCCCCACTGATTTACTTTTTGTGATTTATTTTTTTTTTCTAATCCAAGTTGTTAATTTTTTTATTACATGGATTAATTTGGTACAAAAAAAATTAAAACAATCATAGTAGTTCTATACAAAAAAAAACTATTGATACAATTACTGACATCTACATTTTTAGATTTCTTTTAAAATTCGATGTTTTGAATATATACTCATATTGTCAAAAATTATTTTGAAAAATAAATGTTTTAAAAGCGCAAATTCACCCCACCTTTAGTGTGCATTGGGCAGTTCAATGAGGCTTAACACCCTTAAATTATCACAAATGACATTCCCATTGCTTGAGACCATCTCAACAAGTCCTAAACATAATTTTTAATTGGTTAAACATAAAACTAATGATTTTGACCAAATTAATGAACCAAACTATTAGGGATAATCCATGGAATCAATATGAGTCTGCTAAAAAAATTTTAGCCTCTAAGCCTACCTGCTTTAACCATATAGGTTGAAGAAAATGCTCCCAAAGGGGTTTTCCTTAACCAATACCTAACCCTTATAGAATTAAATTTCATAATTGTGTGTAACAGGTGTCACATAACCCAATCAGCCTAACCTATGGTTTGACAATGTTCACTCAATTGGGTTGAAAAAAGCCCTCAAAACCCTAAATTCTTTAAACCATTAACAGCCCCACAAAAATTCGTTACTATTATCCACTTTAATTATGTTCTAAAATGTTAATCTCACATTCCATAATAAGCTCTATTAATGTGGGCTACAGATGTGGCAAGATTCCATTAAACAACATATTTCTCAATCATTAGTTTACTCTTAATAGACTAACTAGTTATGCCAATCCACTAAAACTCTCTATAACCTTACCATGCCTTTGATAGGATAGTCCCCAACTCTAATGGTGTCTAACTAGTATGTAGGTGATAAGATCTTTTACCTTTATTCAAATTTCTCTCTCCTATAAAACCCCTAAATTTTAAGAAGTAACAGCTAATTAATTACATTTCGAAGCCTCCTAATAACTCACCAAGCTGGCTGACAACCTTCCTTAGCCTTTCACAATTAGAAATTTTTCCATTTGAAGTTCAACAGGAGAAAGGAGTGTGAAAATGATTAAAGATAATTAACTTTCAATCTAGTTGTTTTTTAGAGCTTGTACTCTTTACATAAGTTCTAGAGGATATCACTTGGTTGTCCATATTGTCACAATTTAAGACAATTCATCCACAGTATAGTGGTATTTTCTCATTGAAACATTTAAAATTGATATTTTATTTACTTCAATATTTTAACAAATGAAGGCCCTAAACTCCATGGATTTGAAGCTTACGGTACCAAGAGGTTATGTTTTAAATTTTTATATATTTTGATGAGTATATAAAAAGTTTTTAACATTTAGTGTTTTAATTAATTTTAAACCAAAGAACTCTAACTCAATCAAAGCTGTCTAGTTATGAGTGTATCACAATCAGATGGCCCTAAATGTTTTATACAAATGTTGCATTTAACTGGCTTCAAACTTGTATCTACAAAAACCACCAGACTAGCTATATGGAGTGGTCTCAACCTTTGGTTTGATTAGAAGTGATTGGATGCAACCATTTTCTTTTGAACATATTTAATGAACCTCCTGCACTCTAAACATGTCATGCCGCTATGTTGTTGTGCCTAATGTTTTCCATTGATTTGCAATCAATGATTTGTAGCTGAAAAATTGAAATAATGCCCTAGATTAATATAATAATGCTAAACAACCTTAGAAATTTCACCATAAATTAATTATTACTTAAGTTTGTTGTTGATGGGATTGTTAAAATTCTCTTTATTGTAATTTTATTTTAAAATTAATTTTGAAAGATTTGTACTAGTGGTTAGTTAGAAATTTGTGTTTGATTGAAAAATGACTTTCGTTAATTACGCATGAAATACTTGTGCAATTAAGATCAAATGTGGACAAGGTTAATTATAGTTCTTTTACAACATACCTTTATTTTCCTGGGCCTTGGTTAGCAAAGGATCTTGGTGAATTATGTTACAAATCTACTTTTTCATGTCTTATGTTTTGATGATTGACAAACACTGTTTCTCTTGGACTACTTGTTGCTTCTAATTTTTCAGGAATCGAAGATCGGACGATCAAGAGGAAGCCAAGTCTAGGATCGCATAGGTTTAGGGTTGAGTCAGTCTGTAATTTTATTTTTCACCTTTTGAGTCTACTTGTAATAATCAAAAAGACTGATGCTAAGTAACCCTTCACACACACTTGAGAGGCTTATAAATTCTGTTTTTGCCCCCATCGGCCCGGCCGATATTTATATCGTCCGGGACGATCGGCTTAAAACAGAAAGTCTAAATTAAGGATTCTTAATTAAGGCAGTCGACATTAACTATCGGCCTGGACGATACGTGTATCGGCCAGGACGATAAGCTCAAAATAGAAAGAGATAGCCGCCTTAGACAGCTTAGGCATACTGAATTTTAAATTATCGGCCAGGACGATTCCAGGATCGGCCTGGACGATATTACCAAATTATGCCTTAATTGATTAGGAAATCAAGGGAGTAATTAAGGATGATTGATACGATCATATCGTCCGGGACGATCGTGAGATTGGCCTGGACGATCAAGCCAAATTTCAATCGGCCAGGACTGTTCCAGGGCTGTGCTCAAGACGATTTACCTCTGATTTGAACTAATCGGCCAGGACGATCATGAGATCGGCCGGGATGATCAAGCCAAATTTCAATCGTCCAGGACTGTTCCCAGGGCTGTGCTCTGGTCGATCTTCCTTGATTTGTACTAATCGGCCAGGCCGATGTCCATATCGGCCGGGACGATAAAGTCGGCTACTTGCAATTAATGAGCTCCTCTTGAGCTCTTCTATTTAAAGAGCTCTTCTTCAATGTTTTGAAAGGACCTTTGGCTGCTGCCTTGACCTGAGAAGATCTTAAGGAGAGAAAGAGAGAGAGGGAGAGAGAGAGGATCTTGTGAGGGGGAGCTTGTGAGGGGATTCACAAGGGTTGCTCAAGGATCGCTCTGCTTGTCTTTCGTTTAGAGTTTCTCGTTCGTGGAAGGGTCGGTAGAGGTAAGGAGTTTTGCTTTTGGTTGTGGTTCTCTGCCAGCTTCAGAAGGAAGCAAAAGGAGGTAGGTTCTCTGCCTTGCCGGGGTGGCAAAAAGGAGTTTCTTGTGAGGGCTTCTCCGCCTAGCTGTGGGGGCTAAAGGAGAGTCACGTTTTGTAGTGCAATACTTGGAGGGTGCCTCCAAGGAGTGGACGTAGGTCTAGTCGACCGAACCACTATAAATCTTGTGTTCTTATTTTTGCTTCCGCACTTTTAAATTCTGCATTTGGTTTGGTGGTGTGATTTGGTTTGTGAAGTTATTTATTTGTCTCAAGAATTTTTAAAATACCAATTCACCCCCCCTCTTGGTTAGCTTGGGACTAAGTTCATAGGGCTTAACATCCCGAACGAACTTTCAAGTGGTATCAGAGCGGGATTCGAAAAAAAAATTAAGTTTGAAAACTTTTTGAATTTGATCCATGACTAACATAGGAAATAGAAATACTACTGAAGGTTATTCGATTACACGACCTCCTCTATTTGACAACTTACCTTTTGATTTTTGGAAAACCCGCATGTCAACGTTTTTACAATCTACTGATTATCGCATGTGGATGCTTGTTCAAGAAGGTTATTCTCCACCTTCTCGTGAAATTAATGGTATTAAAACTGAAGTTGCTTTTACTGAATGGACTTTCGATGAACGTGATTTGGCTCAGTTAAATGCAAAATGTTTGAACTATTTTTTCTGTGCTTTGAAATCTGAAGATTACATGCGTGTTTCAACTTGCAAAACTGGTAAAGAGATTTGGGATAAATTATGCATCACCTATGAAGGTACTAATGAAGTTAAGCAGACCCGTTTGAACTTTATCTTGCATGACTACGAACTTTTTAGTATGAAACCTCATGAATCGATTTCTGACATGTACACTAGGTTTACTCAGATTGTTACTTCATTGCATGCACTAGGAAAAGAGCTTTCCAATTATGAAAAAGTTAACAAGATTTTGAGATGCTTGCCTTCGTCTTATGATGCAAAAATAACTGCAATCACTGAATCAAAGGATTTGAATACTTATTCCATTGATAACTTACTTGGGTCACTCATTGCTTACGAGCAAGGTGTGAATCAAAGAAATCTTGATGCAGGTGAGAAGAAAAAGGAGAAAACAATCGCACTGAAGGCGCACAAATCGGATTCCGAATCTTCCGGGTCTGAGAGCGATGAAATTGCCTTCATCACAAGGCAATTCAAAAGCTTTCTAAGAAAAAAACATAGGCATCATCAAAATTGGAGGAAAGGTAAGGATCACAAATATGTTAAAGGATCTTCTGATGTTGTTTGTTTTGAATGCAGGAAACCTGGACATGTGAGAGCCGATTGCCCTACACTTCAAGATCAATCAAGCAAAGAAAAAGAAAAAGGTGAGGAGAAAGCCAAGTCAAGGAAGGACAAGAAGAAAATCCAAAAAGGATTTTGGGCAGAATCTGGTACTGATTCCTCTGAGACTGAACCAGAGGAAGAGACTACGAATTTGTGTTTCATGGGAGAAAATCAAAGTGATGAAGAAGAGGTATGTAAACCAACCTATGATGAATTGTTTGAAATTTGTGAAAAAATTCATGCATCATACAAAAAACTTAAAAAACTCATGCTAGCCTAAAATTAGAACATTCAAATCTACAAAAAGAGCATGAAGTGTTTCTCAAAGACCATGCAACGATTGATTCAAATCACATGGCTCTTCTTGATGAATTTGATGAGTTGAACAAAAAACATTTAGAATTAATTGATGAACATAATGCATTAAAAGTTTCACACACCTCACTTAGTTTTGATCTTAAGAAATCTAAAGATCTTGAGAAAAATTTGAGGATTGAGATTGATGCCTTAAAGAGAACAAATTTGAGGATTCAAAATGATCGGATGACTTCCACTGTTGATCTTAAGCCAAAACCTAGGAAGAGGCATTATAACTCAAATCATCTAAGAAATCCCTTTCCTGGAATTAGATGTTTCTCATGTGGCATGCTAGGACACATCTCACACACTTGCACCGTTCATCGTAGTACTCATTGGGTGTGGAGACCTAAAATGCATGATTCACAGCATACCTTACCTGCATTACATTCTACTTTTTCTAAGAAGGATCCCAAACCTGTTTGGGTTCCTAAATCTGACTGTTGTTGAGTTTTGCAGGTGTGCTCTCACCAAAGCCCTCATGGGAGCATAGGATAACTGGACATAAGGAGGCTTGCAGCTCAAAAATTTCTTAAACTCGCTGCTTTATCACGTGCTTGAAACATTAGTTTTGTGTCTTTTTATTTTTTTAATTTTTATGCTCACTTTGTATTGATTTTAGTTTGCTTTATTTTTCATTTGTTTTGTTTTGTTTTGTTTTGTTTACACGTTGCTTTTTAATTTTGACCCTCATATGATTAGTCCTTTCAAACTTTTAGATTTTGGAGTTTTTTTTTTTGAGATAGTGATTTAGCTTTTCAAAATTAGTTAAAGGGAGTTTTCTGTTGATGTTTTCCCTCCTTCAGACTTTATTTAGTGGTATGATTTTTCTTCTCTAAAACAAAAGTGTAAACTCGGTTTAACCAATAGCCTGTTAATTAAGATCTTTTTCTTATCTTGCTACAATAATTTATCTTATGCATAATAGCCAAAGTTTTTTAATTATCATTCAAGCTTTTGAAATCTTGTCATTACATTTTTACATGATTTTGATTTTGTGTTGTGGATTGTTCTTCCCTATGTTAGAGAGAGAGCCCCTATTCTCTAATATTTGGAGGATATACTCACAACTAAGTTTCTTTTTAAGAGTATATTAAAGAATTTCTAGCTTGCAAAAGTTAAAAAGGAAAGAGGCCAATGAAGCCAAAATTGAAAAGAATGCTATATGCACAAAAGTGTATCAAAGAATCAAAAAATGCTCAAAAGAGCAAATCAAATGACAAGAGGCATAAAATGAGCCCACTAAATGCAAGTTATTATCTCTTTGGTAAAACTCTTAAAACTTAGAAAACTCATTAATTATGTGATGTTTTCAAAGACTTGATTTCAATTTCCATGATTGAGAAAAATTACTTTGGTTTATTAAATATGAGATATTTTCTTTATAAACAAGCTTTGAATGGATCTTATTATCCCTATTAGTTATTCTAAGCTGGATTTTTGGTTTCCAAAAGAATTTTTGTACCCTGAAGGATGTCTGATCAAGGGTTAACAAAATCATATATTCTACCTTATTCTAATTGAGATTTGTTAAACTTATTGATCTCTTGGAACTTTAAAAGGCTTAACTTTTTGAAAAGAATTCTCATATGATGCCTCCATAAAAAAAAAAAAAAAATTAAAAAAAATTACAAGTTCAAAAATATTTGTTTTCATGTGTTCCTTATTTTTTATTATTTCTGTGTTTTGACAGTTTCTTTTTTTTTGGGGGTCTTGATCATCACCATCTTTCTTTTGAATTCAATTTCTAGTTACATCATCCTGGCCGATACCCTTATCGTCCTGGACGATATAACTAATTCTGTTCAAAATCCATCTGCTGACCTTTTGTGTTTGAAAACCTTAACTCATCGTCTCGGACGATCCTATATCGTCCTGGACGATTTGATCGAACTCTTGGTGATAGTCCTGGCAGATAGTATATTTTGTTTAGCCGATGCATTTTATGTGCATCGTCCTGGCCGATACACTGGATTGTTCCGGACGATCCCCGTGTCAGTACGTTTTGATCTTTAAATTCGTCCCCAGACGATCCATTATTGGACAATCGGCCGGGCCGATCCACTGTTCGTCCTGGACGATACACGTGGCAAGCATTTTAAACGTTTTAACTTCGGCCGGTACGATCAATTATTGTGCATCGTCCCGGACGATACACCTAATCGGCCTGGACGATCTGTTTTTTCAACGGTCGTTCGGCCTGACTCCTCGGGCCGATCGCCTGTGTCTATTCGGCCTGGCCGATATCTGATCGGCCCGGACGATCGGACCGCTTTTTTTGACCAATCGGCCTGTACGCAATTATTGTACCCTATCGTCCTGGACGATTCTGCGATTGGCCAGGACGATCGGGCCGTTTCTTTAAAATTCAGGCCAATTCCAGCCATTTTTCTCACCCTCTTCCTTCAACTCTTTTGTGTTTTCCTGCTACCTCTCTCAGATGGCTGGTGGGAAACGTATTCGTCAGGCATCCGGGAGTTCTTCGAGGGCGACTCTAGACCCTCGATTCAGGGAGGCAGAAGATCAGGCTGCCTATCATCGCTACAAGGAAAGTGGCATCACCCTGTCCCGGATAATCAATCCAGCATATCTCTCACACCCGGTAATGGACCTTTTTTCCCACACCTCTCTTTATTTTATACTCACTCTCGCCTTCCCTTTCTCTTCCGAACTTCTCGCTGAATTTTTTGCCAACCTACGCATTAACCACACCTTCACAGTCATGACCTCCTATGTGAATCGACGCCCTGTCGAAATCACATATCAGGACTGTGTTGATCTTCTACAGCTATCCACCACTGGGGATAAGCTGCACCCAATAACCACTGATCCTGATTTTGACTGGTCTACGGCGAATCACTTCCTTCGTTAGACCAATACACATTTCCATGTTGGAGAGACTAGCTCTTTGGTCAAAGATGCTAGGACAATCCAACATGTCCTTCCCACATCCATAATCCCAAAAGCCGGGGACCAGATTCACATCACCCCTCTACTGTCCCTCACTACTTTCTACATTATGGCCCAAAGAGAATTCAATGCCGCTAACCTACTCTTTCGCTACATCGATCACCTAACCACAATTCGCGACCCAGGCCATAAGAGAAAGCCCAATCTAGCCTTAGGACACATCATAGCCTATGTCCTTGAAACAAAATACAATCTTCAATACCCTAATCATCCTGACCTTCACCCTACCTACTACTCGAACAATTCCTTTACTGCTCTTCATAGTACTCGTCTCCACCCAGGAGATGGGGAAGGTCGGGGGGCTAGAGAGGAGGAGGCTCCCGCTCTCGCTCCCGTTCCGGATCCTGTCCCTCTCCACCAGCACTCACCCTTTGATCAGTTGATTGAGAGATTTGATTGTTGGGAGACTAGGTTTGACGCCTACGTTGTTGCTCAGGAGTAGCAACACTCAGAGGACATTGCCCGCTATGAACAACACCGCGCTGAGGATTTAGCCCGATTTGACAGTTTCGTTACTCAGCAGCAGCAGCAGCATGACCAGGACATCGCCTGGTTCAATGCTCAGTTCACCACACTTGCCACCTACTTTCAGCAGCCACCTCCACCACCTCCATCTGATGATCTGGATCCCTCGTTGTTTTAGTCTGTATTTTGTGTTGTGTGTTTCCTGTCTTTTTAGTGTACTTGTTAGTCTTTTTTCTTGTGTTTCTAGACCCTCTTTTTGTGATGACAAAAGGGGGAGTAGGGTGTAGGAAAAAGTTGTTTGGTCTTGGATTTTGTAACCTTGCTGTGTTTTAATGAAATTTTCCTACTTGTGTTTGCCATCATCAAAAAGGGGGAGATTGTTACAAATCTACTTTTTCATGTCTTATGTTTTGATGATTGACAAACACTATTTCTCTTGGACTACTTGTTGCTTCTAATTTTTCAGGAATCGAAGATCGGACGATCAAGAGGAAGCCAAGTCCAGGATCGCATAGGTTTAGGGTTGAGTCAGTCTGTAATTTTATTTTTCACCATTTGAGTCTACTTGTAATAATCAAAAAGACTGATGCTAAGTAACCCTTCACACACACACTTGAGAGGCTTAGAAATTCTGTTTTTGCCCCCATCGGCCCGGCCGATATTTATATCGTCCGGGACGATCGGCTTAAAACAGAAAGTCTAAATTAAGGATTCTTAATTAAGGCAGCCGACATTAACTATCGGCCAGGACGATAAGCTCAAAATAGAAAGAGATAGCCGCCTTAGATAGTTTAGGCATACTGAATTTTAAATTATCGGCCAGGACGATTCCAGGATCGGCCTGGACAAAATTACCAAATTATGCCTTAATTGATCAGGAAATCAAGGGAGTAATTAAGGATGATTGATACGATCATATCGTCCGGGACGATCGTGAGATCGGCCTGGACGATCAAGCCAAATTTCAATCGGCCAGGACTGTTCCCAGGGCTGTGCTCAGGACGATTTACCTCTGATTTGAACTAATCGGCTTGGACGATCGTGAGATCGGCCGGGACGATCAAGCCAAATTTCAATCGTCCAGGACTGTTCCCAGGGCTGTGCTCTGGCCGATCTTCCTTGATTTGTACTAATCGGCCAGGCCGATGTCCATATCGGCCGGGACGATAAAGTCGGCTACTTGCAATTAATGAGCTCCTCTTGAGCTCTTCTATTTAAAGAGCTCTTGTTCAAAGTTTTGAAAGGACCTTTGGCTGCTGCCTTGACCTGAGAAGATCTTGAGGAGAGAAAGAGAGAGAGGGAGAGAGAGAGGATCTTGTGAGGGGGAGCTTGTGAGGGGATTCACAAGGGTTGCTCAAGGATCGCTCTGCTTGTCTTTCGTTTGGAGTTTCTCGTCCGTGGAAGGGTCGGTAGAGGTAAGGAGTTTTGCTTTTGGTTGTGGTTCTCTGCCAGCTTCAGAAGGAAGCAAAAGGAGGTAGGTTCTCTGCCTTGCCGGGGTGGCAAAAAGGAGTTTCTTGTGAGGGCTTCTCCGCCTAGCTGTGGGGGCTAAAGGAGAGTCACGTTTTGTAGTGCAATACTTGGAGGGTGCCTCCAAGGAGTGGACGTAGGTCTAGTCGACCGAACCACTATAAATCTTGTGTTCTTATTTTTGCTTCCGCACTTTTAAATTCCGCATTTGGTTTGGTGGTGTGATTTGGTTTGTGAATTTATTTCTTTGTCTCAAGAATTTTTAAAATACCAATTCACCCCCCCTCTTGGTTAGCTTGGGACTAAGTTCATAGGGCTTAACATCCCGAACGAACTTTCAAATTAATTTTTCAAAGTTTTTATTCAATATTACCCAAAACTTTGGAAATTCATAACTCTCTATTTTTATATAGTTAGGTCTTGATTTTTCTTTGAAACATTTATGCTTATTCAAGAGTTAGAATGCTACTAATTTGAACCCAAATCCATTTCTTAGAATTCCAAAATTAAATTATCAATGGTATAAATACATTTTTCTTTGATTATTGGCTATAATACTTACGAAAACTTTTATGAGCTCGAATTTAGTGAGTTTAAAGCACATGTTTAGATGAGCCAGTATTTCAAATTTTTTTTCAATAAGAGAACATTTGGCATGTTAGTTATTGAACACATGATCGACTCATGTAATTTACCCAAGATTTTAAATAATTAATACTAAATTAAAATTATATTAAAAAATACAATTTAAGTGGCATACTGTTCAAAATTAAGAGTTTAACATAGAAAAATTAAAAGCCGTATTAAATAAAATAAAAAAGTACTTTTATATATAATTGAATTAATAAGTAATTAATTTAAAGAAAAAAAATATTAAAGTTTCAAAATAGATTTAAACATTTGTAGTCATCCCTATGAATCATAGTGATATTTGTGGATTACTCGAGGAATTTTAGGGTTTATTTAGTAACAAAATTAAGAATTCCTTTCTAATTAAATAACTAACTAATTCATTAATTGGATAAGATTAAAAAAATCATAACTAATTATAGGAATATCAAAATCATATAAACTCAAAGGCATTGAGCCACAATGGGGTATAATATTAATGAAATTTTTTAAAATAAAATAATCTATGTAAATTAAAAAGTCAACATTTGGTAATATATAATTCATTAAAATGTTCTAAACTTGAAGAAATAATAAAAACTTGTAAACAAACCTAAATGACACAAACTCATGAACATTTATCTCAAAATTTGATATGTTATTTTTAAAAATTATAGAATTTTGAGGATTTAGTATAGATAAGAAAGTCAACCATTGGACAAACCTAATTCATTAAACAAATCAATAAAAATGAAAATTTAATAAATAACCCTTAATTTATTAAATGTATAACTTTATAAATTAAATGACATATACTCTATCAAATATGTTTTTATGACAGACTACCTAAGTTCACTAGGCAATGTGTCCTTAGGATGCTTGGTCTTCATGTTCATTATGACAACGCCATAATTAATAAATTGTAAACTTTATAACTTAGTACTGAATAAATCAAATTTATAAATAATTAAAACTTTATCAAAGAAGCTTTTAGGCTGGCTACCCCATGGTATGAGGCGATGTGTCATAGGGAGGTTTTCTTCATTATACACATTGTGACAACATCATGAATGAATTAAAAACATTTAAATGATAAATTAAAGACTTTATAAGCCAGAAGTACAATAATAACAACAACATCATTCTTTTATCCCACTATGTTCGGTTGGCTACCTGAATTATTTTTCTCCATTATGCTGGTTAAGAATTAAATTCTCATTAAAATGTAATTTTTTCTAACCAAATCTTTTTAGGTTAACCTCTAGCTTTCTTAAAAAAAGACAAAAAATATATATACTTTTCTAATAGTGTCATCAAGAGGCTACCATTTGATTTGACCAAACCATCTTCGATGACTCTATCTAATCTTATCTTCCACTCAACGTACTCTAACCTATTCACGTATAGATTCATTTAGTATCATGTCTCTGAGAGTATAAACACTCATCCGTTTGAACATCCGCATCTATTAAACATTTAACTTAATATTATGCTTCTCTTTAAATGGCCAACATTTTACACCATAAAGCATTGGAAGTTTAACACCCCTCTTATAAATTAGTAATCAATGAATTAAATTAATTAATAATCAAAATTCTATCAATAATATTTTTAAGGTGGACCATGTCGCGTTGTGTATCTATTGATCATAAGGAAGCTTTAGTCCTACTACGTATTCTGACAATGCCATGAATGAATTGAGAGAACATAAATATTAATTTCTAAACTTAATAAATTAATAATGAATGAACTAAGTAAACTAAAAATTAGTAATAAAGCATTTTGTCATTGAAGCATCCATACCTTGTGTTTGACCCATTTTAGGAAGGAAATGATGTATAGGATTGAAAGATTTTAAGGCTAAAAAGCCAACTTAAAGTGTAAGGACTGTAAGCAACGTATGAACTACATTTTGGAGCAATGGTATCATTACATATATGAGGCTATGACTTGATAATTTATAACTTCTTGCACATAAAAGTTGTTGAGTGTTATGTTCTTTAAAACTTAATGTTAAATAACTTTAATAATTAAAACACCCCTTAAAAGAAAATAAAAATTAACATTCAAAACTACATTTGATAAATAAATTTAATGTATAGAGAACTTTAAATAAATAAAAACTAGGATTATGTAAGAAACACAACCTTGTACATAATTTAATAGTTTACATTTTTTTTTTGTTTTTGAGAAGATGCATATAGTATTAAAATAAAAATGAAGCTATTACAAACTAAAATAGAAATAACTAGGCAATCCTTTTCAATACAGTAAAAGGAAGCCTTATTAAAAAAAAATTTAAGCATAATGAAGGTATTCAAAAAATAGGAAATGTCGTAATGAAGATAAGACTCTCTACTTATCATTTTAAACCAATTGGGGTGGAGGGGATACCAAAGATTAAACAACCAAAAAGGTTGATTAGTCTACCAGAACTCCCAATTAAGTAAAAAATAAAAGGTAGAATGATGGTTACTTTCCATTAATCTAGATCCTTTTTTCAAATACCAACGTATGCTTAAAATAAATCTTGAAAAAGCAAGATTGCTAAAAAAAAAAAAGAAAGAAATGAAAGGAAGAGTTCTCTGCCGAGAAAATAACTTGGATCTTCACAGCTCCATAAGGTTTTTATGCACAAACTTCATCACCTTCACCCAATCCCCAAACCAAACTTGAACTCGTTCCCAAACAATTATAAACATGTCATGAAATAAGTGGTGAAGTGGGTCCAACACTTTCACCAAGAATACCCAATTTCCTTCCTTCAAGACTCCCTTTAATAGGACCAAACAAATTTAATTATTTATGCAACTTTTTCTTATGATGCATCGATTTGGATGGAAGATGGAATTCTCCATCTTAAATCAAAGCTTCTCTACTCTTCACATTATCAACCTTGGACAAAGGAGAAGATGAAATTTTCTTTACCCTTTCTTGATCTCGAACACTTGTTAAAATGTCCGAACTTCCTTCCCCAATTATTTTGATATCCAAATCAACCTCTACTTCAATCACACCTTCTTTATCCTTCACATACTCCTTGCAAGACAAATGAAGAACGAAAACAAATTCTCCATATTCAGAAGTTGGAACACTTCTTACTATGTTTTCAACAACCTCTTTACCGAAATCATTTTCAGTAGTTTCAACAACTGTGTCTCCCTCGAGCTCCTTTTGATGAGTACAACATGCTTCCAGTTCTTTTTCCTCCACAAAATTTTTAGCATTTGGATCTATCTCTCCATCTTCTAATTGTACTGAAACTTCAAAAATAATAAAATGATTCTTTGGACAAACATGAATCAGGAATTTTCTCTTTCATCATCGAACCATCAACATTTGAAGGTATCCCATTATCTTTTTCTTGCGTAACTAGCTCTTTAGTATCCAATCTAACCAATTCCTCACAAAGACTTGAGATAGCAACTTAAATATATTACCTGAAGGTAATTCAATAGGTGCCAAACTAGCTTTAGAAGAAATATTCTCATGATTCTCAACCACATGTTGAAACTCATATTTCTGCTTTTGAATACTCTTCATTCTTCTATTTATCTTAAACTTCTCAGGTATACAAGGACCATAACAATTTTGTGAATATGCAATATCCAATTTGTCCATCAACTTCTTATGAAAACTTGATCCAGGAATATTTGAATCCATCGATTTGTTTCCCTAAACAATGTTTAGAGCTTTATTTCCATCATCTTTAGGAACTTCTATACACTTTTCAATTTTGTGACCTATCTTGCCACAATTGAAATAAAAAGAAGATATTTTTTCATATTCAACTTTTTGAAAAAAATTTCCCATATAAACCTTCAATTCAAACTCCACGGGATAATTTAGAGTCTAGATTAATTCATACAAAGGCTCTAGCAAATTCACATCTTCCCCATTTAAACATTTTTCCATCAAATAACAAAGGAACTCCTATCTTTGAGACAATCTTAGTAACATTAATCTCTTCCCAACTATGTAAAGGCAAATGTGGAAACAAAATCAAAATTGGTGAGGATAACCCTTTCAACGATGTTGGAGAAAATTGAGGTGTCCATTTATCCATTCCGATTATATGTCCTCCCACATACCAAGGACCTCCACTCAGCACTTCTTACATAATTTGAGAAGAATGAAATGAAAGTAAAATCCAATCAAGGCCCATTGAGGTGATATGAAAACTCCCAAATTTATCCCATTGAGTCCTTAATTCAATGCTACAAAGAAAGAAAGGAATTTCTCTTCCAAACACTTTCACCATAAGAGATTTCTAAATAAATTTAACATTTCCAGAAACCTTATTCATATCAAGTTTAACTACCTTTGAATCAACATTTTCTCCTATATCTAGATTGATTGTATTCACTTTGATATGCTGGTTCTTAAACCAAACATTTAATGAACCTACATTTCCATTCTCTAGATTCGGTAAAACATTCTTATCAATCACCAACTGAGTTTTAATAAAAGATTTCAAACATTCATCATTATTTAACTTTTTCAATTTCAAATTCAAAATCTCTTATTTTTTCACATCAGCAGAGGATAAATTTGATAATCTATTTACCTTCAGCTTACACCCGATGAATGATGAAGCCTCTAAATCTTTCGCTGCTCTAGCCAACAAATTCTTCGATGGGGAGGAAAAAAATGCCGGCACCATCTTCTTTCCTAGAATTTCCAAAGGTTATTTTACTTTTCCTAACACCTAAACTACACTGTGGTTTGGAAGAAAATAACCTTTGATGATGACCAAAGGCCTTTGCTTGATCACAAATTCCTAATTTCTAAAACTTTTGCCTTTGGATCCACCATGAATTGAAACATTGGGAAACCTAGCATAATGGAGACTTGAGGAATTCCGATCATAAGGGAATGATGACCGGCGACCCTCCACCACCATACAAGCGAAGCCATGAAAATAGGATCAGAATAAATTTAAAAAAAATGAAAGTTTCTCTCACAAGAATTCAGGAGCCTATCTAACTAGAATCCAAGAGCCTCTCTCAATATCTTTATTTACTTGGACAACTAACTATAGCCTAAGTTAGGATTGCTATTTGGTTTAGTTTACTTGTGGAGGGCCTTTCCTTGATGCTCTCATATTTGAATTTTTATTTTCTTTATTTTGGATGTTATGATTATATTTCAGTTGGTAAATATTTGGAGTAGACCTTAGGCGTACTACCTTTAAAAGTCATTATATTTTATATTCCTATAAAGAATTAAAATTTATAAGATTTTAAGGAAATAAATAATCATATTTGTATAAGGATAGAAATCTAGGCTTGTTATTGGAGGAGCCTAAATATCATTACATTATAGTAGACCCTTAGTTATACTATGAGAAATTATCAATAATAAAAACTTTTTATACATATATTATTTTTCATGCTTTATTTCATTGCATGATCATGTACATATAGTAAATTTATGATTATAGTTTTTTTAATTATAATTACCTTATCCTTAGGATAGGACCTATCTTATCCTACATTGTTACGATGGTTGATTATGCTTTGTATTATTAGTTGGTAGCTCAATCTTGGTAAGTCTAAGTCTAAATTGTATGACACCCTAAGTTTTACTAATTTCTTTCCTATATGCCTTTCCAAAACAAAAAATCTAATCTCCAAATTTCAATTCCTAATCCAAGCAAAGAATTTATAATTTAAAGCTTGCATAGTCTAAAATCTTGATAGCCCAAGCCTTTCTTTAAATTTATATAAATTTGAAAACACAAGTTCTCACATTAATCGAAATTATTCTTTTTGGAGATGAAATTAACTAAAGGGGCATGCTCTTGTGGAAGTATAGAATCCATAATTTAAATAAACTTTACCTTAGTTCCTTTCTAAGATAGGGGTAAAAGCTATGGACGTAATGACAAGCTTTAAACATTTGTTTAAATTCATAATCAAAAGGTAAGTGAATATTCCTTTTATCTTTACAAATAAATTGAATAATTTGTATGTATTAGACTATGAATATAAATTTATTATTTTTTTATGATTAAATGATAACTAAATATTCATTTTATCCTTAAAGAAGAATTAAATATTTATTTTATTGTTTGATTATGTAAATAAATTCATTTATTTAGTTTCATGATTAAAACAAATAGTGAATATTCCTATTATCCTTAGGGATGAATTCACTATTTCTTATGCCATTAAAATATTAAGAGTCCTTTTTTAAATCTATAGTTAAACATTATTCTATCACTCTAGATGGTATAATTATAATGTTTGCATATTTAACAAATAAATTATTTTTAAAGTGAATCATGTGGTGCAAACATAAAATTTGTCGACATATTTGTTTGCCAACTCCGCTAGGCATAGACTTATTTCTCTATTTTGGTCAATAGTAAACATTTTAAATACATGCAGATTAATTTAAATGTTTGAGCTATTTGATTTTATAAATATTGGTGTTTATTAAATTTTATGTCTTTTATATGAAAGTTTAGTATAGTCATGTATATGCATGTTCAATATAGCCTTATATTTTTATGTTTGGTTCATCCTTGTCTATGTATATTTCTTTCATTAATTCATTTTTTCATGTAAAAATTGGTATGATTATTCAAATTCTAGTATTGTTGACCATGCTTATGTGAGTATACATGTCCTATAGTTACTTTCATAAAAAGTAAGAAAACTAGGCTAACTAGACTACTTAATCAGTCATATGTCACATAGGGGTTATACTCATTTATAGTCTTACATTTGCAAGCTTACATGTATGCTTATTTGAATTCAAATTTTGTTGTACATTTTTAAGGGAGTAAACATGTCCCATGGTTACTTCGTTCCAACCTAAAAATAAATTAGTATAGAAATTCAGAATAATGAATCAGTTCTAGGTCTTTTAGGTGTATTGCATGTTGGTAGTCTTTTATATGCATAGCCTTGCATGTGCTGCCTATGTATTGTCTTACATATGTAGAGTATTGCATGTGTATATAAACTTTATGATTTTGATTACAAATTTTAATGTTGTCTCCCCTCCTGTACAAAGTCTATTAATGGAAGTTCATGTCTAAACCTAAACTTAAATCAAGCCAAATTCTATCCTCTACATTTGTATATCTATGGGCAAGAATCCTTAGAAAATAATTGCTTAAAAGCAAAATTTAAATCAAACCTTAATATTTCCCTTCCAATTCAGAGTTATTTGGATTTGTGTCATTGTCAAATCATAGAAAACTAACTCAAAATATAATTTTTATCGTTCTCTTAGTATATGGTTAAATTGACCTGATCTATATCAAAAATAATGAAAAAAGTACAATTTCAAAAACAATTGATTCACTTTAGCTTAATTGTGCTTTAGGGATTCAGTAAACATAACTCAATATGTTCTTTGGAGTTTTGATTTGCCTAAAGATAAATGAATTTTGGAGATTGATATATAATTCTTGTCAATTAAAGAAAAAAAAATTAGGAAAACTGATATTGTCCTTAGCCAGCATAGGCAACAAGACAGTCAACCAGTGTCCATCTACTGAAGTTATAATGTTTTAGTTTGGCTTAGTAGACAATATGCAATTTAACTTCCCTTGGCAAAATTTAGATGTGGTCAACACTAAATCTTTTTTTTTTTTTTTGTATCTATGTGAAGACTTTATTGGTAAAAAATCTACTTAAAGTTAGGTCTGTAAATACCCAATAACAACTAAACCTTTAATATTTTATTACCTAACTTTCAAAAACTATATGCTAGTTAGAAGGTAAAGTTTGCTATATAGTCTAAGCTCCCTTATGCAAAAAAATTTGAGATGGGGTCTTCCTCCACCATTACAAATAAGACTAAATATGAAAGGGTGAAAAATTACCATTTGAGGTTAAGAGTTGAGAAGGTTAAACAAAGAGGAAAAAATAATCTGATAAATACTATAAATACAGGAGCAAAGCTGAAGTTAGTTGAACTTGCATTTGAAGAGTTAGAGATTCTCTTTAACTCTCTCATATCAAGTCCAAATCAATTACACACTTTGTCTTATGTTTATGGAGAGGAGAACATTATCTAAAAAGTGAACTCATCCCTACCTACTGGATTGTCTAATGCATATGAAGTAGTATATCTATCTAAGAAAAAGATAAAATTTAAAAGTTTGGAAGATGGTTTATTTTGAAACTACATAAATAGTTATAAACAATCCAAGTTAGAATTATTGAAGTCAATAAAAGGGGTGATGTCTACCAAGGTTCAAATAGAGCTATATAGATAAATTGTTGTTCCACAATTTTAAGAGAGAAAGATCAAACTGAGAGATCTAAAATAGGTGAAGTCTTCAATGTTATTAAATCCCCAGAAAAGGTTGAGGGCCTCTTCTGAATTTAATCTTAATTGTATTAATTTCAATGATTAAAGGTATAAAGTTTAGGATATACTGTAGGCTCACCAATGTTGTTAGTTAAATTGAAGAGTTAAGTAAAAACGGTTTCCCATTAATCCTTAGCTCATCAATAAACAACAAATAATTGGCATTATTTAAAAGATAGTAAATTTTATTCTCCCCATGATATGAAACGTACGAAATCATTAAATCACTTAAACATATTATCTAATGAGAAGAAGGTTTTATAGCCTAAAGTGGTTGTCCATTTTACTACACCTATCACCAATAAGCAACGTGTAGTAGATGAAATGGAAATCATGAAATGGTTGAAAGTATATTTATGGTGGATACACGGTCATCAATTTATGAGAATAAAACTAAAATAAAAGTAAATAAAGTAGACTTTAAAAATGAAGAGGAAAAAGAAGAAAATGCAAAGTATGTTTCTAATCTAACTTCTTTTAGATTTGTTAAGTCAAAAATGTAAATAAATAGATTGATTTGAAAAGATTAAAGAGCTAATGGATATTATGTCCACTTATCAAAATAAAGAGGTCCCTTCCAGTAAAGTTCAAATAGATTTTATGCCAATAAAGTCTGAGAAGCACTGATGTAAACCAAAAAGGTTGAAAAGAAAAAATTGAAGTCTTTAATTTAGAAAAAGAAATTATAATTAGTGGACATCAAACAAAGAATAGAACAACAAGTCAATAAAGCTCTAACACAATTTAAGGGTACCTCATTTGGTCTAAGGTATAGTCATTACCTGAAAGAATATGACTTGGTTCATTATCCCTACTTTTTTTTTTTTTGAGAAGATGCATATAGCATTTAAAATGAAAAACTATTACAAACTAGAAAGCAAAAGACCAAAGTAAGCCCTTTGAAACTATCATAATGGATATAAGATATACTAATTCATATTTTGAATCCATTAGGGTGATGGGGATCCCAAATATTAAAAAAACCTAAAAGGTTAATTAGTATCCCAGAGTTCCAAATAGATGAAAAATGAAAACTAGTATGAATCTCATATGTCATTACAATATTTGCAAAAAGGCAAACTAGATCTACTAAAACAACAAAATAAAACAATAATACTAAAAATATAAAACTATAAAGAACTACAATAGAAACAACTCCTTCCACTCCACTTTTAGAAGTATGACCATAGCATAGCTTGAGCATCTCCTTCCCTAGATCAGCTAAAGGCCAATCTTTTCTGTAGTATAAGAGCAGATTGAAGAAATGCAAACTTCATTTTCCATATCCATATTACATAAAGAAATGAAATCCTTTCTCAAAAAAGCTCTATCTGCATCCCAATCTGTATAAAACTTCATCCAAAGATATTATTGAAATTGTTACCTCCAAAAGGCTTCAAATCAATTTTCCTTTTCCTAGGAAAGTCTTCAATAGGACATAGGTATTTGAGTTGTTTATTGCTTTTATGTTTAATACTTCACAACTTTACCTCTTTATTATTATCAAGGACAGAAGATTCTAAACTTATCCTAGAAACAAAAAGTTTAGGAGAGGACAAATCCTGAGATCCCATTTCAGCAACAATACTTTGTTGTTCAGATTCCATAACAACAACAACTGGGCAAGGCACCATCTGATCCAACCACTGCTTATGAGAACTGCTGATTCTCGGCTTAGAAATTATTCCAGCCGATTTATAAACATCAACAACAGCTTCTATTTCCAAAACTAAATCTAAAATTTTGTTTTTACCTTCAGATGAATCAACCAGCTTATCCTAAGCAAGATCCAAATCAGTATAAGAAGAATTATGGATTCTCTTTCACTTTCTCGAACTACAACCACAATAGTTTTAGCACTAGAATCTTTATGGAAAATTGAGACAGCAACTCCATTTCTATCAACCTCTGTAGCCAAATTACTCACTATGCTTTTGGGAAAAACATTAATCAAAATGGTAGAATCCTTCTTAACACCATTATTTTCTGGAATATTCAATAGCCTGTCCTCAATCAAGCCAGGATTTTCTTGAGATATAATATCAAATTTCTTAGTAGTAATAACCAAATCTGGATGCTTCGTAGAATCTAAGTTCTTTCAACCTTCAAAGCTTTCTTACTATTTTTTTTAAACTTCACATTCAACCATGGACCAAACTTTGATTTTGGTTTTCCAATATTGCTTTCCAATTTCTTCTCAGCCATATCAGCCTTCCCATTATTCTTCACTTCTAAAAGGCCATTAACATTTTCAGCCATCTTTCCATCAGCACACTCACGAAGAACATGTCCTATCTTGCCACAATTAAAACAAAAAGAAAAACCTTTTCATATTCTACTTTCTGAAAAAATTTTCCATATATGCCTTCAATTCAAACTCCATGAGATAATTTGGAATCCAGATTAATACGCACACAAGCTCTTGAACACTCCCGCCTTCCACATCTGAACATATTTCCATCAAGAAACAAAGGAGTACCAATCTTAGAGATAATTTTTATAACATTCACCTCGTCCCAAAAAAGAAGAGGTAATCGAATCCAAATTGGAGAAGATAGACCTTTCAAGGACAATGGAGAAAACTTAGGTGACCATTTGTCTAAACCAATTATATGTCATCCTACATACCATGGTCATCCACTTAACACCTCCTCCATAGCATGGGATGAGTGGAAGGAGCACAACATCCAATAAGGACCCAATGAAGTAATAAAAAAGTTTCCAAATTTACTCCATCGACGCCTTAATTCAACACTACCTAGAAAAAATGGGACATTCCTACCAAACACCTTTACCACTAAAGATTTTTGTAATAAATGAAAATTCTCGCATTCCTTTTCACTATTTAATTTTACAATACCATCATCTTCTCCATTGTAAGGATTAAATTCTAAGATAAGAACTCTAATATGCTTTTTTTCCCCCAAGCGTTCTCTAAATTTTTAAAAGGAGAAACTTTAGGTTCATAAACTTTTTCCATATAATCTTCCACCACTGTCTCCTGTATATCTTATGCATTAAAATTTGAAATATCATTCAAATTCTTTGAAATTTGGCTTTCCAGAATATCAGGTACAAAATTATTCAAAAAATGATTCACCTTCAAATTGAAACCAGAAGATGTAGATGCTTCACAATAATTCATTTATTTTTTGAAACCTGAAACCAAATTAATTGGAGGCGATGCAATAACACACTTTGAAGATGATCGTTTCTCCTTATCACTCTTGATCGATGGAGATTTTCCCTTACCTTCCACATAAACAGGAACTTTAATCGGAGTAATACCACTTCCATTGATTGTCAACGGGCGATGCCTCATCCTTGCGATTCGCAAATTATCCTGAACTTCATTGTATATACCTTGTTGCGGATCTACGATTTATGATTTTGATGGTAGCAAACATTCCTTATTTCTCTATGACTGCCTTTTATGCTAACGTTTCAGGTCCACACGATCAGACTATGACTGCAATTTAGAACCAGCTCAAGATTAGGTAGACTAGGTCTGTGTCAGTTTGTAATCTTTTTCCTTTCTTGAGTCTATTGTATTTGGTGTGGGATCTGTTGATTTATAGCTTGGAAGATTTTCTGTTGTGCCCTAAAAGATTTCTATTTTTGGTAACATCGTTCGGGACGATATTTATATCGTCCTGGATGATCTAAATAAAGTAAAAACACTAATTAGGGCATCCTCATTAAAGCATCCGTCTTTATGCAAAACACATCGTCCTGGACGATTTTATATCGGCCAGGACGATCGTCTCAATTCAGCAAGAATCTGTTGCCATATCTACTTAGGAAAATCTTATTTTTGGATATCGTCCTGGTATATCGGCCTGGACTATAAAATATCATCCTGGATGATCTAGGTTAATTTTTCCAAAATTTCTCAGGCAGTTTTGGAAAGAAATTAATGGGGATTTCATCCAAGCCGATCTCAAGATCGTCCAGGACGATTAGACATCGTCCAGCTTCATTTCAAGGTGATATTCAGGACAATTTTCCTCATATTTGAACTAATCGGACAGGACGATATGCATATCATCTTGGATGATAATGTCAGCAACTTGCATTAATGAGCTCATTTTTAGCTCTTCTATTTAAGCTATGACAAGGCACTTTGTAAGTGTCTTTGGCAGCCATTGTAGCTTCGTTCTTGTGGTGGAAACTGGAAGAGAAAGCTTGAAAGGGAGAGAGGAAAGGGTGGAGTTTGAGAGGGAGAAGATCCTGTGAGGAAGAGGAACTCAAGGGAGTGTAATGGGGGATCCACACGATTGCTCCGGCGAACTCATACCTTAGTACCATTGGATTCAAGGCTTGTCTCGAGGTAAGTTCACCAAAGAAGAAGATCTCTTTGGTGTCAAAGGACCCCGCGACTCCGCCGCACCGGGGAAGGTGGAAGTGATTTTGTAAGGGCTTCTCCGCCTAGCTGTGGGGGCTAAAGGAGAGACACTTTTTTTAGTGCAATACTTGGAGGGTGCCTCCAAGGAGTGGACGTAGGTCAAGGTTTGACCGAACCACTATAAATTCGGTGTGTTATTTTCTTATTATCGCTTCCGCATTTATTTTTCATCCGCACTATATTTGTGGTGATTTTAATTGGAGTTTTATCTTTGATTTTTAAGTTTTCCAAATCACCTCTCTCTCTTTTAATTAGCTTTGGGCCAGTTTTATAGGGCCTAACATCCCTAACGAACTTTCAAGTGGTATCAGAGCGGGATTCATAAAAATTAGTTTTTAAAAGCTTTTGAATTTTGATCCATGGCTAATTTTTCAAATCGTACTATTGCGGAAGGTTATTCTATCACCAGACCTCCTTTATTTGAAAATATATCATTTGATTTTAGGAAAACTCGCATGTCTATTTTCTTGCAATCGATTGATTTTTGCATGTGGCATATGATTTAAACTGCTTATTCATCACAGTCACGAATTATTAATGGAGTTAAAATTTATATTCCTTTTAGTCAATGGAATAGGGAAGAACAACTCAATGCTCAATTGAATGAAAAATCTTCAAATTGTTTTTTCTGTGCTTTAAATTCTGACGATTTCATGTTAGTATCCACGTGTACTACCGGTAAGGAAGTTTGGGATAAATTGCACACCATATATAAAGGCACTAGTGAAATCAAGCAATCCAAATTGAATTTGTTAATGCATGATTTTGAATTATTTTCCATGAAACCTTATGAGACGATCTTAGACATGTACACTAGGTTCATTCAAATTGTAACATCATTGCATGCCTTAGGAAAAGAGTTATCAAATTTTGAAAAAGTCAATAAAATTCTTCGTTGTTTACTTGAAAATTTTGATACCAAAGTTATTGCTATTTGTGAATCAAAAGATTTGAATGATTATTCTATTGATAATTTGATTGGCTCACTCATTGCCTACGAGCAAAGTTTGGGTCAAAGACTTTTAGATGTAGGTGAAACTATTGTTCTAAAAACTGGAGATACAGAAAGAGATAGCCTAGTTGGTGATGAAGGAAATGACGTGTCAAGTAAATCACAAAGCTCACCTAAGCATAAGCAAAAGTGGAAAAATGGTAAAAGTGGTCAGGATGTCCATATTTTTTCTGACGTTATTTTCTTTTGATGCAGGAAGACTGGACATATGAAAAATCAGTGCCTTAATTGAAGAATTCTTCCTACAAAAAAAAAAGGGCAAGGCGAAGTAAAATTTAAACTTGGAAAATAATGAAAGGCAAAAAATCTCATGGGCAGATTTGGTCTCTGAAGCATCGGACCAGGAGAGAGATAATGGTTAAGAGCCTTTCGTGTTTTTTTTATTGTGTTTTTGTTTTTATGTTTTTTGTTTTTATTTTATGCTTTTTCATTTTTGTTTATCCCTTTTTGTTTCTGTGAAATTTTTTCTCTCATCAACACACACACTCACTTTTCTAAAAAAGAAAAATATATTTCCTGATTTTTCTTGAAATCTTTGGTAAGTTGTGTTTGACTTCTCTAAAACAGTCAAAGGAAGGAAACTCATTTATTTTTAACTCTCAATCTCTATTTTATAAAAGCAGTTATCCTACTTTTGATTTAAAATATTTTTCATCTTTTAAATTAGTTTTTGAAACAAAATTTTTATCTCCCATTATTTTATTTATCGCATAGGAATCTTTTGCAAGTTTTTGAATCTAAATCATAATTTTCTTAATCAAGCAATTCGCATTGTCACTAAGATGGAATTTCCTTTGTTTTTTTAAGATTTAATAAAGGAAGCATATTTAAAAAAAAAAAATTGGCCAATGATGCCAAAAATAAAAGATGCGCAAAGTCGCCATATTGAAAATATAGAATACACAAAGTGTATTAAAAGATGCGCAGTGCGCCAACCAATTTTCAAGAGGCATAAAATGAGCCCACAAAGTTAATGCTTACCATTCTTGAACTTCTTAAAAAGCTTAAGAAAACCCTTGATACTTTTGATATTTGAGTTTGAAAATCTTGATTCTTGATTCAAAAAATTTGTGCATTTATCTTCTATTAGATATATTTTATGGAAGGAGTTTTTGAAAAATTATTGTTTCTTTCTCTAATTTATTCTTTGATTTAGATCTTGAATTAAAAAGTTTTTTGGCCTTTTTAAAGAACTTGAGTTTGGATTATAAATTTCTGAGTTTCTAACATTTTCTGGGCTATGCGTTGTCAAATCCGATTCTACTATGATTTTGATTAAAACCAAGAGGTAACTTTCTCATTTTTAAGAATATATGTTTTTCACTAGATCAGGGATCATTTTCTTTTTCCTTTTATTAGTTTTATTTTTGTTTGTGCCTCCTCTCTTTTTTATAATATCAAAGGGGGAGAACATATTGTTGAATTTTTGTATTGTTATCGTATTTGTATCTTGTTTTTAAAAAATTAAAAACAACAAAAATATTTTCATCTCCCCTACTTTTTAAAAGTGTTATTCTAGTGAGGGGGAGATTAGGAGAAGTTGTTCTATTTGAAAATTCAAATTAAATTATTTGCCATCATAAAAAATGGGGAGATTGTTGCGGATCTATGATTTATGATTTTGATGATAGCAAACATTCCTTGTTTCTCTACGATTTTCTTTTGTGGTAACGTTTCAGGTCCACACGATCAGACTGTAATTTAGAAATAGCTCAAGATTGGGTAGACTAGGTCTGTGTCAGTTTGTAATCTTTTTTCCTTTCTTGAGTCTGTTGTATTTGGTGTGGGATCTGTTGATTTATAACTTGGAAGATTTTCTGTTGTGCCCTAAAAGATTTCTATTTTTGGTAACATCGTCCGTGACGATATTTATATCGTCCTGGATGATCTGACAAAAGTAGAAACACCAATTAGGGCATCCTCATTAAAGCAGCCATCTTTATGCAAAACACATCATCTTGGATGATTTTGTATCTGCCAGGATGATCGGCTCAATTCAGCAAGAATCTGCTGCCATATCTACTTAGGAAAATCTTATTTTTTGATATCATCCTGGTATATCGGCCTGGACTATAAAATATTGTCCTGGCCGATCCAGGTCAATTTTTCCAAAATTTCTCATGCAGTTTTGGAAAGCAATTAATGGGGATTTCGTCCAGGCCGATCTCAAGATCGTCCGGGATGATTAGACATCGTCCAGCTTCATTTCAGAGCGAAATTCAGGACGATTTTCCTCATATTTGAACTAATTGGCCAGGACGATATGCCTATCGTCCTGGACGATAATGTCGGCAACTTGCATTAATGAGCTCATTTTTAGCTCTTCTATTTAATCTATGACAAGGCACTTTGTAAGTGTCTTTGGCAGCCATTGTAGCTTCGTTCTTGTGGGGGAAATTGGAAGAGAAAGATTGAAAGGGAGAGAGGAAAGGGTGGAGTTTGAGAGGGAGAAGATCCTGTAAGGGGAAGGAACTCAAGGGAGTGTGGTGGGGGATCCACACGATTGCTCCGGCGAACTCGCACCTTAGTACCATCGGATTCAAGTCTTGTCTCGAGGTAAGTTCACCAAAGAAGAAGATCTCTTTGGTGTCAATGGACCCGGCGACTCCGCCGCACCGGGGAAGATGGAAGTGATTTTGTAAGGGCTTCTCCTCCTAGCTGTGTGGGCTAAAGGAGAGGCACTTGTTTTAGTGCAATACTTGGAGGGTGCCTTCAAGGAGTGGACATAGGTCAAGGTTTGACCGAACCACTATAAATCCGGTGTGTTCTTTTCTTATTATCGCTACCGCAGTTATTTTTCTTCCGCACTTTATTTGTGGTGATTTTAGTTGGAGTTTTATCTTTGGTTTTTAAGTTTTCCAAATCACCTCTCTCTCTTTTAATTAGCTTTGGGCCAGTTCAATAGGGCCTATCATCCCTAACGAACTTTCATACCTTTGGTTCCCCAACGAAGGTTAGGAATCCTAGTAGAGTGGGGAATGGAGGTGTTCTGATCATCCATACTTGATGATCGGCGACCATCAGCCACCAGAACTGAGTTCAGCAGGTTAATCAAAATAAGGGAATTTGAAAAATCAAAATTTTCTCTCACTAGAATCCTGGATGCTCTCTAACTAGAATCCTGGATGCTCTCTCACTATAATAAAAATGAAAGGTTATTGTATATTCCCTACTATTACGATAGATAGTAGTAGTCTATCTTGAATAGAATTTTAATAGCATGCTGAAATACCCAAAGTATGTGCACACCTTTATAGAGTTTGAATAGAAGTTCTCAAAATTATTTGCTATAGCACATCACTAGGTCATTGTTAGGGATCTAATAGTGGAAAAGAAGAAATTTAAAGAATGTATTGTTAATTATATCTTAAGATGGAGGCATCTTAGCAAGAAATGAAAGCCTCAAATCTGGGAATAACATATTATAGAAATTCTTTTTCATAACTTATATGTTCCCTTTACTTTTTAACTAAAAGAGTTCAGTATAAAATGCTTTAAAAAGTCATTATGTTAAGCTTGTAATCTCTAAGAGGAAATGTCCTAAATAAATATAGAAGTCAAAAGATAAAGCCTCATAAAGTGTTAGAAAAGAAATACGGGTCAGTGTCTGTAGTGGAAAAAGAGAAACATCTGATGTAGATTCAAGAAAAAACTTAAGTCACCCTTCTTGGTATCAATAGTACAACAAACCTTCAAATGATTAGTAATTTAGAGTTAGGCCTTATAATATTCAAGAATAAAATAAATGATATTTTGAGGCACTAAAAAATAAAATCTATTATTTCCAATGGGAAGCCTTCAAAGGAATCTTCAAAAACCCTTAGAAAAAACTAATTTCATTATGCTTGAACCTATAAAGCTAAAAGATGTGGTTAAGGTGGGACAAATCAATTATTTCCCATATCATTGGATGATCAATATGAAATTGAAGATTGTGTAACCATCATGAAGTTGTTGAGATAGTTGCTACTTAGTTTTGCATGTTTGATATTCTTACAACTTGTATGTTTTTTATGATTCCAAATATTATTAATTTGATTATTATTTCTTCTATTATATTTTGGAAGAATTTTTTTGCTCTTATGTGTACTAATATTTATGAGAAATCATACTTTAAATTGTTGAAGACTTCAAATCAAGATTAGTTTAGAGTTTATTGTAATTGAAGTCTATATTTTCCATTTTATTTAGTATGAGAGAGTGTGATTATAATTAATTAACTGAGCACACACATACTAAGGGAGAGTTTAAAATTCATATTTTTATATTAATTGTAATGTACGATATCACTTCATATGGGATGATCTGGTCAATTATTTTTCCTAACGTGTAGTTGAATGAGCAAAAATGAAATTATTTTTTTTCTAAGTATGGATCATACGAGATGATCCTAGCTTCATACAAGGATAAACATCTCGGGTCTATTCTTGCACAAAGATTGTATGAGATGATCCTAGCTTCATATAAGGATGAATGTCTCGGGTCTGTTCTCACATGAGGACTGTACGGGATAATCCTAGCTTCATATAAGGATGAACATCTTGGGTCTGTTCTTGCTCGAAGATCATATGGGATGATTCTAGCTTCATATAAGGATGAACATCTCAATTTTATTCTCCTACAAACATTATACGAGACGATCTCAGATTCGTACAAGAATGAACGTCTCGAGTTTGTTCTCACAAAATTTTTTTTTTCTATATATGGATCATACTTGACAATTCCAGTTTCGAACAAGGATGAACATCACGGGTCCATTCTCGCTCTTTTTATTTCAACATTTAATACATAAGAATTTTGAAATTTTTAAACTGTTCATCCTGGATGAACTTCATTTGTACTAGTTGATAATCGGGTACAAAACGATTTCATTCTAATTCACAATAGGTTCTTATGCAATAGTATTTAAACTATTCGTATGTACAAACATATGATCGTAATGTACGATCGTGTATGCCTTAAATTGAAATTTTTTGTTTTTTATATGGTTTTGTGTCCTTTATATAAAAGGTACATTAAGAACTGACATTAAAAATGGTAGTCTCCATGATTTTTCAAGGGAAATTGAAGGAGAGAGTGTGAGAGAGTGTTTGAGAGAGATTTCTTCCTAGTAGAGTGTGAAGGGTTCACATGGTTACTCAAAGGTAAGGATATCCATGTGTGATTTTATGTTTTTCACTCTTCCTCTTGACTTTCTAGATTGCTCAAGAGAAGATCTTTGAGGAAGATTCGATTCTCTTCTAACACTTGGATAGTGTGAATAGCCGAGGATACTCTACTGACACTTGGAGAATGTGAAAGAATGATGGTACTCGGCCAACACTTGGAGAGTGTGAAAGGATGACAGTTTTTTGCTTGCACTTGGAGAGTAAATAGCTGAAGGTACTTTGTCTATACTTGGAGGGTTTAAAAACATGATAGTTCTCAACCGCATTGGGGATTGGTAGAAGAGAGGTTTGTAAAGGCTTCTCCGCCTTGCTGTGGGATCAAAAGAAGATTCACTTTGGTAATAGTGCAATACCTGAAGTGTGAGGCTTCAGGGAGTGGATGTAGGTTGTGTTTGATCGAACCACTATCAATTTTTGTGTCTTTTATTTTCTATATTTTATTTACTGCATGTTATTTTTTGTAGTTGAAAAGTTTTATTTTTGAAACTTTAATTAACTTGATTTGTGAATCAATCAATTTCATATTTTAAATACAAGAGTATTTTTAAATTACCAATTCACCCCCCCCCCCCTCTTGGTTAGCCTTGGGACATTTATTTAGGTTTAACTACTTAATCTAGATTCCACAAGAATCAATAAATGGTATCAGAGCGTTATTTCAAAATCATAAGTTTAGACTGCTTTTTGAAAAATAAGCATGGCTACTTTTGGAAACTGGAAAATATTGAAGGGTATTCGATCACTAGACTTCCTTTGTTTGACAACATCCCTTTCAATTTTTGAAAATTATGCATGTCTACATTTTTACAGTCAATAGATTATTATATGTGGACTATAGAAGAATGTAATTTAGCACAACTTATTGTAAAATGTTTAAACGGTTTCTTTTGTGCACTTAAGTCAAATGACTACATGTGGGTTTCCACTTACAAAAGTGGAAATGACATATATGATAGACTTTGTATTACTTATGAAGGAACTAACGAAGTAAAATAATCTAAATTAAACATCTTGTTACAAGACTATAAATTATTTTGTCTGAAACCCAATGAATATATTTCTGACATGTATACAAGATTCACTTAAATAGTCACTTCTTTGCATGCATTAGAAAGGGAACTAACAAATGTTGAAATAGTTAATAAACTATTTTGTTGTTTTCCTACTACTTCTAATGCAAAATAACTTCTATTATAGATTCTAAAGATTTAAATGTTTACTGTATTGATAATCTTCTTGGTTCACTAATTTCCTACGAGTAAGGAGTGAGTCAAAGGAAAATTAATACAAGTGAACAGTGAAAGGAGAAGAACATTGCACTAAAAATGGAGGAGACAGAGAGTGATCTTTCACAACTTGAGGATGAGGATGACATTTCCTTGATGACAAGGCAATTCAGGAGCTTTCTTAAAAGGTAGCAAATTAGATGCAAATAGTGGAACAGAGGTAAGTTTAATAAAAATATTATGATTTATAATGATGTAATTTATTATGAATGCACGAAACCTGGAAACATAAAATCGGATTGCCCAAACCTAAAATCCAATCCTAGCAACGAGAAGGAAGAGGAGAAATTAAATGTGAAGAAAGAAGAGCTATGTGACTTAATCTATGCTGAATTGTTAGAAGTTTTTGAGAGAATTCATGATGCATATAGAAAGCTAAAGAAAATGCATGCTAGTATGAATTTAGAAATGTAAAAATTACAAAGAGAACACAAAATCCATTGGAATGATCATGCATTGATAAATAATAACCACATGAGCTTATTTGATGAATTTGATGACTTGAATAAGAAGAATGATATTTTAAAATCATCCTATACTCAATTAGAAAAAGAAGTTAAAGATTTTAAGGATGAATCATAAAATAAAGAGAATTATATGAATTATAGTAATAATGTGTTAAAAGGTTTAAACAAATTTCTTAAATTGAAATTAAAAGCTCTTGCGGAAAATTTGAAACCACCAACACTTGAAGATTTTATTAATCCTATTTTGTATCTAAAACTTTTAAAACCCAGGAAGAGTCGGAGTAGTTTTAAAAGATTTAGAAAATCATTTTCTAAAGTTAAATATTATTCTTGTGGCATGATTGGACACATTGCACACACTTATACTTTGGATGGAAAAACTCATTTAGTGAGGATACCTAAGATGCATAACTCAAGTCATATAATATATATATCGATTTTGAAATTGCCAAAACGAGAATCCAAACTTATTTGGCTTCCCAGGGCTAACATTTGATAGTTTTATAGGCACGCTCTAATACAAGGCCTCGTGAGAGCATTTGGTACCTAGAGAGCAGTTACACAAAGCATATGACTGGAGACACTAAGCAATTTATTTCACTAGAAGCCAGAAGTGGAGGCAGAGTTACACTTGGAGATAACACCACTAGGAAAGAGGTTGGATCAATTATGATTGGGAACTTACAAAAATTTTTCAATGAAAATATGCTACTTGTAGAAGGCTTAAAGCATAATGTGTTGAGTATTAGCTAGCTATATGATAAAGGATAGTGTAAATATTTTTCCTACTAGTTGAATATTAAGCCTAAATGGTAATAATATTTTGCATAAATTAAGGGTAAATACTATTTATATGCTAAATTTAAATTATATTAAAACTCTTAATGCTTTTTGCTTGAAAATTATTTCTGATGAATCATGATTATGAAATAGGAGACTTTTTCACTCTAGCATAAAAAACCATTGGAAAATTACCTAAAAGGAATTTATTGGAGGTTTACCAAAACTAGACTTTACTAAGGATCACCTTTGCAATGAATTTCAATTAGGAAAATAGGTGAAGTCATCTTTTCAGTCCAAAAAGGATCTTAGAGTTAGTAAACCTTTAAAGATTTTATATATTGATCTTTTTAGACCAGTTAGAACTATAAGTCTAGGAGGGAAGGTATACATATTTGTGATTGTAGATGATTTTTCATGATTCATTTGGGTTAAATTCTTATATCATAAGAGTGAATCATTTGAGGAGTTTAAATATTTTTTTATTTGGATTCACAGGAAACTAGGATGTGAGATTTTAACAATCTAAAGTGATCACGGTGGTGAATTTGAAAATGAAAATTTTAAAAAATTTTGTAAAGAGAATGGAATTGATAATAATTTTTCTACACCTAGAACCCCTCTGTAGAATGAGATAGTTGAAAGAAAGAACAAAATATTAATAAAAGCTGCTCAAGCCATGTTGGTAGAATATTCACATCCTAAATATTTTGGGCTGAAGCTGTTAGTATTGCATATTATGTTCTGAATAGGGTGAACATTAGATCGAAATTAAATAAAACACCGTATGATCTTCTTAAGAGGAGAACACCTAATTTATCATATTTGTATATTTTTTGATGTAAGGTGTTCATTCATAATAATGAAAAATCCACCTTTGGAAATTTTGATCCATGATTAGATGAAGGAATTTTTCTTGGATACTATAGTGTTGGAAAATCTTATAGAGTATTTAACAAAAGAAATTGGGTAATTGAGAAGACCATACATATTGTATTTGATGAATCTAAAATTTTGGAAGAGCCAAATTTGGAAGATGATGAAATAGAAATTAACTCCCAATGGATTAAGAAAGTTAATTTGGAAGAAAATTTGGAGTTAGAATATCCGATACCTAGAAATTTGAGATTTTTCTAAAAACCACCCCAAGGAATTGATTTTAGGTGAATCTAATGAGGGAGTTAGGACTAGGCATGGACTAAGAAAAGAAGTCAATCATTCTACCTTTATTTCAATAATAGAACCCACAAATATAAATCAGGCACTTTCAAATGTATTTTAGATTTTGGTAATGCAAGAAGAATTAAATCAATTTATAAGGATGAAAGTGTAGTTGGAACTAAGCAGGTATTTAAGAACAAAATGAATGGCACAGGAGTTATTGTTAGAAATAAGGCTAGATTGGTGGTAAATTGCAATAATTAGATTGAATGGATTGATTAGAGGACTTTTTCCCCTATAGCGAGACTTGAAGCAATTAGAATTTTATTAGCCTTTACTTATTTAAGAGGATTCAAATTATTTCAAATGGATGTTAAAAGTGACTTTTTAAATGAGTTGATTCAAGAGGAAGTTTATTTTGAACAACTTCCAGGTTTTGAAAATTCAAAATTCTCAAATGATATTTTTAAATTAAAAAAGGCATTATATGAATTGAAACAAGCACCTACGGCTGCAACCTTTGAAGACAGAGAAGCACCACAAATTGAGGAAGGATTTGGAGGAAGATTTCGACTGCAAGCTTTGCAAATGGAGAATGGTGGCCGGTCAACCTTGGATGACCGGAACACCAAAACTCATACATCTACCGCGCATCCAACTTTGTTGGATTCAAAAGCTAGTTTGACATTCAATCGCAACTTTTCTAGTTTTTTTTAACTCGCCTCTAGTGATTAAAGAGGGATGTTCATTCTCTAAGAAAAATTCTTTGATGGAGATTGGTAAAGGAAAAGAAGTAATGGAGGATTTGAAAAGTAAGTCTTTTACATCCTTGCCGGTTTGATCCCCAAGAGCAAATGATTTGGAGGCTCTACTTCAGGTGTCATCAATAAAAATTTAATTAATTCTAATGTGTGGATTAGAAAACCACACATTAACATTATCTTTGATAAAATGCATGAAGACAATAAAGATACTAATGTGGTTAAACTTGACTTGGAGAATGAAAAATCCTATGTTCATGTTTTAAGAAATTCATTAGTAGTGAAGATCCTTTGCAAAAACTTTACTTTTTCAAATTGTGCTTTTGAATTAAGGAGGCAATGGGGTAAATATGGAGGATTTCATATTACCTCTCTTGTAGTAAATTGGATCATGTGTTCTTTTCATTCAAAGGAAGAAATGGAGGAAGTTCTAAAGGGAGGTCCATCATATGTGGGTGGTTTCGTCATTGGACTAGATAAATGGACTCCAAATTTCTCACCGTTTTCATTGGATGGAATTTCTGCTCCCATTTGGGTTCGTCTCCCTTACTTTTAATTACATTGCTGGGATGAAACCAATATTATGAGAATTGTTTCAATGATTGGGACTCCTTTATTATTTGATGGGAACATGTTTAGATGGGGGAGAAGGGAATTCACAAGAGCATGTGTTCAGGTAAAATTGAACTCGAAACTCCCGAGTGGCACTTAGGTTGAAGGAATCCATGGCAGATTTTATCAGATATTTGAATTTGAAAATTATCTTCTATTTTCTTAAAATGTGGAAGAATCGGAAATAAAGATATTGTATGTCCAAATGGTTTTCAACATCTGGATTTGATTGATAAGGGAGCTCCCAAAGATCCGTTACCAGCTGAAGGTGGTTCTTATGGACCTTGGATGCATGTCAAATTCAAATCTAAGAAAAATATTAAGAGGAACTCTTCTATTCCAGATTGCCTGAAAATCTACGGAGGATCAATTTCAGATCTTCTTCCAAAGAAGTCGGCTCTAACAAAAATTGCTGAAATCAAGGGAAGAGATGATGATGCAGTTAGCATTAATTCAATGTTGGTGGTTGAGCCAGTTATAGATCATTTTACTAATTCTATAAACAAAATATCTGGAAAATTGAATGATGAAATTACTGCAGTTGATTTGGAGGTTCATATTGTTGAGAACGATTCCACCAGAGATCAGAATTGCATTGCTAAAATTTCAGGATTTCAAAATTCAAAATTTGAAATCCCATAAATCATGAAAGCAGATAAGGTAGTTGAGGAGCTGAAGCCAATTTTATCTCTATCAAATCCAGCTGGACTTATGAAGAACGTAAGCAAGGAGGTTGCTGCTATTCCAGCGGATATTCCAAATTTTGCTGAAAATTTGAAAAATCCTATTTTATCTCCAACAATTCCAGCTGATAAGATGGACGAGATAATTAAATTTGAAAATGCTATTATTACACAGGATTAATTAGCTGGAAATTTTGAAATTCAAAACCCAAATACGTTGCAGGCAGTTGAGAAGTTAGAGAAAGACCAGGATTCGGTATTTACTCCTTCTAAGGCAGTAAATAAGTCTGAAATATTTGCATCTACTGATGGAATACGATATGGCTTTTAAAATACCATCTCTCCTTCTTCTACTATCAGCCTAAAGTTCAAAAAAACTGTTTTTAAGAAAGGATCTTCGTTACAGCTAGTTTCTTCTGGTTCTAAACACAAGTTGTTCAAAGAATTACAAGGGCTAGGTCTAGTGAGAGATCAAAATAGAAGAAGGATTGCTAATCTCAATAAGAAGAATGATTTGAGAAGTTCTTCTTAAAATTATTTAGTAATATGATGGCCGGAATTATCATTCATAACAACAAAGCCGTTAGATTCATAAGGTTGGAAATTCTTATCAAAGAATTTTCCATATATTTTGCTTGGTATTACAACATTAGTATTTGGGAAAGACATCATAAATACCTATTATTCTTTTGTATAGGTATTTTGAGAGTGTCTTGTTACTTCTGTAATTTTCTTTTGACTCTCTTTTATAGTTGGTTTTTTCTTTTGGCAATTTTGTTTTTTAAACTTATTATAATTGTTTATAGAATCATTACTAGATCCTATTCTTTAACTGGATTGGAACTCTGGGATACTAACCAACCTTCAAGTTGTTTCAAACTTTGGTATCCCCTGCATCTCAATGGTTTCATAATAGGAAATAGTGGGTTTCATTTCAAAAATAATAGGTTTAATGTTAACAAAATCACTTCCAATAAGGATCCTTTTTCTGTTGATTAAGGATCTATTAGTTCTTTACTTCCTAGTTTGTATTAGGTTGTTATTTCTTTCTTCTTAATGCAACTTTGCATTTTGTTAAAAAAAAGCACCTAGGGCTAGGTATGAGAGGTTAAGGACTTTCCTACTGAAGAGATCTTTAAAAAAATAAGAAGAGTGAACACCACTATCTTTTTAAAGAAAAATGGATACTATATACTCATTGTATAAATCTATGTTGATGATATCATCTTTGGATCTACAAATAAAATTCTTTATGATGATTTTTCAAAAAATAATGAATAGTGAATTTGAGATGAGTCTTATGGGAGATTTGAGTTACTTTTTCGTTTTTAGCATTAAGTAAATTTAGGAGGGAATATTTCTTAGTCAGCCAAAGTATGTTAAGGACATCCTCAAAAAGTATGAAATGAATAATGCTAAACTTTTTAGTACACCTATGAGTTCCTCAGTTTAGTTGGATGACCCAAAGGAAAAATCTATTGATTAAAAGAAATTTAGGGGAATAATTGGATCTTTGCTTTACTTGAATACTAGTAGACCTGATATTATATTTAATGTTTAATTGTGTGCTAGATTTCAATCAGATCCAAAAGAATCATATTTGATAGCAATAAAAAGGATTTTAAGATATCTCTTGGGAACTCAGAACTTAGGGATTTTCTATCTTAAGTTTAGCTCTTCGTTTAAAATAATTAGATATTCAGATTATGAATTTTTAGGTTGTAGGGTTGATAGAAAGAATACTTCTGGAACTTATCAATTCATAAGAAATTCTTTAGTTTCTTAGTCTAGTAGAAAGTATAATTCCATAGCCCTATCTACTGTTGAAGCTAAATACATTGCCTTAGGAAGTTCTGTGGCACAAGTTCTTTTGTTGAAACAATAGTTCATTGAGCTAGAAATTACGATAGGTACAATTCCAATTTATTGTGATAACATTAGTGCCATTTGCATTTTAAAAAATCCTATTCAACATTCTAGAATCAAACATATAGACATAAGGCATCATTACAAAAGAAATCATGTATCTAAAGTTGAAATTGAATTGAAATATATGTCAGCTAAAAATTAACTTGCATATATTTTTACAAAACCACTAGCCTTTAATACTATTAGCACATTAAGAATAAGGCTTGGTGTGATTGATCTTAATGCTTAATTAAAATTTTCCGCAAACTTGATATGTGTCTTTGTGTGTTTTTTTATTTTTATATTTTATGTGCTTGTTTGTGTTTGTGATTTTATGTTTTTGTTTTAATGTTTTGTGTGATTTTGAAATGTTTTCACATTAGATTTCCTATTTCTGATCGATCATACAAATTTTTCTAAGTTTTTTATTTATATTATGCAAAATTTTTTTCGTCCTGTATGAATTCTATAGTATTTTGATCATATTTTAAACAGATTGCATTATTATTACACCTCCTCTATCCACTATTACTTGTCTTATCATGACTGGTCAACCTATAGATGAAGCCCAACTTATTATTGACTATATTCATGGCCTTTTTGAAATTGGACATATCTCTCACAAGAGGAAGAAAAATATTGCTTCAGAACACCTAGTGACCTATAACCTTGAGAAAAAGTACAGTCTTGTTCATCCTGATCCTCTACTTGAATTGCCTATCTACTTCACTGATGCTTCATTTTTAGCACCTTTTTGGAGATATGATAATACAAGTGAGGATTCTAAGGGAGAAGGGGAAGCACCTACACCTGCACCTACGCTTACTCATCTACCCAACTTTCAAGAGATGGTCCAGCACCTTGATCGACTAGAGAGTCATTTTGATCAGTTCTTTGAGTAAATTCAGACTCACCTACAATAGCAAGCACAATACCAGTAGGACATGGATTGGATTTGAGGTCAATTTGACTTGATGAACACCAACATGGCTATAATGAATAACTATTTTTCTATCTTTAACCAGCCACCTCCTCTAGACCAGGGCCCCTCAAATTTATAGATGTACTTCTTGTATGTTGTCTTTGTCAGTCCTTAGGGACGTGATGATTTCTATAGTTTATGTACTTGTGTTTATTTAGTGTTTTCTATACTTATCTTGTGCCAGATTTTTTATTTTGTTATGTTTCTTTCATGATTTGAAAAAGATGTTTTGATATCAAATGTAGTTCATTGTATCATTTTCATATTGATATCAATAAAAAATGCCTTGTTTTGTTTAGTTGATTTTGTTCTTTATTTAAAATGTTACTTTGCCTATAGGATAATCCTGACTTCATAGATCTAAAAAGTGTTATAATATGATTTGCATTACAAAAATTAATTTTATTATGAAATCTAATTTTTTAAAAAATATAAGTTAATTTATAACTCATTCAAGGTAAGGCTATTAATCTCATATTCTTTTTAGGCATACATAATTCCAATATTATTATTACAAATTTGATGTCTCATTATTTTTTATTTCTCTTTTTAATATAATTATCTTTGTACTTAGAGAAGTTTGAGTTTTTAGATTATTGATTTTGGAAAGATCCTTAAAAAAAATGTATAAATGTACAAGTTTACAAATATTAAAAGAATGCCGAATGGTTTGAAAATTAAAAAGAGGCAAGAAATTTGCCCAAATACAAAAAGATGTATAAAGTGTGCCACAAATACTTAAAATGATGCGCAATGTTGCCAAACAAGTGTATTGAAAATGTTTTTTCCTCTATCTTTTAATCTTCAATTTCAAATCAATCTAATGTTTAATTATATTTTGTATTTGAAATTGATTTTAATTAATATTCATTTCATCACTTTTGCAATAATTTTTTTTTATCAAATTGTCTAGATTGTTTCATGACCTTGATATATTTATCTTGTCTATATTATATTTTAATTTAAATGTTATGAATCTTTAATTTTCTCTAATGAACATTAATCTTATTATTGCAATTATAATCCAATCTCTTTCAAGATCAATTATCAAAGTTTTCTCATTTAACTTCTTACATTTCTATTATTTTTCTTCTTGATTCTTTTTGTTGTTGTCGAAAAGGGGGAGAAATATTATTTATTTGTATTTGATTTTTTACATTTTTAGTGTTTATTAGAGTTGTTTTAAATTTTTGTTTTTCTGTTTGAAGTGTTTTTGTGACTGGAGTGTTTTGTGGTTTTATGAAAAATTAAATAATAAATATATATATATATATATATATATATATATATATATATATATATATATATATATATATATATATATATATATATATATATATATATATATATATATATATTTGTACTTAATAGAAATTCCCTTATATTCACATGCTTATTCAGTTACGGGAGTTAATAAGAAATCTAGGATTTTTAATTTTATTCAAATAATAATTATTTTGCCATCATAAAAAAAGGGGATATTATTGAGATAGTTGCAACTTAGTTTTGCATGTTTGATATTCTTGTAACTTTTATATTTTTTATGATTCCAAATATTATCGATTTGATTATTATTTTTCCTAACATATTTTGGAAGAATTGTTTTGCTCTTGTATATACTAACATTTAATGGAAATCATACTATGTATTGTTGAAGACTTCAAATCAAGATCAGTTTAGATTTTATTATAATTGAAGTCACTATTTTTCATTTTATTGAGTCTGAGAGTGTGTGATTATAATTGAGTAACTTAGCACATACACACTGGGAGAGAGTTTACAATTCATCTTTTTAAAACTGATCTTACTTTATGATATCACTTCATATGGGATGATCTAGTCTGTTATTTTTTCCAATGAACAGTTGAATGAACAAAAATGTTTTTTTTTAAGTATGGATTATATGGGATGATCCTAGCTTCATGCAAGGATGAATGTCTCAGGACTTATCTAGCATGAAGATAGTACAAGATGATCCTAGCTTTGTACAGGGATGAACGTCTCAGTTTTGTTCTTGTATGAAGATCATATGGGATGATCCTAGCTTCGTACAAGGATGAACATCTCGGTTCTGTTCTCATACAAAGATCATACAGGTTGATCCTAGCTTCCTATATTGACGAATGTCTCAGGTCTATTCTCTCACAAAGATCATACAGGATGATACCAGCTTCGTACAAGGATGCACGTTTCGTGTCCGTTCTCGCACAAAATTTTTTTCTAAGTATGGATCATATAGAGCGATTCTAATTTCATATAAGGACGAACATCTCAACTCCGTTCTCGCTCATTTTGTCTCAATGTTTCATACAAATAAATTTTGAAATTTATTAAAAGTTCATCCCAGATGAACTTGGTTCATACCGGACGATGATCAGATACGAAATGATTTCATACCGATTCACAAGAGGTTCATATGCAAAAGTATTTGAACTTTTTGTATGTAGGAACATACAATTGTATTGTATGACTGTGTACGCTCTAAATTAAAAATTTCAAATTTTTGGACTATTTTTTGTGTCCTTTGTATATAAGGTCCATTAAGAACTGACGTAAAAAATGGTCATATTTAAGCTATGACAAGACACATTGTAAGTGTCTTTGGCAGCCATTGTAGCTTCATTCTTTTGGGGGAAACATGAAGAGGGAGCTTGAAAGGGAGTGAGGAAAGGGTGGAGTTTGAGAGAGGGAGAAGATCCTTTGAGGGGGGACTCAAGGGAGTGTGAAGGGGGTTCCACACGATTGCTCCGACAAGCTCACACCTGAATACCGTCAGATTCAAGGCTTGTCTCGAGGGAAGTTCACCAAAGAAGAAGATCTCTTTGGTGTCAAAGGACCCGATGAATCCGCCACACCGGAGAAGGTGGAAGTGATTTTGTAATGGATTCTCCGCCTAGCTGTGGGGGCTAAAGAAGAGACACTTAGTTTAGTGCAATACTTGAAGGGTTCCTCCAAGGAATGGACGTATGTCAAGGTTTGACCGAACCACTATAAATCTGGTGTGTTCTTTCATTTATTACTTCTGTATTTAATTTCCGCATCGTTGATTTCTTTGTGGTGAATCTTGGTTTTTTTTTTTTTAAGATTGTGTTTGTTTTAAATACCAATTCACCTTTCTCTCTTAATTAGCCTTGGGCCAGTTCATAGGGCTTAACATCCCTAACAAACTTTTATGATTTATTTTTTCCACTCTTCCTCTTATGTTTCTAGATTGCTGGTGAGAAGATCTTTGAAGAAGATCCGATTCTAAACCGACACTTGGAAAGTGTGAATAGCTGATAGTACTCTGCCGACACTTTGAGAATGTAAAAGGACGATGGTACTCTACCGATACTTGGAGAGTGTGAAAGGATGATGGATCTCTGTCGACAATTGGAGAGTGTGAATAACCAATGATATTCTTCCTGCACTTGGAGTGTGTAAAAGGACAACGGTTCTCTGTCATACCAGGGATTGGTGGAAGACAGTTTAGTAAAGGCTTCTCTGCCTTGCTGTGGGAGCAAAAGGAGTGTCACTTTGGTAATAGTGCAATAACTGAAGTGGCAGGCTTTAAGGAGAGGATTTAGGTCGTGTTTCATCGAACCACTATAAATTTTTGTCTCTTTTATTTTTTGCATTTTATTTACTGTAAGTTATTTTATATGGTTGAAAAGTTTTATTTTTGAAACTTTAATTAACTTTCTTTAGGAATTAATAGGTTTTATATTTTAAATCCAAGAGAATTTTTAATTACCAATTCACCCACCTCCTCTTGGTTAGCCTTGGGACATTAGTTTAGGTTTAACAACCTAATCTAGATTCTACAAGAATCAAGAGAAGTCACTTGAAAGAAGCATTAAAGATGGATAAATTTTCATACCCAAAGAGTATTTTTCTTATTTTGGTCATAGACAGGTTCAATGCATGATTACTGAGCCTTATGTATTAATCTCCAACATAAAATTTAATAATGATTGGTATATTAATTTATCTTTATCTTTTAAGATACTCCAAATAAACTTTATCATTCATATGTTCAATTATTTTAAGGAGTGTAGAAGAAGTATATTAAAAGGTTCCAATTAAAAAATTTTTTAATATGTCAGATGGTCATCTTTATTAGTTAAGAAAGAGGAACTTAATAATAAAATCATCAAAATAAATAGTATAGTTATAATGTCTTCAAATATCAAAGTTAAAGATATTATATCCCTTAAACTATTTGAATTTTGTAATGTCTTTTAGAATTGTATATCTTGTCTATATCTAATAATGATTAAACAATGGTAATACAAATATTGAAATAGGAAATAACTCTATTGAATAAGAAAATAACTTAGAGTGGTTAAAGGAATCTCTTCAATATTTCTCTAATAGTGGTTCCCTTACCCTCAATCTTTAGGATAACCATATTTACATAGAAATTGAGATGTAAAAATATGATAACTCTTCAAATGAAGTGTTAAAAGTAAATGATAACTCTGATTTAAATGAATCCACTATGTCTTCCCAAAAAGAGATAGTTCAAGTAAACTTGCACAGTGGAAAACTACTGCCACCATTAGCATCTACAACCAAATACTGGAAAATGAATTACTAATAATAAAAAAACTTCAAGATGATTCCAACATTATTTAATTTTAGCTAATTTAGTTATACTAAAGTGGATTAAAGATCATCTCAAAAAATTGCTCAACATAGCGATAAGAAGCTTAATAATTCAATGAAATTCTAGGAATCACATTCTCGAATGAAGATTCGCTCTTGGGAACTATAGAGCATAATCTTATGCTATATATTTATATGAATATTAATAATTTGAAATTGCCTCGTATTCTTATAGATTTGGTTGAATAAGTCAACATTAAGACTATTATAAATCTTGCATACTTATAAGTGGACGCTCGTAAACTCAACTCAGACAAAATAATTTCATGAGGATTCAACAAAATAGTTTGAGGGAATTTGGATTAATATGCAAGATTTTAGAAAAAACAAAATTTAAAATTAAATCCAAATTCCATAAATTATCCTAAAACTTCTATTGACATTCTCAAATGTAGACCCTCTCATTATGAGTAAAGAATGATTTCTTTCACCGTTCATTAGTGTATCAAATTCTCCCATGAAGGAGCCAAGGAATGCATTATAGGAAATTTGAAACCATTTTTAATTCATTAATTTGCCTTATATGATGATGCTTCATACTATCGCTCTAAGAAGTTGAGTGTCTTCTCTAAAAAATTTAAACTGGCTTATGTAAAAGAATAAGAGAAAGAAAAAGAAAAAAGAATAGCATTTATATCTTGAGCATGATGTTCACTGCTCACTTGTTACTTTTTCACAAATAGGTGGTGGAATGATTCAATAATCTATCAAAACTTTTTGAGGATGGAAAATTTGAATAGAAAAAAATAAAAAACAAAATATTTAAATAAAGGCATATATAATGCATTTTTGTTTATCTAGCATTGAGAAGGAATCATATGTGAATGGTAAAAATCCACAAAATTAGGGCAACATAAGTCCATGGCTCGAAAGTGATGAGATAGAAGCTCCACAAAATTAGGAGTATTTTGAAGGAGCATTTGAAGATTTTGTTTGCCAAAGTTTGAGATGGAAGAAGGTGGCCGGTCATCTATGGATGACCGGAACACCAAATCCTTTCTTTCTACCGCGAGTCAAATTATGTTGGATTCAAAAGGTAGTTTCTCCTTCAAACGCATCTCCCCTCACAATCTTTGAGTTTTTGAATCTCCTATTGTCATCAAAGAGGGAGGTTTGATTTCTAAACACAAGCCTTTGCCGGAGTCAGGTAAAGGGAAAGAGGTAATTTCGATTTTGGGAAAAATACCAAAATCACATACATCGATTATTATCTCTGGAGCAAATGAAAAGGAGGCTTCTTCTTCAAGGAGCAGTTTCACTTATTTATTGAAAAGTGAAAAAAGTATTAATCCAATTATTTCATCTAGATTGGATAATTATAATGTGTGGATCAAAAAACCACACATTACAATTAATTTTAATCAGATTCATAATGAGATTGAAGATGCAAATGTTGTTAAACTTGACGTGGAGAAGGAAATTTCCAATATTTAAGTTTTGAGTAAATCGTTGGTTGTGAAAATTCTTGGAAAAAATTTACCTTTTTCACAATGTGCTATTGAATTGAGGAAGCAATGGATGAAATATGAAGGGTTTCATATAACCTTGCTTGGTCTAGATTGGCTACTATGTTCCTTTCAAACGCATGAAGCCATGGAAGAAGTTCTTAATGGAGGTCCTTGGTTTGTAGGAGGCTTCGTTGTTGGGTAAGATAAGTGGTCTCCTAACTTCTCTCCCAATTCCATGGATGGAGTTTCTTCTTTGTTATCGGTTCATCTTCCTCACCTACCTCTTCATTGTTGGGATGAATCTAATATCACAATAATTGTTTCTAGAATTGGGACTCCTCTTTTGTTGGATGGTAATATGTTTAGATGGGGGAGAAGAGAATTTTCTAGAGCATGCATTCGGGTGAATTTGAATTCTAAACTCCCTTTTGGTATTTGGGTTGAAGCTTTGAATGGTAGATTTTTTCAAAAATTTGAATACAAAAATCTATCTTCAATTTGTTTCAACTGTGGGAGAATTGGACATTTTGATTTCATTTGTCCTAATATTAAAGATTTCTCTTCCATCTCATTCCATATTGATAATCCTTATGGACCTTGGATGCATGTAAAATTCAATAAGAAAAATTATGTGAAAAAGCAATCCAAGGCTTTTTCTATAAAAGATAATTCAAAACCATTGGTAGATCGGAATGCTAATGCTCAAGAATTGGTGTCCGAGCCTTTGAAAGAAGCAGAAAATGTTGATCCATTTGTAGATCATAATTCTAATGACAACAATTTGGTAGCTGATCCATGGACCGATCCTCTAAAAGATGCAGATTTTATTGATCAATTGGCAATTCAAAAGGCTGATCCATTGAAGCATGCAAAAATTAATTGCGAAATTGTAGAAATTGCTGAAATCAAGGAAGGAGATGAAGTTGCTGTTAACAATAATTCAAATTTGATTATTGAGTCGGTTGTAGCTCATAATTCAAATTTTGAATTCAATCAATCACAAAATTTGATAACTGAAATTAATACTGATTTTGCTGGATCTGTCTTGATGAATAATCTAGGAGATAATGCAGCTATTTCCGTGGATCAACAAAAAAATGCTGAAGTTTTGGAAATTCAAAATTCAACTTTTGAATTACCACAAATCCTGGAGGCACATAAGGAGGACAATTATTCAGTAACTAACTTGTTACCTGAACAGATTGCTGAACCTATCTCAGAAATTAACTCAAAAGATGGCTTAACTAAGTCAAAAAACTATGAGGAGATGATCCCAGTCTTGACTCCAACAAAAGCAGCATGGTCTTTTGAAAAAGATGGTTATTATGAAACCATTACTCCTACTTCAATAATCAGTTCGAAATTCAAAAAACTGTATTATTGAAGAATAAAAAGGGTTCTACTATGGAGCTTGATTCTTCCGGTTATAAACACAAATTATTTAAGGAACTAAAAGCTCTAGGACCGGTGAAAGAGCAAACTATAGGAGGGATTACTGATCTCAGAAAGAAGAACTACTTGAGAGGTTCTTCCCAATCATCTCAGCAATATGTTAGCCGATATTTACATTGCAAACATCAAAGTGGAAAGATACCAGAGGTTGGAGCTTATGACCAAAGAATTTACCAAATCTCTTGCTTTGGACTAAATCATTAGAAGATGGAAAAGACATCTGAAATACCTATTAATGTTATTCTTAGGTATTTTGCGATTGTTATAGACTTTTTGTAATTGTCTTTTATTTCTCTTTTGTAGATTCCTTTTGCTTTTGTCTTTCTATTTGTTTTTAAAACTTATCAGATTTGGTTATGGGATCATTACTAGATCCTATTTTTTAACTGGATGGAAACTCTGGGATACTAACCAACCCTTGGGTTGTTTAAAACTTTGGTATCCCCTGCATCTCAACAGTTTCAAAATAAGAAACATTGGGTTTCATTTCAAAAATAATAAGTTTAATTTAAACAATTTTTTTTTTCATAAGGATCCTTTTTGTATTGATCAAGGATCTATTAGTTTTTACCTCCTAGTTTGTTCACTCTTCATTTTAACGCAACTTTTTGCATTTCTTCAAAAAAAAAAATTTTTTTTGATAAAAATCCACAAGATGTAGAATGTTGGAATCATATAGAGAAACAAAAGTTTTAAATTTCTATTAAAGCCAAGAACAATGAGGAAAAGGTCGATATTGCTATGGAAAATAATTTGAATACATCTAATATAAAGAGGTTGAGGAAGCATGTGGAAAATATTATGAGGATTCAATAAAAATGATGAGATGGCATTGGGTTAAATAACCCTTCTTTAGAAATAGCAAATCATTAAATTATAGCCAAATTATATTTAATTGATTCTAAAACTTTTTTTAACATTCATCTATGTGGACCCTTGCTCTTTAAGTATAGAATAGTGTCTTCCAGCATTCATCAGTGTGTCAAATACTCTCACAAGGGAGCATAACACTATCTTAATGACAACCATTTCAATTTTTCATGTTGGTATATACGAAAATACTTCATATTTTTTTCATAAGTAGTAGAGTGTACTTTTATACATTTTAATTTCAATTGAGTAGAAGTAAAAGAAAAAATGAAAAATGAAAAATAAAAAATGGATAAAGTATTTTTATCTCGAGCATTATGGTCACTTGTCACATGCTCCTCTTTCACAAAGAGGTGTTAAATATCTCTAAAATCATGATGAAGAGGTCAAGAGGTCTAAATTGTATAGAAAATTAAAATTAAAATTAAAATATTAAAATGATGGTTCCTACTATACATATCAATTATGAATCCATTTTGGAGGAGGAACCAAATGTGGTTTATAAAAATCCATAAGTTAAGCCAACAAAGATGAGGGTACGGTACAAATTGTTAGGGAATATAATTCAAATACATATACTTTGGAAAGATTAAGGAACATTGTGAAAAAATATTACCTTAAGCCCAGTCTCCTAAAGCGATATAAATGTTAGAGGTGAAAGCCTCTTTTACTTTAACCCTATCACCAAAGCCAATACCTTCGTATACACTACAAACAAAACCACTAAAATTAATGAATCCATAATGATCCATTTAGGTATGAGTTCATAGAACTCCCATTTGATTAGCACTCAAATTATTGTAATCCTAGAGAAGCAATTAATTTTAAATGCCACATCCTTAAGTGAATCTCTTTATACCTTTTTAGCTCATGTTAATGAGGAATAGGAAGAAAATGTACTTTACGATCTGACTAGATGTTTACTTCTAACTAAAAATAATTGTCCTTTGATAGTAGAATATTACCTAATTTTAATCTTTACCGCTCAGAAGTTGAGGTACAATATGATCTTTCATAAAGTGAATCAAATATAAAGTGTAAATATGTTGTAGTATCTATTAACTTATCCGGCATTATTAGTAAGATTATCTTAATGGTTAATGATTCTTTCATAGGTCGAAATTAAATTCATTCGTTTATGTGCAGTGAAAGAGCAAATTGTGATAGTCTTCTTTGTAGCTCATCTAGTAAAGGATGATTGTTTTGTAAATAATGAATTACAAGCTGAATAAATCATGAATATAAAATTAAATTAAATGGCCACCTACAAATTCTATTTTGATAGTGCTACTTGTAGTCAACAATGAATATATAATCATATTTCACCAAGGAATGCTAAAATTAGTACAATATTCATTTCTCCTCGTATGGTCTTTATTTAATGAGGATGAGGAGAATAAAATGATTATGCTATGATAAGAATTGAAATATTATTTTCTTGATATTATGAATAAATTTAAAGATTATCCTCTGATATAAAAAATTTTATGTTATAAATTTAACCATAAATGATACCATTTAAAAAAAAAACTTGATGGATGTAACTCGACATTAAACAACAAGTAATATCTTGAGTTAAATTAGTAATTGATGTTAGCTTCATCAGGAAATAGAAATATCTAACCCCGTTCTCTAGCATTACGTCAATCAAGAAGAAGAATGGTCAGATTCATGTCTGGATTGATTATAGAGATCTAAATAAAGAATATCCTAAAGATGTGTTCTCAGTTCCTATACCAAAGCATTTGGTTGATATTGCCTCCTCCCACACAATATTTTCCTTTATAGATGGTTCATTCGGATATAATCAAATTAAAATGGTTCATAAAGATAGAAGCATACAACTTTTAGAATACTAATGGAAATTTATTATTATAAAGTCATATTTTTTGGATTAAAGAATGTGAGAGTAACCTACCAAAATGCAATGATATGGTTTTTTCAAGAACATTTCCACCATCAGGGGGAATATTACGCCAAGGATCTAGTCATTAAAAGTCTTAAAAATAAAGACCAATTATATGATCTAAAAATAATTTCCTAGAGATTGCAATAATATTACTTAAAAATTGATCCTTTATAGTATGCTTTTGGCATTACTTTAGGGAAGTCTTTAGGTTTTATTATTCAACATGTTGGAATTGAATTAGATAAATAAAATCTAAATTAGCAATACATATTCCACAACTTAAAACCCTTACCTAATTGAGATCTTTTGAAGGTTGTGTAAAGTACCTTGAAAGATTTATATCAATTCTATCAGGTATATATCAACTATTTATGGCTTTGTGTAAAAAGGATACACAATTTCAATGGTATAAAATTTTTTCAAAAGGTAATATGTGTCGTGGTTTAATAAAATAAAAATCAATGCTCGGGTAGAGCTCTTTCTTTGGAGATTAATCAATGATGCTATTCCTATAGAATTTTTTCTTTTTAAAAGGAAATTATCTGTTAATTGTATATTTCCTATGGGATGTGGTGTTACTGAAAACTTGGATCATATTACTTCAAATTGTTCTAAACTTTTGGAAGTATGCAATGCCCTACAAGATTGGGGGTTCAATATTCCATCCTACAATAATTGGAATGATTTCAACAATGGCCTTAGAAGTTTAATAAATCATGATATCAAGACTTCTAGAATTTATGTTTTAACCGTATGGATGGTTTGGAACAATAGATATATTGTGAACCATGGGAAAACTGGTAGTACTAAATTTTTTCTTGCTTCTTCTGTGTTGAGCTATCTTAGCTTGGCAAAAAAAGATATTGTCCATTCAGACCACTGGGATTCTTATCGGTCCAAAGGAGTGCTTTCAAATTATTGGCATCCTCCTCCACCTGAGTGGCTTAAAATCAATATTGATGCACCTATTAGAAATAATTATATGGTGGGGATCGCTGGTGTGGTAAGAGATCATAAAGGCAGATTTATATTTTCTTTTGGAAGAAAGATGATGCATTGGGATAGTGCACAAGTGGAGCTCTTGGCATTCAAATCTTTGGAAGGAATCTCTCTTGATTGGACAAGAGATATTAAAGGTATTATTCTGGAAGGTGACAATAAAAATGTTCTCCAATATCTTCAGAAGGTGTACATCAAACCGAAGATTATTAGAGAGAATTCTTTGGGAGATGAAGGTATAGCTTTTTTTACTAATATCAATAATGTCATCTTTAATTGGGTTAATTGCAAAGGTAATAAGTTAGCGGATTATTGTGCTAACTTAGCTTTATATTTTGATTTTGATTTGGACTTGTTTCTTGAGAATAACCTTCCATCTTCCTTTGTTAAAATAGTAAAGGAAGAGAGTGAAAGGTGGTTTGATCCTCATTAGCTTGTACCTTGGTTTTTTGTTAACTCTTTTATTTTATTGCTACTTAGCATTTCTCAAAAAAAAAAAAAAAAAAAAGGTAATATGTGATAATTCCACCATTCTTGGCTACTCCTATAAAAGAGAAGCCATTAGTTTTAAATGCCATATCCTTAAGTGAATCACTTTACACCTTTTTAGCTCAAGTTAATGAGGAATAGGAGATAATGTACTTTACGATCTAAGTAGAATTTTACTTCCAACTAAAGTAAATTGTCCTTCGATAAGAAAAATATTGCCTCATTTTAATCTTCACCGCTTAAAAATTGAGGTGCTATATGATCTTTCATAAAGCCATTCTAATAAAAAGTGTAAATATCTTATTTTATCTAATGAAATTTCCAACATTATTAGTGAGATTAGATTAATGATTAATGATTATTTCATAGTTTGAAATTAAATTCATTCCTTTATAAGCTGTGAAAGAGCAAGTTGTGGTAGACTTCTTAACAGCTCATCTAGTATAGGATGATTATTTGGTAAATAATGAATTACTAGATGAATAAATCATGAATATAGAATTTAGGGAAAAGGCCACCTGCAAATTTTTTTTTGATAATGCTACTTGTAGTTAATAATGAATATCAAATCATATTTTACCAGCGAATGCTACAATTAGTAAAATATTCATTTCCTCTCATAGAGGCTTAATATGTTACTCTGAACATATCCCAAAGCCTTTTTAATAAAACAAAGCTAAGTATGAGGCATTGATAACATGGTTAGAGTTGACAATTTTGAATGAAATTAAAGAAATAAATATTTGTAGACATTCATAAATAGTGATTAATCACATAGCTGGTACTTATTAAGTATTACAAGAAAATTTGATACCTTATCATCAATATTTGATGCATATCCTAAAATTCATTCCAAATGCTACATTGTATAATAATCCATACAAACAGAACTCAATGGCAAATGTCCTAACAAAATTAGCATATCCTATGGCTTATTATGAAGGGGAATCCATTTTAATAGAAGTATATGGATAGAAAGTCTTATCTCCCATAGAATTTGATCATATAAAAAGAAAATCTAAAATAGAGGTGAATTTTTTCTTACAGTTCATAATTGAAATTACTAAACGACAAGAGGGGGGGTGAATTGTAAAAGACTTTTTCTTAATAAAATTAACCCTAAACAAGAGTTCTAATTTTTTTTTTGTTTTTGAAATTTTAAAATAAAGATTTATGCAATTTTACTTTCAAAAAAATTCACATGCAATAGATATGACAAATTTAAAATGCAAGCAAAAAGTAAACAACGATAAGGAAAGAACACACCAAGAATTTTATAGTGGTTCGGTCAAAATATGACCTACGTCCACTCCCCAGAGTCCTCCACTCTGGGATTTTCACTATTAAAATAGTTCTCCTTTTGCCCCCCTCGGCAAGGCGGAGAAGCCTGTACAAACCTCCCTTTCACCAACCCGGCATGGCGGAATACCAAACTCTATTTTCGCCCTCTTGGCGACGGCAGAGAACCCTCTCATTTTTCTCCCTCCTGGAGAAGGCAGAGAACCTCGAGGTAACGGATGTAGACGAGCCTTTCCCTTGGAGATCCTCCCTCAAATCCTTCTCGTGCCACAGGAGGAGCAAGATGCAGCAAGCTTGGAGCAACCGTGTGATCTCCCTCACACCTCTTCTCCCTCACAATGCTCACCTCCTCCTTCCTCTCTCAACCCTCAAGAATTTCTCTAGAGTTTTCTCCCTTGGAATCCCTCTCTAACCACGTTCACCCCCTCTGTAAATCTTACTCGAAAAGAACTTGATTGATATCTAAAAAAGGCTCCAAAAACCTCTGAATTCAAAAGCAGCTGTTACTATTCGTACAGTACGATTCAACATCGTACAGTACGATCTTCATAAACAGCCGTCGTCCTGGTACGAAGATGTACGAACAGTGCAAAAATAATTCGTACTGTACGATATAATATCGTACGGTACGATTCAACAAGATACTATTCGTACAGGACGATGGTCTGGACGATCGGATGTCGTCTCTGTTCATCGTATGGTACGATTACTATCATACAGTACGATGTGACAAAAACCAAGAGATCGTCCAGGACGATATCCGGGATGATCATACTTCGTCTCTGTTCATTGTATTGTACGATCGAGTTCGTACAGTACGATGTTTAAATTTTAATTAGGCCTGGATTACATGCACTAATCACGGGTTAATTTAATTAAGTATTAAAAACGGATCGTACAGTACGAACCTGTTTGTACAGTATGAACGGCGCAAAATCACTTACTTAACCTAAGTCACGGCTAGGGTTTTGGATCTGAACATATCGTACAGTACGAAAGACGTCGTACAGTACGATCTATTCACAGAATTGTCCACATAGCTTGGATCGTAAGGTACGAAATAAAATCGTACAGTACGATCTCCAGAGAAGAATTTTAGTTATATTTTGTAGTTAAAAAAGAACTCTCCCCTTGTGTGTGTGCATGGTTGCTCTTACTCTTACGCATTTTGTGGCTAGACTCAATAAAGTAAAAATACAATAACTGAAAAAATACTATCTTTGACTCATACTCCTAATCTACCCGGTCTTGAGTCTTCCTTCCTTCCTTAGTCTCTTGTGATCTTCCTGAAATGTTAGTGCTCAAGGAAAATAACAAATAAAATAATAATCAATGAAAAGCAATTCCAAAACACTCATTATTTGGCATCATCAAAATCTCAAACTCGGGGTCATGGGTTGCAACAATCTCCCCCTTTTTGATGATGTCAAATAATTTGTTGCAAGTAAGAAAGAAAAACATTTCTTTTGAAAAACATTTCTTTTTTTTTTTTGTTTTTTTTTGTTTTTTTTTTATTTTTTTTAAAATTAAACACAACAAGAAAAAAAAGATGCTACAAGTAAGTACGAAACAAAAGATACTGCATTTAGATAAATAGGCATTACAACATTATAACAAACTTCTCCCCCTTTTGATAGCACAAAAAGGAGGATCAACTAAAAGCACAAAAGAAAAAAAAAAGAGAAAAACTACAAAGCAAACACAGACAATCTAGTTAGACGGATCCTGATCAGTTGGTGGTGGAGGTGGATTTGGCTGAAAGTATTGAAATAGAGTATCGAAGCGGTGATCAATTGCAGTAAAATGCTCTCCAAACTAGTGCATATCAGCCTCGTGTTGCTGATGTTGTTCTTGAATATGCATGTCGAGACGAGTCTGCAGCTGGTAGAAGCGGGCGACTAAATCATCATTTGGTTGTGCTAGTGCTGGAGCTGGTGCAGGTGCTCGGGGTGCGGCATGGCGTCGTGGTCGAGCTGGAGCTGCGGCTGGTGCATCTTCTCCTTCTTCTTCATCAAAGACGGGTTCTTCAGGCTCATGTCCCCGATGAAAGAGGATACGGAAGGAAGCATCCGTATAAAAAATAGGAAGCATGTCGGGTTCACCAGGGTAGGATAATTGATATTTATGGTACAGGATATATCCTATTAGGTGACCAAGAGCCAGATTTTGTTTCCGTCGAGTGGTGGGAAGACGAACAAAAGTCATGTGCCGAATATAGTTGCTAATCAAATCGACCTCATCAAACTTAATGTTGTACATAATAAGGTAGGTAGCGACTAACAAGGTAGGGGTCAGATTGATGCGGTCGCCACCTTTGGGTATGATAGAGGTTCGAAGAACATGTTGAATGATACGGGCATTTCGGGTTAAAGATTGGACTAGAGGCTGGTGTTGATGAAAAACAGTATTCCTAAGGACTCTATTTACATCGCTCCAATCAAAATCATCTGTAAGAAACGAGCGAACCATAGGTCCTTCAGTGGACAGCCCAATGTGTTGGGCGATGTCGGCTCTAGTTATTTCAACGGGGCGGCCACAAACAAAGGAGTGAAATGTGGTGTTATCGACGGTGTAGGTGAGGTTGGCGAGAAATTCAAAAAGCAGTTCAGAATTGTATGGAAACGCTAGGGTGAGTAGGAATTGAAAGGTGGTGGAGGCAAAGAGGCCCATTACCTCGAAATTTAGAGCGGCCTGATTAAGCATTTTTGAGGGAGAAATTTTGCAAGCCTTGTATCGGTAGTAGTCTTCCTCATTCTCACTACTCAGAAAGCGATCGGGTTGACGACGGGATGAGGATGAGCTTCCGGCAGTCATCCGACCTCGTTTAGATATTACAGGAGGGCACGAAAACGAAGTGAAGGCTGAGTGAGGAGAGGGTTGAGTGAATTGAACAGCCTAGGAAAGGGTATTTATAGGAATTTCCGTAAATCGTACAGTACGATCTGGGATCGTACAGTACGATATCCAATAAATATTCTGACCGGTCGTTTCGGGAAAAGGCAGTCAAATCGTACAGTACGATAGATATCGTACAGTACGATCAGGCGAATATCGATCGTCCCGAGACCCTCAGTACGACTTTTGACCAAAAGTTTCATACTGTACGAATAGGTGGATCGTACAGTATGATACATATTAAATATCGTACCGAACAGCTATAACTCAAATTTGTCCTTTTGTGATGATGTGGATCGTTCCGTACGAAGCGAATGGATCGTACAGTACGATACTCAATAATGTCGTACCAACCGGCTTTAATTCGTCCCAATCCGTGCTGACGTGGCTCGTACTGTACAAAGAAGAGGAGTCGTACAATACGGTAGGCAATTATGCGGGAAGATTTTTGTACAGTACGATGTTTATCGTACAATACGATCAACAGAGCTGAAATCTGCCTATTGGTGGATGTATGTAGATTGTGATATATCGTACAGTACGATATGGATCGTACAGTACGATGAATAGTCAATATAAGTGTTGGTGTGGTGAGTGTGTGGTGATCAGGAGCAACCCTAAAGATTTTTATTTTATTTTATTTTTTTTTAATTTTTTTTTTTATTATTATTTTTTATTTTGGTTTTTTTTTTATGCTTTTATATCTATGACACCTAATCTAGTCCTCAAGGTGCTAAAGGTGTCAAAAGCTAATGGTTTTGTGAATATGTCTGCCAATTGATCTCCTGTAGCGATGAGATGTAATTCTATATCTCCCTAAGCGACGTGATCTCTAATGAAATGATGTCTAATGTCTATGTGTTTCGTTCGAGAGTGTTGAATTGGATTCTTAGAGATACAAATTGCACTTGTGTTGTCACACATGATCGAGATGGTTCCAACAGGTAGTCCAAGATCAAGAATTTATTGTTTTAATCATAGTACTTGTGCAACACAACTTCATACTGCAATATATTCTGCCTCGGCTGTGGAAAGTGCTACTGAGTTTTGCTTCCTACTGGACCAAGAAACTAATGATTGTCCGATGAATTGGCAGGTACCAGAGGTGCTCTTTCTATCTATCCTACATCCTGCAAAGTCAGAATCTGAGTACCCTAGGATTTCAAAGGAAGTGCTGTGTCTGGGATACCAAATTCCTAAGTTTGGGGTGCCTAGTAGATATCTAAGAATTCTTTTGACAGTAGTTAAGTGAGACTCTTTAGGATCGGCTTGGAAACGGGCACAAAGGCACACACTAAACATTATGTCCGGTCTACTGGCAGTCAAGTAAAGTAGGGATCCAATCATTCCTCTATATTTTTTCTGATCTACTGATTTTCCACTAGGATCCTTATCTAATTGGATTGTCGAACTCATTGGGGTGTTCATGGGTTTTGCACTATCCATTTCATATTTCTTTAAAATATCCTTAATATACTTTGATTGGCTAAGAAAGGTTCCATTATCCATTTGTTTTACACTAAAGCCAAGAAAGTAATTAAGCTCTCCCATCATGCTCATTTCAAACTCATTAGTCATTGTTTTTGAAAATTCATCGCATAAGTTTTTATCCGAGGATCCAAACAAGATGTCATCTACATATATTTGAACAATGAGAATTTCTTCTTTGACCTTTTGTAAAAAGAGTGTAGTATCTACACTACCCTTTTGAAATCCTCTATCCAAAAGAAATGAGCTAAGTATTTCATACCATGCTCTAGGTGCTTGCTTTAATCCATATAGTGCCTTTTTTAATTTGAATACATGGTTTGGAAATTGTGAGCTTTCAAATCCGGGGGGTTGCTCAACGTAGACATCTTCCTTAATTACCCCGTTCAAAAATGCACTCTTTACATCCATTTGATATAACTTAAATTTCTTGAAGCAAGCAAAAGCTAAGAGCACTCTTATGGCTTCTAGTCTAGCAACCGGGGCAAAGGTTTCTTCAAAGTCTATTCCCTCAATCTGGTTGTACCCCTTAGCTACTAGCCTTCCTTTATTCCTTATTATTGTTCCTGAATCATTCACCTTATTCTTGAAGACCCATTTTGTTCCAACAACACTTTGCTCTTTAGGTCTCTTAACTAACTCCCAAACATCATTCCTAGTGAATTGGTTCAGCTCTTCTTGCATTGCTAGAATCCAAAATTCATCTCCTAAGGCTTGATCTATACTTGTAGGTTCTATCATAGAAATGAAAGCTGAGTGACTAACCTCCTTCCTAAGTCCATGCCTAGTTCTTACACCTTCTGAAGGGTCTCCTAAAATTAACTCTTTAGGATGACTATAAGAATATCTCCATTTTCTAGGCAAAGCTTCCTGAGACTCGACCCTTTCTTCTAAGGTCATAGTCTCTACTCCTTGAATTGCTTCTATTTTATCATCTTAAATTTTAGTTTCTGAGGGCATATCTGATTCATCAAATATCACATGGGTGGATTCTTCTACTACAAGGGTTCTCTTACTAAAAATTCTATAGGCCTCACCTACAGAAGAATAGCCTAAGAAGACACCCTCATCATACTTGGGATCGAATTTTCCTAAGGGATGTTTACCATTATTTAAGATGAAGCACTTACACCCAAAGACATGTAAATGTGAAAGGTTTGGTGTCCTACCCTTAAGGAGTTCATATGGAGTTTTATTCAGCTTCGATCTAATGTTTACTCTGTTCAAAACATAACAGGCTGTGTTGACTGCTTCTGCCCAAAAATATCTAGGAAGGGTATACTCCGCTAACATTGCCCTAGCAGCTTCTACCAAGGTTCTATTTTTCCTTTCTGCTACGCCATTCTGTTGGGGTGTTCTAGGAGCTGAGAAATTGTGCTCTATTCCTATCTCTTGACAGAATGACTCAAATCTATCATTTTGGAACTCTCCACCATGATCGCTATGGATTGTTGATATTTCACAACCTAATTTTCGTTGAATCCATGTGGAGAAAACTTTAAATTCCTCAAAAGACTCATTCTTGTGTGCTAAGAATCTTACCCAAGTAAATCTTGTGAAGTCATCTACAATCACAAATCCATAATTCTTTCCACCTAGACTGGCTGTACTAACGGGTCCAAATAAGTCCATGAGTAGAATTTCTAGTGGCCTAGAGGTGATCACGTCTCTAATTGAGTGAAAGGATGATTTGACTTATTTTCCTTGTTGGTAAGCATCACATAAGTGATCCTTGGTGAATTCTAACTTAGGTACACCTCTAACTAGGTTTTTCTGAGTGATGTTTCTAAGAGTTTTCATACTAGCATGGCATAGTCTCCTATGCCATAGCCATGAGTCATCAACTATTGTTTTCAAGCAAAATGATTTTGAGTTATCTACACGATCAAGGTCTAACATGTAAACATTGTTCATTCATTTTCCTTCTAAAATTACTTCATCAAGTAAACTAATCAGGCATCTATCAGTAAAAAAATTAACATCAAAACCTTTGTCACACAGTTGACTAATGCTAAGTAAATTATGTTTCAAACCATCAACTAGTAAAACATTTTCAATTAAAAAATTCTTAGCATTACCAACGATACCTGAGCCTATCACCTTCCTGGTAGTGTTGTCTCCCAACGTTACTTTGCCTCCAGTTTTGGTCTCCAATAGGATGAACTTCTTCATATCTCCAGTCATGTGTCGCGAGCAGCCACTATCCAGGTACCACATGCTCTCACTAGGTCTTTTGTGAGAGCATCCCTACAATTTCATTCAAAGATTAGATTTGGGAACCCAAGTGAGTTTGGGTTCCTCCTTATGCTTGTATGAATGAGATGTATGCATGTTATGCTGTGATGGATGCAATTTAGGTCTCCATACAAAGTGTGTCCTACGGTGAATTGTGCATGTGCGGGCTATGTGACCTAACATGCCACAAGAGAAGCATCTAACTCCAGGAAATGGGTTTACTAATCTATGAGGGTGGTGGTTCCTCTTCCTAAAGTTTTGTGATGCATGCTGTGTTGGGGGTTTTCTAGGATGGCCTATTGTGAGTGATGCAATTTCTTTTTCTAGTTCTTTTATTTTTTCACTATAAGTTTTATTTTGAGCTGTCAATCCATCAACTTCTATCAATAGCAAGTGCTCACTATGATCTACTTCTAATGCAAGTTTAGTTAGTTTTTCAAACTCTACATCTAGTTCAATAAGCAATGTTTTCAAGGATTCATGCGCTTCAATTAGTTCAATATGCTTCTTATTTAATGCGTCATACTCATCAAGAAGTAACATGTGATCTTTATCTAAATCAGAATTTTCTTTAACTAAGTTAGCATGCTCAATTTGTAAGGAACTAAATTCAATATTAAGTTTAGCATGCATTTTCTTTAGTTTCCTATACGAGTCATGAATATTCTCAGAAATAAGCAATAATTCATCATAAGAAAGTTGACATACCTCATCCTGATCCAATTGATCAAGGTTATCATTAGCCATAAGACACAAATTTGTTACCTCCTCCTCTGCTTCTTCTTCTGATGATTCTGAGGCAGAGTCGGCCCAAAAAGCTTTCTGTGTCTTTGTCTTTCCTCTCTTGTATTTAACTTTGTAATCTCCTTTCTCCTTTGCTGGTTGACTTTTCAGATTAGGGCAATCGGCTCGAAGGTGACCTGGCTTCCTGCACTCAAAGCAAATTGTATCAGATGAAACCTTATTGGACCTTGAGCTCTTACCTTTATTCCAGCTGTTCTGATGACGCTTCTGTTTTTTCTTTCAGAAATTTTTTGAACTGTCGGGTCATCAGTGCTATTTCATCGTCTTCCTCCCCTGCAGAGCTTTCACTTTCTGAGTTGCTAGCTTTTAATGTCACCGTCCGCTCCTTTTTCTTTTCACCTGCATCACTTTGCCTTTGGCTCACTCCTTGCTCGTATGCAATGAGTGACCCGAGGAGATTATCAATAGAATAAACATTAAGATCTTTGGACTCAGTGATAGCAGTTATCTTAGCATCATAGGAACTAGGTAGGCATCTAAGAATTTTATTTACTTTCTCAGAATTTGAAATTTCTCTACCTAATGCATGCAAGGATGTCACGATTTGGGTGAACTTAGTGTACATGTCAGAAATTGTTTCGCTAGGTTTCATACGGAATAATTCATAATCATGCAGTAGAATGTTAAGCCTAGACTGTTTTACTTCGTTTGTTCCTTCGTATGTAATGCACAGTCTATCCCAAATCTCCTTACCAGAAGCACAAGTAGATACTCTCATATAGTCCTCAGATTTCAGTGCACAAAAAAAGCAGTTTAAGCACTTGGCATTCAGTTGGGCTAACTCCCTATCCTCATTGCTCCATTCATTAAATGGTACAAGAGTTTTCAAACCATTAACAGTTTTAAACGGTGCAACATACCCATCTTTTACTAACATCCACATGCGGTAATCTATATATTGCAAAAATGTAGACATTCTAATTTTCCAGAAATCAAACGGTATGTTATCAAAAAGTGGTGGATGAGTTATTGAATAACCCTCCGCAGTGTTACGATTACCAAAATTCGACATGATCATTTTTTTAAGGTTTTCTAAAACACTATTTTTTAAAAACAGGCTCTGATACCAATTGAAATTACAAAACGACAAGAGGGGGGGTGAATTGTAAAAGTCTTTTTCTTAATAAAATTAACCCTAAACAAGAGTTCTAATTTTTTTTGTTGTTTTTGAAATTTTAAAACAAAGATTTATGCAATTTTACTTTCACAAAATTTCACGTGCAATAGATATGATAAATTTAAAATGCAAGCAAAAAGTAAACAACGATAAGGAAAGAACACACTAAGAATTTTATAGTGGTTCGGTCAAAATATGACCTACGTTCACTCCCCGGAGTCCTCAACTCCGGGATTTTCACTATCAAAATAGTTCTCCTTTTGCCCCCCTCGACAAGGCGGAGAAGCCTGTACAAACATCCCTTTCACCAACCCGGCGTGGCGGAATACCAAACTCTATTTTCTCCCTCTTGGCGACGGCAGAGAACATTCTCATTTTTCTCCCTCCTGGAGAAGGAAGAGAACCTCGAGGTAACGGATGTAGACGAGCCTTTCCCATAGAGATCCTCCCTCAAATCCTTCTCGGGCCACAGGAGGAGCAAGATGCAGCAAGCTTGGAGCAACCGTGTGATCTCCCTCACACCTCTTCTCCCTCACAACGTTCACCTCCTCCTTCCTCTCTCAACCCTCAAGAATTTCTCTAGATTTTTCTCCCTTGGAATCCCTCTCTAACAACGTTCACCCCCTCTGTAAATCTTACTCGAAAAGAACTTGATTGATATCTAAAAAAGGCTCCAAAAATCTCTGAATTCAAAACTAGCCGTTACTGTTCGTACAGTACGATTCAACATCGTACAGTACGATCTTCATAAACAGCCATTGTCCTGGTACGAAGATGTACGAATAGTGTAAAAACAATTCGTACTGTACGATATAATATCGTACGGTACGATTCAACAAGATTCTATTCGTACAGGACGATGGTCTGGACGATCGGATGTCGTCTCTGTTCATCGTATGGTATAATTACTATCGTACAGTACGATTTGACAAAAACCAAGAGATCATCCAGGACGATATCCGGGACGATCATACTTCGTCTCTGTTCATCTTATGGTACGAACGAGTTCGTATAGTACGATGTTTAAATTTTAATTTGGCCCGGATTACATGCACTAATCACGGGTTAATTTAAGTAAGTATTAAAAACGGATCGTACAGTACGAACATGTTCGTACAGTGCGAACCTGTTCGTACAGTACGAACGGCGCAAAATCACTTACTTAACCTAAGTCACAGCTAGGGTTTTGGATCTGAACATATCGTACAGTACGAAAGACGTCGTACAGTACGATCTATTCACAGAATTGTCCACATAGCTTGGATCGTATGGTACGAAATAAAATCGTATAGTATGATCTCCAGAGAAGAATTTTAGTTATATTTTGTAGTTAAAAAAGAACTCTCCCCCTGTGTGTGTGCATGGTTGCTCTTACTCTTACGCATTTTGTGGCCAGACTCAATAAAGTAAAAATACAATAAATGAAAAAATACAATGTTTGACTCATACTCCTAATCTACCCGGTCTTGAGTCTTCCTTCCTACCTGAGTCACTTGTGATCTTTCTGAAATGTTAGTGCTCAAGGAAAATAACAAATAAAATAATAATCAATGAAAAGCAGTTCCAAAACACTCATTATTTGGCATCATCAAAATCTCAAACTCGGGGTCATGGGTTGCAACAATAATGAAGTGGTTGGAGAAAACCATTGATTGAATATTGACAATACAATAAGCTCCCTGGTGTTAGATCAGTTACTAATCAAATCTAAAGGAGATCTATGTGGTATACTTTAATCAACATAACCTTAAATCAAAAGACCAAAAATTTATAGAAGAAGTTTAAGTTTGATGATTAACGGCTGCATGAAGTTGCATATCAATGATTGGCAAATGATGATTAATGACTGCATGAAAGTTGCACATTATTGTCATCAGTGCCATATACACCATGTAATCTTACATAAACAACCAAATATATTTAATCCAAATAATGCTTCATTTACAATTGAATATTGGGGTATGCATATTTTTGGTCCAATTATTCTATCATTCTCTTAAAGACATAGGTTCATATTTTTAGCTACAAATTACTTCTTAAAATGCATAGATGAAACTTTCTTAATTGATGTTAAAGTTCATCATGTCATAAACTTCTTTAGAGATCATGTCATATAAAGATTAAGTGTTTATCTACAGATCATACAAAATAATGGTCTATCATTTTGTAGTACAAAAATAAATAGCTTTATAAAATCTAATAACATTTCTTAGAGATACTCAAGAATAGAACACCCTCAAGAAAAATAAATTTTCTAAGGCTTTCAATAAAACCATAGTTCAAATCATAGAAAAAATAATAAATAGTAACAAACCTTATTGGCAAAAAACGTTAAAAGAAACTTGATGATCATTTAGAACAACAAATAGAACTCCACTCAATCTATGCCATTTTCTCTTTTAGTAATGTCAAAATGGGTTTCCGTAGTAGGTTTGGATCCAACCCAAAAATGACTTGCCAATATTTGACCTAAATAAAACCCACATGTTTTTGAAATGGATTAAAAATCTGGGCCCAGAATGCGTGCGGGTACAGTGAAGTTGAACAAGAATTAGGGGCTAACGGTGAAGCATGTGTACACTTATGTGTGACTATTTGAGGTAGTTAGCATACATGGTTGTTGGTATGTGGGATGATAGAGTGGGAGGAAATAATGGAGTGTTGGATGGATGCTAAATTTCAAAGAGTCGTTGTAGGAGTTGGAGGAACACAAGTGGTGGGTGGAAAAATAAATGTAGGCAGATGTGGGAGTGGAAGGAACACATACTATGCGAGAAGGAATATAGATTGAGGGTTATGAGAGTAAGAGGAAAACACATTGTGTGTGTAATAAAGAATGCATTTAGTAGTAAGGGTGGGAGTAACACAAGTTATAAAAGTAGGAATGTCAAATGAGGGATGTGAGTGCAAGAAGAACAAACACAGTGTGCATGTACATGTTTGGTTATGTCATAGGATCCATGTCATTTTAATGTTATTTTATATTTTAGGATCAATATGAAAACCAATCTCTAAAAATTGTTAAGGATATTGAATATGAACCTATATTATCTGCCAAATTGGTTGACCCATACTTGAAATTTTTTATGTTAGATCTAGGTTGGGTTGCAGGTTAGGTCAAATATTGACAAGCCTAATCTCTGAACTTTGGAGAAATCTTTTGTCTTCTTGGAGGTACAACTCACTTCAATGAGTACATCTTTTAGTTATAAAATTTGACAAAAATGAAATACTTAACTATGACTAAAAGAACTCAAATTTTTAGAGGAGAAGCATCAGTAGGATCAAATTAACCTCATGCTATATAAAGCTAAAATGATTTAAGCCCCAAAAAATTTCATTTATGCATGAAGTTTCCATATTGGAGACTTGGTTTTACTTCTGGAAAGAATAATATTATCACATCTAAAGATAGGTGGCAAATTTGAACCAACTTGGGAAGGTACATTCCTACTGGAGAAAGTAAACTAGGGAGGATTCTATTAGTTAATTGATTATGAAGGAGATCATACAATATTATATGTACATGAGAAATACCTCCAACATTATTATGGTGGATAATCTTTAAAATGTATTAAATTAAATGCAATTTTTTTTTTCAATTATTTCTATATAGTGTTTGAAAGTGTTAAAATTTTTAAAAGAATAAGGTTCTAAAGATAAGACAGGTCCAAAATTTATACTAAAGTTTATAGGTTTTAAATTCCTCAAAATTATTAAGCTATATACTTAAAGAAATAATGTAAAATCCCATATTATTACCTTTCCCTTTAGATTTTTATGGCTTAACAATCTAAATTTTCCCATTTTAGAATAACCTCTTATTTGGGATCTATCTAAATAAAAAATAGCCATTCGGTATAATTTTGATCCTCCAATAGCTTATTTTCTTTGACTCCCTAAAATAGCCATAATGTATAAGACCATTTATATGATCCATCGAGACCCACACATGGTAGATAAAGTCCCTCGTGGTAGTACTCTAGCTTGTATATCAATCTTATATAGTTAGGTTAAGTCCCCAATACAGTATTATTTTTTATCTAGACCTCTAACATTCAGTGTAATTCACTAATGTAAGTTTCTATTTCTTATGATCTCCATTATTGGTAGAGAATGCCCCTCATGGAACCATCTTAGTATCATTGAAACTCGCTTTTGATGAATCAAGCACTCGTGGAGCCATACTAGTTTCATTAAAACCTAAACCTATTAGTATTGGAGCAACCACCCTATGGCTGCACTAGTTTAAATTTTGATCCAGTACGGTTAGGTATGAGTCCCCATACAATGGCTTCCTTTTTTTTGTAATCATCTATTAGTAGTGGTGCATATTCCTCGTAGAACCATCCTAACCAAATATTAAGTCCAAACTTTTCAATTTTAGTTATGATTCTCTTTGTATATTTTTCATTTTTTAGAAGAAGCCCTTTAGATTGTTGATATAGATTTGGTTCCCATTGTGATGTCATCCCTTATTTTGTTGTATAAAGAAGAGTGTTAAATATTATTAAATTCAAATCTTCTTGTGGTGGAGAAAGCCCCCTATAATAAAATCCAAGTTCAAACTCTTATTTTTTTATTTAGGATTTATTTCCTTTTAGTCTTTGATCATTTAATTTCTTTAGATTTTTTTGATTTCATTGGTCAATGCCAACACATCTAATTTACTTTTGAAGTTCATCAGACAAGTTAGGTGTCCAAAGGTTGACTTCATTTTTGTTGAGAGGCAAATTTCCCATATTAAACACCTAATCTCCATACGTAAATCATTGAATTATGTATAAACCTTTAAATTTAAACCATATCTATATTATGATACAGTGGTAAAATTGCCAACTTAAACTCCATCCTTTGATTGTTTCTAATAGCAATTATGGCTGGTTAGTTCTTAGGTTGTAAGATCATGGTCCTTCATTCAAATTTCCTTCTCCTGTAAATATTATATGTTTTGAAAAAGAAAGGGTTGATCTATTGCATTACACAATCACCTAACAACTCCCTAAGCTCCCCCACAATCATCCCTAGCTCTAAATTTTTCTATTTGAATTCCAAAATTGTATAGGAGAGAGATAGTGATTAAAGACAATAAACTTTTAATCATGTCGTTTTTAGAGCTTGTAATTTTCAAGGAAGTTCTAGATAAATTCTATAGGAGTCCATAGAGCCCAAAAACAAGAAGATCCATTAATAAGATATGGATATTTTCCAAATTATATGTTTAAAATTTAAATTGCTATTACACTAAGATTTCATTAAAAGGACTCCGTAAACTCTATGGATTGAAATCTTACAATATCATGAGGTTATATTTCAAATTTCATTTTTCTTATGAGCTTATAAAAATGTTAAGAGTAATTATTGCTTTAGTTTATTTTTAATTAAATAATCTGGTTCAACTAGAGCCATTCAATCATTGGTATATAATGATCAAACGGCCTAGGATCCACTACCTAACACATAAATTCAATGTTTTTTTAATGCACATCTCCCCAAATCGCATGCATGCCAATGTGGGATGATATCAAGCTTTCATATGATTATATTTGATTAGACTATGTCATTTTCTTGCTTACATAATTAAGAGAATTTTTAGTGCTCGATTTCTGATGCATAAAAAAACCACCATGCCAACTAACTGCCAATGATTGACAGTTATTGACCCGTAATCAAAAAAATAACAATAAAGGCTTAAATTAATAAAAAAATTGATAGAAAAGTTAAAATTCGCCATAAATCTAATTCTTTCTAGATTTGGTGTTCTTTGGCTCATTAGAACTGTCTTTAGCCCAGCTTTATTTTAAACTAATTTTAAATGATTTAGATTTGAGAATATTGAGTAATTTATGTTTATTTTTAAATGATTTTGTTCACATGTTTTGATATTTTAAACTAGAGTTTGTATATTACATGCACTAATTTTTTTGGGTCTTGGCCACTTTTGGATTTTTGTGAAATAAATTTTTAAATTTTTGGTCATGATTTACCCAATATGTTAGAAATTCATAAATCTCCCTCCACACAGAGGTTGGGCATAATTGTTTTGTGTGGAAGTTTTACGTATATGTAAGGGTAAGAATTCCATTGATTTTACAAAAATCCATCAAGTATATTGCCTAAACTGAATAATAAAATGTAATGATGTATTTATCACTGGAAATAGATTGTGACACTAGGAAAACATTGATATGACAATATTTTGTAAGTTTGAAGCTCATTTCCAAATGAAACTATGTTTCAAATTTCACTATATTTGGAGGTCCATTGGTCAGTCAGTTATTGAACACATGATTGACGTACATAATTGATCTAGAATTTTTTAATGATTCATAATAAATCTAAATTAAATCATAAAAATATATTTTATGTTTCATACTACTCATAATTAAAAACTTTTTGTTGGAAAGTTGAAAGCCTATTCAAATCAAATCAAAATAAAAAGTAATTTTAAAAATAAAAAAAATAAATAATTAATTAAATAAAATTTAAAAAAAAATTAAAAAGTTTCAAAATATTTTAAATGCTTGCAGTCATCCCTATGATTGATTAGTGATATTTAGAGAAGATTTTAAGAGGTTTGGTGTTTATTTGGTATTAAGAAATCCTTTTTAATAAATAATTAAAATATTCAATAAAGTTGTTGAACTTGTAAAAATCATAACCTATTCCAAAAAATATAAATCACACAAACTCATTGGCATTGAACTCTTGATTGCGCCTAATAATTATGAAAAGTTTAGAAATTATAAAAATCAATGTAAATCACAAGTTAACATTTAATAAAATTTACTTCATTAAAATGTGCTTAAATTATAAAATTCATAACATGTTATTGAAAAATATTAATAAAACAAACTCAAAGGCATTAAACTCAAAGTAGGGTTTCGTATTTATGAAAAACATAAAATTTCATCAATTCATTATAAATTAAAAATGATAATAATTTGTCAAAGTTAATTCAATAAAAAATTCAATAAATCACCAAAAATTTAGTAAATGTTTAGCTAAATGATTTAAACAAGTTATACATTATGAAAGAAGTTTTTTGGGTGGACTACCTCTTGCTAAAGGGCTATATGCCTAATGGAGTACTTCATCCTCATGTCTTTTGTGAAAATTCCATGATTGATTTAAAATAATATAAATAATACATTATAGAATTTATAAATTAGTAATCAATTAATTAAATTAATAAATAGTCAGCACTATGTCAATGAAGATTCTAGGCTATTCTACCTCAAATTATGGGGATACTTATCCTAACAAAGCATTGGTCCTCCTACTCATGAAAATAATTAATTGAAGAAATATAAATGATCAATTATATAATATTTCAATCAATAATTACTATATTAGAGTAATGAATAATTAACACTATTTTAATGAATTTTTTAGGCTTGACTACCTTTGGCCACCCGGTTATGTGTTCGAACACGGCTTTCATCCTGATGCATGTAATCAAAACACCCTGAATGAATTGAAATAATGTAAATATTAAATTATAAATTTAATAAATTAAGAATAAAGATAATCTAGATGTTATGTTTGGTTCTCAAGAGTGCCTAGAAGGTACTCATGTTTGATATGTTTATTTTCTATACTCTGGATGTCGAGTTTTTGTTTCTATTTGTTCACATTCGTAACATGTACTTTAGCCAATTTACTTTTAAGTATACACTCACGCTAAATTGCACTAGTATGTTTCTTTTTTATAAACTACTCTTTTATATTTTTACGAAGGTAGAATATACCTAAGAAATGATGTAAATATAAATATGAAGGAAATTGTAAATGTAAAAGCTTTAGATAATTATGTAGCTAAATTGTGTTGTATAATGTCAAAAGTTGTTAAGATTTGAAAATGATTGCTTGTATATACCTTGATAGGTTACAAAAGGAAATGATTCTTCTTCCTCTGTGGATTATTATCATTTGGAATTTTATAAAATTTTTAGAGGTTAGAATATTTGAGAAAGAGATAAACAATCATATTCAAACACATATTTTATTAGGAATAGAAATTAAGGCTTATTATTGGTGGAAACAGGCCACTTTTACTTTACAGTAAACCCCGGGTTATACTCTGAGGAATTATCAATGAATATAAAATTTTATTTTTACATTATTATTCTTGCATCGTTTTATCCTTCAATTATATACATAATAGAAATTGTTGATTAAAATTTTGTTATTATAATTCCTTGATTCCTTGGATAGAGCATATCTAATCTAGCATTCTTATGTAAATTTATTATGCTTTGGATTATTACCTATTAGCTCACTATAAGCAAGTGTTAGTCTAGGTAATATACACCCCTAAGTCTCTAAAAACTTCCTTACTATTTAATTATAAAAAATTCTAAAATATAAAGTCTAAATCTCACTTCAATATCAAAGTCATGAATTTACAATCTAAAGCTTATGTATGCTAAAATCATTATATCCCAAGCTGTTCCTTACATCAATATGAATTTAAAAACTTTAGTCTTCACTTGAATCAAGAGTATTCTCTTACGGTAATTAATTAACTATAGAGGCTTGCCTTTATAAGAAGTCTAGAATCCATAATTAAAATAAATCATTCCATAGTCCTTTATAAGATAGGAAAAAAATCTATGGACAAAAACCAAAGCCTTAAATATTGATTTAATTTCAAAATCAAAAGATAAATTAATATTATTTTCATCCTTAGGGAATAATTAAATATTCCTTAAGTGTTTTATTATGAAAAAAAATTCATTAATTTAGTTTTATGATTAAATGATAAGTAAATATTCCTTTTATCATTACAGATGAATTAAATATTTTTTATGATGTTTGATTATAAAAATAAATTAATCTATTTAGTTTCATGATTAAAATTATAAGTGAATATTCTTTTTATCCTTGTGGACTAATTGAATATTCCTTATGCTTTGTATGATAATGAAAAAGAAATTGAGATTTTCTCTTTTAAAATTGATAGTGAAACATCAGTCTATTAGTCCAGATGACATAATGTTAAACTATGTAAATTTTGTTAAAGAAATATATTTTAAGTTGAATCATGTGGCACGAATATAAAATTTACTCACAGATTTTCTTGGCCACTCCATTAGGTATAGACTTCTCTTTTTATCATTAGTGGTGACTTAATTTTTTTAATAAATATAGATTTAAATAAATATTTAGGATATTAAATTTCATGCATATGTGTTTATTTAAATCTTAGTCTTGTATATGAATGTTTAGTATAGCCTTATAAATTCATGTTTAGTATAACCATTTATATTCTTGTCTAGTTTAGCCTTGCATATGAATGTTTTGCTCAATCTTATCTGAATATTTATTTATAGTTTACTTTTATTGTACATGTTCTTTTTTTTTTTAAGAAGCACAATGTTTAATATTATTAATCAAAGAAAACTAATTACAAACTAGACACTCCACTAGATTCCTCCTTTAGCAAATCACTAAATAAATAAGGAACCTTATTAGAAGATAAGTATTCCCAACAAAATGGCATAGGTAGCACATAGATGTGCAAGCTTATTACCTCTCCTATTGACCCAATTGAATAAAAAGAACTTATAATCTTTTAAAAGCAGCAACTCATCTTTTCATTTGCCTTCTCATGAACCAGCTCGTTCCTGGATTGCCATATAAGATAAACAACATTACAATAAATGTTCACCATGTAATCTTGAGAGGTATAACTTCCTCCCATCCATTCCCAGCAAGACTGGAATGATTGAAAAATATGGAACTGGAACCTGCAATTGTTTAAACAGCCAATCACTTCCTTCAACTTACAGCAGTTCATTGTGATATGCTCCAGGTTTTCCTATTTTGGCACAACCTTTAGGACAGCTATAATTATCTTGTAATCTCCTCTTGAACAAGAAATCATAAGTGGGTAATGCATTATTAAACAATCTCCACCAAAAGATTTCAACTCAGGGATTTAATTTGCTCATCTTTAAGCATTTCTAAAAAAAAGAGTCTTGCTCCTGCATACTTAACCTCCTACATACCAGAGCAGAAATCGTAGCTCCAAAGATCTAATAAATTAGTTCCAAAAAATTAGAGACTCTATCCATATGAATAATTATCACAAGGATAATCTTTATAAGCTCAACTCCAAACATCTGTTTAAGTTTGACCATGTTCCATTCTCCATAAGAAATCAAACTATCCACTGTATTATCCTCTGCTTCTTGTATAGATACAAATGTAGGCCATAAGCTCAATTTCTTGTCCAATATCAAAATTTCTTCAATAATGCTGATAGAACCACCATTGCTACTTCCCATTTCACCATAGTTTTAAGAGCTTTCTTACCACTAGACAATATTTTACATGTTGTCGACGATCCTCAACCATTCACTGAGTTCTCCATCCATTGCCCGTACATTGGATTTAACATTTAATATAGCAAAGAGTCCTTCTCTTGAATTACTTTCCAAGCCAATTTGGCTCTTAAAGCATCCACTGTTTCATTGCATGGTCTGATTCCTCTGCCACCTTGTTCCCTCGGTTTACACATTTTATCCCAACTAACAAAGTGTAAACCCAAGCTTCCATCTTGTTTATTCCAAATGAAATCACGACAATGTTTCTCTATATCTTTAATTATACTTTTTGTAACTAAAGAATAAGAACAATAGAAGTTTGGAATGGATATCAGAACCATTTGGATCAGTAGAATTTTCCCAGCCAGAGATAATAGCATACTGCCCTAAACCGTCGTGAGCGTCAAAGTCTTATCTATGATGAACCAAAAATCTACAGCTCTCAGACTCCTCAAAGCCATTCTAACTCGAAGGTACATGTATTCTTTAACTACTTTAAAACCCATAATTCTTTCCACAGCTTTTCTCTTCCTTTTCTTAACATGCTTCCCAAATAGCATTACAGACTTCTCTAAATTAACCTTTTGCCCTATCTAGGTGCAGAACTCCATAATTGCTCATTTGATTTCCCTCACTTCCTTGAGATTAGCATGATAGAAAATGGCAATGTCATCTGCATATAAAAGATGAGAAATCTTAGGCAAATTTTTGCCAATTGCAATACCCTTTGCTACCTTATTTTGCTTGAATCTATTTGTCAACAATAGAGAACATAGAATGAATAAATAGGGTGAAAGAGGACACCCTTGTATAAAGCCACTCTTCACATGAATCCAACATTAAATTTTACCATTAATGATCAAAGAAATCCACGAACCTTCGACACAATCCATGATCCACCTGGAGAATCTATCCAAAAATCCAAAGTATTCCAAAACACTTTTAAGAGTGTTCCAACTCATGCTATCATAGGCTTGTTCCAAATCTACTTTAAATGAAACCAAGCCCATGGATAATCTTGAATTCCTGAACTTCTAAAAAACTTATTGTGCCAATAAAATGTGATCCCCCAAGCTTTTCCCTTTGATAAATGCAACCTGCTCTATATATATTAACTTATGAATCATTAACTTCATCCTATTCAACAGAATTTTTTCCACCACCTTGTAAATGGATTTGCACAAACTAATTAGTATATAGTGGCTTAACAAAGTAGGATCCAAGACATTGGGAATGCATGCTAGTAGGGTTTCATTCCATTCAACATTTATCCCTCCCATTGTGAAGAAGTGGTTTACTGCATTCCAATAATCCTCCTTAATTATATTCCAATAAGATTTCATGAAAGAGTAAGAAACTCCATCATTACAGGAAGCTATGCTATCCGAAGTTTGCAAGACTGTCGTTTCCAGCTCCTCCAAGGTAAGATCTCTGGTTAACAAATTTTCTCCCTCTCATCCATTGAATTGTTTCTACCTGGCCAACCATTCAAACAGCCTTCCTTCTTCCTCCACTTTCCATTGAAAAACTTAAGAAAAGTTTCTAAAATCTGGTTCTGTTCTTCAGTAAATGACCCATCATCTTTTTTAATTCTGTAAAAACAATTTGTATTCTTCCTTGCTAAAGCAAATGAATTAAGAAAACCAAAGTTTCTATCTACCTCATTCATCCATCTTACCTTTGCGCTTTGGCTCCACCAAGTGTTTAGCTGAGCCAAAACAGTATTCAGCTCTCAAATATATGAACGAAGGGCGAACAATTCCTCTTCTGATAGCCAACCCTCATGTGATTCTCTAGCTTGTAACTCTAGAATTTTTTCTTTCAAAAATTCTCTTTGCTTTTCAAATTCCTTGAATTTGGCTCTACTCCAATAAAAAAGATCTTTAAGTGCCCTTCGAAATTTTTGGTTCAAGGCATCAGCAAAATTCCTATTTGTCTTCTTACTCTAGGCTGCTTTAACCACATTGATAGAACCTTGATACGAAGCCCAGACTTCCTCAAACCTTATGATCTTGTTAGAATCAAAATTTCCTTTCCAAAAATTCAATAAAATTTGTTCTGATTAGATGCAACCCTTGATAGAAGCCTCAACACCAACCGATTGTACTTCAATGCAACTGTATTAACATAGCATCTATCCAACCTTTCAAGTATTCTAGCATTGCCATCTTTGTTGTTGCACCAAGTGAATCTTCGTTCAATAATACTAACATTGTGAAGATCACTCCTAGATAGGAATGAACTCATTTCTCTAGCCCCTTGAGAGAATTGAAAAGGTCTTCCTCCTCTCTTGTCTTCCTTGGCCAAAATGCAATTAAAATCACCCCCCAATATAAGAGGACTGCTATTAGAGCTGAATTCCTCCAGTTTTTCCCAAAGGAGTCTTCTTTGAACTGATTCTCTTCCACCATAAGCCGTAGCTATCCTCTATTTCCCCAACTTCATAATCTCTAGTTCCCCTATGAAAACATGATTTGAGGAGAATAAACAAGTAAATGCAGCTAATTTGTACTTCCATAATACTACTATCCCCCCGGATAAGCCAACAGTAGGAACTTGGAAAAAAACCCACTCTTTTCCAATTAGGATGTCAATTTTAGATTTGCTGAAATTAGAGACTTTTGTTTTTAAAAGTCACAAAAAAAAAACTTATTGTCCTTCACCACCTCCTTTAAGTATAGAGAAGCTTGCTTCTTCCTAGCTCCTCTACAATTCCAAAATAAGATGGATGCTATTATGGAATAAAAGGAGATTAGCTCCTCTTCTTTTCCTTCACATCGATATCCAATTTCCTTCATCTTGGCAAAAGCTTAATAGGACCAAGACTTCTTAGCTCCTTAGCTAGCTTAATCTTGATGTTAGATGAGCTCCCATCTTTGAATTCTTCTATCTCATTCCCATCAACTGTATCCTGGTAGCTGACTCCTTTGTCCACATTGCTCAATGAATAACTTTTAACACCTTATGTCCCACTTGTCCCCTTCATATCAGCAACTCCAGCTTTGTCATTATTAACCTTATATATCTGCTCTAACTCCGACATATCACGTAGAATAGAGAATTTGTTAGAACCTAAAAGGACTTCAGTAATTAATTCAGCTTCATTTATACCCAAAGAATCAATTGAGTCTAGTTGTGGATCATCCTTATGCAACAGTTTCACCACTTCTCCCCTTTCCATTACTTCAGAGCCATCCACCTTCTTCTTTATGGTATCCTTTCTTGTCCACTGATTGAAATTGCTATTTTTTTTTATTTTTTTCCTGAACCAATCTTCTTTTCTATAAAGCTGTTTCCATTCCTCCTGCCATATCTGATGTGAATCCAAGGACCATAACCATTTCCTTCATCAGTTGGAACCTCAGTTATCTTATCTTTATTCGGAACAACACTATAATCCTTCCTATGGCAGATAACTTAATCCAAAACTTTAGATTTCCTTCCAGAAATCTTATCCTGTCAAATTCTTTGGTCATGACCAATCTTTCCACAATAAAAACAAATATTGGGAACTCTTTCATACTCAATTTTTTGAAAAAATTTCCCTAATTTCCTGTCAACCCAAACTCCAAATGGAAGGGATTCTTCAAGGTGTATGTGAACCCCACTGTAAAATATTCTCATCTAGTAAAAAAGGTTTACCCCACTGAAAAATATTCTCATCTAGTAAAAAAGGTTTCCCAACCTTTGAGGCAATCCTACAAACATTTATAGGGTCCCAGCAATGAAGCGGCAAGTTTGGCATTCTTAACCAAATAGGAGCTGTTAACCCTTTCAAAGAGTTTGGAGAGAATGATTGACTCCACTTATCTACACCGACAATATTCCCCTTCACATACCATGGCCTATTAATAAGAATTGATTCAACTGCTTCCTCTTTCTCAAACAAGCACAAACTCCAACCTTTACCAAGCCAAGTAGTACTGCATTTTCCAAACTGAGCTCACTGCCTCTTGAGTTCAACATTAATAATGATGAAAGAAATGTTCTCCCCAAATGCCTTAACCAGTAGTGCATTTTGCAACACTTTGATGTTCTCCATCACCTTTTCTTCATGCAAATGTACTATCATACCGACTTCAGAAAAGCAGTCCCCAACATCCCAATCAGAATCATATATTCCCTTATGAGATTTTTTTTGCCAAGCAGTCAGTAATACATTCCCTATTTGAACCTTTGTCAAACACTCACCTAAAAGTTCGTTAGGGATGTTAGGCCCTAATGAACTAGTCCCGAGGCTAAGCAAGAGGAGGGGGGGGTGAATTGTTATTTTTAAAAACACAAAACAATGAGTAGCACTTAAAAGTGCTTTGATACCACTTGAAAGTGCTCTGATAGCACTAGAAAGTTCATTAGGGATTTAAGCTTTATGAACTAGCCCAAGGCTAATAAAGAGAGAGGTGAATTGGAAAACAAGAATCTTTAAATCAAAACACAAACCAAAACTAATATCACCACAACAAAAACCAAAGTGCAAAAATTAAATGCGAAAGTAATAAAGGAAAGAACACACCAGATTTATACTGGTTCGGTCAAACCTTGACCTACGTCCACTCCTTAGAGGCACCCTCCGAGTATTGCACTAAACTAAGTGTCTCTCCTTTAGCCCCCACAACTAGGCGGAGAAGCCCTTACAAAATCACTTCTACCTTCCCCGATGCGGCGGAGTCGCCGGGTCCTTTGACACCAAAGAGATCTTCTTCTTTGGTGAACTTCACTCGAGATAAGCCTTGAATCTGACGGTATTCAGGTGCGAGCTTGCCGAAGAAACCATGTAGAACCCCCTCCACACTCCCTTGAGTCCCCCCTCTCAGGATCTTCTCCCTCTCTCAAACTCCACCCTTTCCTCACTCCCTTTCAAACTCTCTCTTCAAGTTTTCTCCAAAAGAATGAAGCTATAATGGCTGCCAAAGACACTAACAAAGTGCCTTCTCATAGCTTAAATAGAAGAGCTAAAAATGAGCTCATTAATGTATGTTTCCTACATTATCATCCAAGACGATACTAATATCATCTTATACGATCAGTGTAACTAAAGCCCAATCAACCGGTATGATTTGAGACGATCAGAAGAAATTTGTTCATATCATCCAGAATGATAATATATCGTCCTGGACGATCAGAACAAATCATAGAATATCATCCAAAATACACCCTTAAAAAGAGCTTGTCCGATGTCCAATCGTCCAGCATATCGGCCAGGATGATTTGATCGTGCAATCAAGTCATAATTACTTTCCTTAAATTCCAGAGAAATTTTAGAAAAATTGCCCTGGAACATTCTTGATGATATTTTATAGTCCAGGATAATCCTTTAGACGATGTCCAAAATAAGTAATTCTTAAATAAATTTGGCGGCAGATTCTTTCTGTTTTGAGCCTATCATCCTGGCCGATACAAAATTGTCCAAGATGATGTTTTTTGAATAATGATGGCTGCTTTAATGAGGATGCTCTAATTAGGGTTTTTAGTTTTGAACTGATCGTCCAGGATGATATAAAATCATCCTGGATGATGTTACCAAAAATAATAAACTCTAGCAAATTGTCAGAAATCTTCCAAGTTACAAAGCATCAGGAGCCACACCAAATACAATAGACTCAAGAAAGGAAAAATGGTAAAAACTGACTCAGACCCAGTCTATCCAATCTTGAGCTGGGACCTGAAATGTCAGTTGATAAGGCATTCATAGAGAAATAAGAGTGTTTGCTATCATCAAAATCATAAACCATGGAAATAGATATGCAATATCACCAACTTCAATAACTTTAGGATTGACATGGCCTCTTTCAGCATTGTCATAAATTTAAACCCTGCTTATGTCTTCAGCTTCTACAGACTTAATATTCTCATCCTTGTAACTATCCTCCATGGCTTTAATCAAATCCTACTAAAAATCAACAATTTTAGAATTTACCTTCAATTTCTTCATCTTCCCAGGATTAATCATTCCTTAAAATTTGATTTTCTTCGGGCTCTTCAATACATCTCCTAAATTAGCAATCCCTTTACCTTAACTAATAATTTGTATATGCTTTACATTCATAATTCCACCCTCATTGATCACCAACGACTTAGCATACAAGGATGAGAACCTTGATTCATTGCTACCTGTTTTAGAAGCAATTACAACATAAGAATCTCCGAACATAGGAGGAGATTTATTATTCAAGCGTCATTTTTAAATATGTGTTTATGAGCAACAATCTCCATTACGACAACCACCAGCGTTTAGCCGGCAATCCTCCGCTGCCATGGGTTGAAGAAACTCCGACCTCCAAATGATTTTTGAATTCGCCTTCTCTCAATAAATGCTGCTTATTTTATGTGTCACTTCAAGACTCCATGTTCAAGCGAGTAAATATGTCCCATAGTTATTGAACAAATTAGAAAAACCATAATACTCAATTATTCCTAGGTAAGGTATGGGTTCAGTCTATAATTAGTCATATATTTATATGTTTATTTAAATTCTATTATTCTTATCAATGTTTATGCAAGTAAAAAACCCCATTTTTTCTTAAATTCATCCTAAAAACTAAGTGTAATACGTTAATAGAAATACTAAAGTGGTCCTAAGTTAGGTAGGGGTTTAACCCATAGATTGTCCTACATTTACAGGTTTATATTTATTTGTTTATTTAAATTCCAATTTTTTTTACAAAGTTTTTTCTAGTAAATTTGTCCCATGGTTACTTGATTTCATCCTAAAAACTAAGCATACTAGGCCAACAGGAATATTTAATTGGTCCTAGGTAATAAAGAGTTTCTATATTTTCATATATATATTTTTATATTTATTTAAATTATAATTATATTTTCCATGTTTATGTGAGTAAACATGCGCCTTCGTTACTTAGTTTTACCTTAAAATCCAAGCAGACTATGACAACTAAAATACTAAATCATATCTATGTTTAGTAGGGGTGCTGCTCGTTGGTAGTCTTGCATGTGTATAGTCTTGCTTGTGTTGCCTATGTATAATCTTACATGTGTATAGTCTTGCATGTGCTTATAAATTTCAAGATTTACATTATAAATTACAAAGTTGTCTCCCATCTCGTATAAAGTTACTTTAGTGAAGTTATGATCTAATTCCAAATCAAAATCACGTCAAATTCCATCCTCTATATTTGAAAATTATATCCTCTATATTTTCATATTTATATTTTTATATTTATTTAAATTATAATTTTATTTTCCATGCTTATGCAAGTAAACATGTCCCTTCGTTACTTAGTTTCACCTTAAAAACCAAGTAGACTATGACAACTAAAATACTAAATCAGATCTAAGTTTAGTAGGGGTGCTGCTTGTTGGTAGTCTTGCATGTGTATAGTCTTGCTTGTGCTGCCTATATATAATCTTACATGTGTATAGTCTTGCATGTGCTTATAAATTTCAAGATTTACATTATAAATTACAAAGTTGTCTCCCATCTTGTATAAAGTTACTTTAGTGTTTAACACATTTTTCTTGCACATCATTTGAATGGTGTTTTGACATACCTAATGGGTCCATGCACATACTTGTACAAATAGAATAGATGCTCCTGAAATGGTTTCCTAGAGCGCATCACCATGTCATAGTAGAGGATTTGGCAGTTGAAAATTAGAAACCTTATGAAATTGCAGTTAACTATATTTTAAGATGGATGAATGTCATCATGAAATGCAAACCTAAACTCTAATAAAAATATATGAATATTGTTTTTATGAACATATTTGGTTTAATGCATTTGTTACAAAAAAGGATCACAATAAAAACATTTGAGAAGTTATTGAGTAAACACTCTAACTTTTAAGGAAATAATCTAAACTAACTTCATTAAAAGGGCAGTCGTTTAGGAGTAAAAAATTGTTAGAAAATAAATTTGGCTCAGTGTTTCCTCATGTAAAAGGAAATAGCAAATAAGGAATTTGGCAAAATATCTAACTCATCCTCCTTAGTGACAGTAATATAACTAATCTCAGAATGATATGAAATTAAGAGTTAGTCCTCATTTTACTCTGGAATAAAATAAATAGAGGTTTGAAGTACTCAATAATATATACATGTTTAAAAGGAAATCCATCAAAAGCATCATAAAAAATCCCTTAAACATTCAAAATACTTCAACATAAAAAGCCAGAAGATGTGGGTATGGTGGGAAACCTAACTATTTCCCATATCATCAGATGATCAATCAAGAAGGTCAACATTTTTTAACATTTAAAGATTTTTTTGAAAGATGAATTAAACATGGATCAGATGTGATATCCATGGAGTATTTAGCATACACTATTCAAGGATGTACAAAATGCAAGGATAGTGAGACTTCCATATAAGTCTCTAACTTTTTTTTTTATTTTTATTTTTTTATTTTTTTTTTATATAAGTCTCCAACATAGAATCTAATAATGATTGGGATATAGCTTTATCTCTTTTTTCTAAGAAAATTCTAGATAATCTAGAGTCTGGTAGTCTCTTTTAAGTGAACATTAAACCTTTTAATAAACTCTATTTAGAAAGTTCAGATCATCTAGATTACTCTCAAGTTTGAGATGCACTTTCAAAATGTGAAGAGAAGATCAAACCTACCATTAATGATTTAAAAGAAATAAATTGGGTTGTAAAAAAAGATCCTCTTATAATTTTAATGTGCTATGTATTAAATGAAGTTGATTTGATTAAAATAATGAAACTAATGTTATAACTTAAGGTCTATATTACATGGAGCTATAAAGAAATCGACAAATTATCCCCAAGCATAGCAATTTACAAGGTAGAAATTTAACCTAACTTTATCCATTATAAATAAAAATCTTGATGGATGAAACATGATAATTACAATAAATAATATTGAAAGTTAAAAAGTAAATTAATGCCGGCTTCATTAAGGTAGAGAAATATACGACCTTTTTGCAAATATTGTCCAAGTTAAGAAAAATAATGGTGGGTTTTGTGTATGCAATTATTATCCTAAAGATGAGTTTTAACACCCTATACAAAAATATTGTGTTTTTATTACTTCTTACCATGCAATGTTTTCTTTTATGGATGTCTCATATTGATAAAAACAAATTAAAATGGCTCCCAAAGACAAGAAGTATACAACTTTTAGAGCATCAATATGTGTCTATTGCAAGAAGGTTATGTCGTTTGGGTTAAAGAATGATGGATAAGCCATCCAGTGAGAAAAGAGGAGGTTTTTATTGTGCCTATCCACCATCAAGTGGAATGTTGTGTCGATGATCAAGTCATTGAAAGTTTTGAAAATGATAATCTTTTATACGAACCAAGAACCATTTTCTAAATAATATGTTAGCATAACTTAAGAATGAATCCTTTGAAGTGTGAATATTTCATTACTTTAGGGATATTTATTAGTTTTGTTTTTTACCTTCTTGGATTCAAAATAGATCCAAACAATATCAAAGAAACAACATAAATGTCAATACTTAAAAGTAATAACCAATTAAGATATTTCAAGGCCATTTAGTTTATGTTAGAAGATTTATATCAAACCAGTCAAGAATATATCAATTATTTATATCTCTTTGCAGGAAGGATGCACACTTTCAGTAAGATGAAATTTTCTACAAAGCAGTTAATATTATAAAGTAGTGTTTGATAAATCAAATAACCTTTGTTGCTCCCATTCTAAGGAAGCTATTAATTTTATATGCACAGCATTAAGGGAATATATTTGTTCCTTATTAGCTCAAGTTAATTAGTAAGGGAAAGAGAATGCACTTAATTATATGCATACACAGTTACTTCCAACTGAAGAAATTATCCTACGATAGAGAAATATTACATAGCTTAAATTTTCACTACTCGAAAGTGAAGGCACTATATACTTTCTCATAATGTTAATCTAATATCCAACATAAATACTCTTAAATATCTAATGACTCTTCCAACATTATTAGGGTGATTAGCTCGATAGTAAATTATTCATTCAAGTTTTGAAATTCTATTCATTCCATTATGTGTTTTTAAAGGGTAAGCTATGACAGATTTCTTAGCAAATCATCTAGTAAAGGAAAATTATCAGATAACTTATGAATTACTAAATGACTAAATTATGAATATAGAAATAAATAAAAATTCCACCTATGAGCTCTAATTTGATGTTGCTACTTCAATATAATAAGGAATACTGATCTTATTTGTATATGGAAAGTTGGAAATAATATAATGTTCATAACTCTTGATAAAGGTTTGATGTATTACTTTTATCATATGTCAGAACCTTGTATGAACCAAAAACTTGAGTATTTGCACTAATAACTGGGTTAGAGTTTATAATTCTAATTGAAACTAAAGAAATCAATATTTATCAAGATTAGTAGTAGGTTATTAATTAGATAGCTAGTACTTAGTAAGTATTAAAGGAAAATATATTTCCTTTTCAATAATACATATTGCTTCTTCTTGAACAAATTCAAAATACATTCTTTTTAGGATTCCCCACGAATATAACTCCACCAATGATGACCTAGAAAAATTAACCAAAGCTCAATCATGTCTTAAAGGGGATTTAATTATGCTAGAACTACATTTTTAAAAAGCCTTATCACCTATATTCTGAACATATAAATAAGAAATTCCATACTGAGGTAAAAATCATTTTCATATTTGATGGTAAAGTGGAATGGTGGAAACTCTTATATAGTACTGGAAAGGAAATAAGCTCCTTCATGATATATCAACAACTCACAAAATATAGAGGGGATTTTACTCATAAATTTTAATCAGTGACACTTTATTGAGAATATTTTCAGTTAAATGTGGTTAGAAATTTGAATAACTTCAAAGCCAAAAAATTATAGAAGAAATGCATGTCAGGTTGTGTGGTGCATAAAAATAATATCCAAAAATGAAAATGAAAATTAAAAGAATGAGATATTATTGGCCATCGATGATTAATGATTGCATGAAAGTTGCATATTATTGTTAGCAACGCCAAGTACATGTTGTTGTCTTACATCAATAGCAAATTATATTAAATCCAACAAGTGCCTCATGCCCATTTTAAAGCTGTGATACATATATTGTTGTTTTAATTGATCTAACATCATAAACAAGTGATAGGTTTATATTAACAAATAAAAATTACTTCTCAAAATGGGTAGAAGTAATTCCGTTCCAGAGAAGTCAAAGCTCATCATGTTTTTAACTTTTTAAAGAACATGTTCTATATAAATTTAGTGTTACTCACTAAATCTTATTAGAAAATAGTTTTTATTTAGAAGTATGAAAGTAAATTTCTTTGCAAAACATCACAATAATGATTGGAGATACTTAATAATCTATTACACTCAGGCAAATAGAATAGCTAAGGTGTTCATTAAAACTCAAGTTTCAAGTCTCAAAACTTTATATGGCAACAAATAATAATGCCACAAAATATTAGGAGAAGCTTTGTGGGCATGTAGAACCACTTAAAGGACTCCTACTCAGTCAACACCATTTAGACTGGTCTTTGTAGTTGTGGTTGTTCTCCCTTATGAGGTAGACCTGCCTTCAATGTTTAAAGATATAGGTTATAAAATGATGGAAGAAAAAAAATACAAACCTCATACTTGAAGAACTTAAAGGTTTAAAAATGAAGCGTTTGCAGGTTTAGTATATTCTTAAGTTATATAACACTTAAATGATGCAAGAACATGATTAGTTGGTTCATCACAAAATATTCCAAGTAGTAAACTAGGCTTTAATTCAACCTAGACCTATATTTATTATGAAAATATAGGCACTGAATTTGGATCAACATTAGAAGGTTTATTTGTGGTTGAGAAAGTGAAATAGGGAGGATTTTATAAATTAATTGATTTTTAATGAGATCGTCCAATATTACCTATAAATGGGTGATACCTTAAGCATTATTATGGTGGATAGTCCTAAGATATGTCTTATAAGAAATTAAAAAAAAATCCATTATTTCTATTCAATCGTTGAATCTGTTAAGACATTTAATAGGATTTGAGTCCAAAGGATAAGATTGGTTCTAAAATTTAGACTAAAATTTAAAATTTTTAGTTCACCAATATTTATTATACTAAATATTTAAGTAATGGTGTAAAATCCCCTTTTGAATCCATTTTCTTATAAATTTTATTATTGGTGAACTAAAATTTAGGTTTCAGTGTATATAATTGAAATTACTAGAGGTGGATTAAGCCTTTATTGGCACCATACTAGTATAATTGAAATGAGGTTGTGGTGGAGAAATCCCCTCATGGTACTACAGGATTTTATTTACTGATCCACTATTGTTTGGTATAATTCCTTATTATTGGCTTACTTTCCACATGGTCATACGGTTCTCTAAAATTAGGTGTGAGTCCTAAAAATAGGTTTTCTTTTCTAATGATCATTCATTAATGGTATGGAAAGCCCCTTATGACACCTTCCTATAATCATTAAAACCTACTAGTGCTGAAACAAGTCCCTCATGGCACTATATTAGTTTCATAGAAACCTACTTGTAGTGGAGAAAGCCCCTCTTGGCACCACTCTAGCTTAAATTTTTATCTTCTAAGATTAGGTGTGATTCCCCAAACTTAGGATTCTTTTCCATATGATCATCTATATATGGCAGAGCAAGCCTTTTATGGCACCATACAAATTGAATCTTAAATCAAGATATTCCAAATTTAGGTGTTAATCTCTTTATAGATTTATCATTTTCTAGAACATGCCCTCTAGTTTGTTGACATAGGTTTAATTCCCTTTACGTTATTATCCCATCTTCAGGACTAGAAAGATGACTTATAAGTATTATTAAATTCAAATCTACTAATGGTAAAGCAAGCCTCTTGTGGCATTTTCCAAGTTCAAAATAAAATTTTCCTATTTAGGAATCAATTAATTTCAATTTTTCATCATTAAAATCTCTTCAAATTCTTTTGATTGCTACAACAAATGTTGAAATGTGTTATTTAATTTTCAAGTTTGTCACACCTCCTAGATTCCACTTGCTAACCTCATCTTTAATTGATGTAAATTTCTTACATCACTTAAGAAACCTCCATATAAAAATCATTGAACTATATACCCAACTTTAAATCTAATCCATAAATATGCTTTAGTGTAGCGATCAAATCACTAACAAAAAGTCTAACCTTTTATAGTCACCCTTGATTGTCATTTGACCATCTAACAAATCACTTGATATTCATCAAATGATTATAACTTATATGATAATTTAAAAAACAAATCTCACATCAATCATTGACTTCCACATTAACTTTATTATTTGCTGCAAAATCAAACTTAAAATCCATTAGTTGACAGTCCTCACTAGATGTCACCTGATCATCTCTTCTAGCATCTACAATCCAAAAACATTATCAATAATATAAGCATGTAAAATCCAAATAGAATTTAATACATTTAGAAAGTAAAATCTACATCAAATAAAATAACCAAACCTATTCAAAATCTAAAAACTTCAAAATTTAATGCTCAAATTCAAACCCAAAATCCATAGGTCCATAACCTATTGTTGTAAAAATTTCAATCACCTCAATACCCCACCAAATGACCTTGTATTCTTGGTCAGTTTATTTCATATTGATTAGGCATGTCTTTGGGCTTAATCATACGAATTTGTAGGAATTCCAAGTCCCCTAACCCATTGAACACAACACATATTCCAAGGCACAAAACATTTATATATTTATAGGTTATGCTCTACAAGAAATTAAATATTATGCTTCTTGACCATGGAGGCATCCCCAAATCTGTTGATTATGATCATTTTCATTAGAATTATGCATAACCTCAAAACCTAAAACCTTGAAATCTCCTAAAACTAAAATTTCTTTAAACTTTAACATCTTAGTAAAAAAAACCATGAAACATCTTTAAACAAATTTCATATCTGATTTGGAATTCATTGAATTAAATCCTATGTTAGGGTCAACTTTTGTTGACCCAATCAACTTAGGTTGACAAAAATTCCTTTTAACCCTTGAAGACTATATTTGATGCATGGAGAACACATCAAACCATGGGACCAACTTAAACAAATTCAAACTATTATTTGCAATACATTGAAATTAGTTCGAAACCCATGTTAACTTTGGTGGACCAAGTCAACTCTTACAGACCAAGGGGTGTCCTTGAAAATGCATATTGAACCAAATTACCACCCTATTGTATGGGTTCAACTCCATTAAGTCGAACACATCATTTGAAATTAGTTAGAAAAAAAATAACCCTTGACCAAAATTAGTTCGGGAAAAATATATGTCTCCTAAAAAACTCCAGCCATTTAGCCTACATTATTTATCCACATGGGTCAAACAAAGTACACCTAAAGGAGTTTTCTTAAACCAAAACTCAGCCCTCATAGAATTAAATTGCTTAAATGCTTGTAGCAAGTGTGACATGATCCATCAAGCCCAACACATTGTTTCATCACGCCCAACCAATTGGGTTTAACCTAGCCCTCCTTTTTTTTTTTTTTTGAAAATTACAAAATTGCATTAAGGAGAAATCAAAAAAAGAGAGGCTATTGCAATCTAATCAAACTATGCAATTCTCATATTCCTTCTTCAAAATGTTGAACAAAGAAGAAGGAATATCTGAAGAAGTTAAAGAATCAAAATAAAAATTATTATCCAAAGCTAGAGTAGCACACAACTCGGCAGCTTTGTTACAATTCCTAGAGGTAAGATGGAAGATTACCTTATTAAAGTCATAAAGGAATGAAATCTTCTCGAAAATCTGATTATTAGCCGTAGATTTTGTCATTGAATCGTGAAGAAATTTGATGGCATTGTAGTTATCTTCATTAATTATTAAACCTTTGCTTTCAAGCATCCAATCCCTAATGAATTCTTTCAAAGTAAAAACAACATCCAACTCAAGTTGGTTAATTTCCCAATGAAGTTTCTGCTTACTGAAGGCTAGGAGCAATCTTCCCTTGGAATCTCTGACTACACCACCAATGCTAGCTGTGTTTGAATCCAGTAAGAAAGCGTCTACATTAATTTTTATCCAATCTAATGGTGGGGAGTGCCATGAAGCTTCAAACTTCCTGAGGAGAGAGGCATCCCAGTTAACTGCCATTGGATAATTATTTGTAGCTGTGAATAAGATGTTTGCAGAAGTCACCAAAATGGATAAAATTGAATTATCGTGCTTCACATCATTCCGGCAGTTCCAAGAAAAGAAAATAGCTGTACAATAGATCTTGACTATATCCAAACTCAATTTAGAAAGATAACTAAGCTGGAAAAGACAATATGCCAAAGAGTTAAAAAGTGGAATGTTGAATCCCTAAGATCTCAACATACATATGATATCAATGAGGAATTTGTAATAAACTGCAACATGTGCACAATCTTCAACTTCAAGACAACCTCTAGCATAAAGATCACTGTTAAAAAGTCTTCTATATTTCAAAAACACATTAGTAGTAATGGTAAACCTACTCATCCTCCACCAAAATAATTCAACTCTTGGTTTAAGTTTTAACTTTCGTAACCAATTTGCAAACCCGGAATCATCGTTATGGTTATAAGATTTGATAATTTTAGCATATGCCATGGCTGAAATAGATTTACCAGATAATTTGTAAAGAAGCTCCATTTGATCTTCCTCCCCTTCATGGATAACACTATGCTGCACAAGGAGATTAATCATGTTTTCATTGAAAAAATGATTGAGCTCAAGTAAATTCCCTTTACCATCTCTGAGGAGGAAATTCTGTAACATCATGTCTTCTAATCTGATACAATCAGTAAGTATGGGCCATTTGTTGAAACATTTGTCAAATAACCAAATGTCATTCATGACATTAATACTTTTACCATTCACAATCTTCCCTTTAACAATTGGTTTTAGGAAAAATTCTCCATCTAACAGGATAAACCGTGCAGTCGATTGTCCCCTCTTGGATCCTCCACTGCAAATAACTGGACCATACCTTACAGCCATACATTTGTATAGTAAAGAAGAATTATTCTGAGAAAGCCTCCAAGCTAATCTAGCTATGAGGGGGCCAGATTTTTGAACAGCCGAATATAAGCCCATAGCACCAAAAGCTCTTGGTATACATAACTCCTTCCAAGCAACATAGTGAAGGCCACTATTTTCGTGATCATGATGCCAAATGAAATCTCTACAAATTTTGTTCAATTCATAGAGAATACTTTTGGGAACCAAAGAATGAGAAGATATGAAAGTGGGCAAAGAGAGCAAAGAAGTCTTCGCAAGAGTCATTCTACCAGCTAAGGATGGAAATCTTGCACCCCAAGCATTATGTCTCTCCAAATCATAATCAATAACAAATTGGAAATCATTCTTAACCAATATCCTAAGAACAATTTTAATGCCCAGATATTTGAGTTCATTGACAACTTTGAAGCCAAATTTCTTACCAAGATTCCTTCTTAAAACTGGTCTGACAAATTTCCCAAAGAAAATATGAGATTTGGCATTATTGATACTTTGCCCAGTCCAACCACAATATTCTCCAACTAAGTTCTTAATAACTTGGAGCTTAAAGGAGGATGATGTCCCAAACAGTCAGACATCATCAGCATATAAAAGGTGAGTGATCTTAGGATCCCTGTTAGAAGTTTGAATGCCCAACTGATGCCCTTTTTGATTGATAACAATGGAAAGAAGCTGAGAGCACAAAATAAAGAGATAAGGCGACATAGGACAACCCTGCCAGAAATTGATTTAGCATCAATCCATCTAGAGCCTTTGCCATTTAAAAGAATAAAAAAATGCAAATTTGTAATACATTCCATGATAAGGTAGGAGAACTTTTTGGGGAACCCGAACAATTTAAGAACATGATCTAGAGTCTCCCAGCTCATCCTATCAAAGTCTTGGGCCATATAAAGCGTAACCTCCATAAGTCCTTTCCTACTTTTTGAAACCATAAATTTGTTAAAAATTTCATGAACTTAAAGGCAATGATCAGACATTGATCTGCCTGGAATAAAGGCGACCTGCTCCTTAGAGACGAATTTTGAAATGCAACACTTTAATCTGTTCACTATCATAGCAGAAGCAATTTTGTAAATGGTTTGACAAAGACTAATGGGAAGAAAATTGGAAGGAGTTACCAGCATTTTGGTTTTTGGAATGAGAACCACCAAAGTGTCTTTCCAAGCACCATGCATATGTCTAGATTTAAAAAATTTATTGATAGCATTCCAGGTTGCATGTTTAACTATATCCCAATAAAATTTGAATAAAGAAGAAGTACAACCATCAAGACCAGGAGATTTATTAGAGCCTTGTTGAAAAATAGCTACAGTAAATTCATTTTCAGTAAAGTCAGCCTCTAACAGTTCTCTATCAACAACATCAATCGTCTGGTCCTGTGCAGCCAAAGGCCAATTCTGCTTCTTACACTTCCAAAATTTTTATTTATCTTCAAATAACTTCAAAAAAATAGACTCGATTTGTTCCATGTCTTCTACTATAATGTTTCCCACATCCTTAATCTGTCTGATCAGCTTAACGTTCTTCCTGGCTGAAGCATAGTCATGGAAAAACCTTGAGTTAGTATCCCCCTCTTCATTCTAAGTAACCTTCTCTCTTTGGTTCCACCACATAGATAGTCTGAGTAAGGTAACATTAAGTTACCTTACCTTAGCTCGAAGAAGAGCAAAATTATCAGGACTAAGAACACCTTCAACTTCCTCTTGCTGTTGAAGATTGGGGATATCTTTCTTCAATTCATCCTTGAGCAAATTCAGATTTTTACATTTGTTTTTATTCCAAAAATAAAGAGATTTTAGAGTTCTTTTAATCTTTCTATTAAGAGTAACCTAGCCCTCTAAAATACAATTTTTAGGCCCATTAAGAACCAATCAAAAATTTGTTGTTATAACCACATGAAATATGTTCTAGAATATTCATCTTATATGTCATGTCAAGTTCTAGCTATATGTGCTGCTAATGTGGTAAGATTACTTGAAGCAACCTCTATCCAATTGTTAGTTAACTTCTAACTAACTAGTTAACTTTCCCAATCATCTCAAACTCTTTAGAATTTTCCCTTTTCTCCAATTGTATAGTCCAAAATTGAAATGGTGCATGACTAGTTCATAAGTTTCAAGATATTGGCCCTTCATTAAAATTTCACACTACGATATATATTCCTAAAATTTTTAATTTAAGGTTGGTAATTGTATTCCCCATACTCCTAGAAACTCTTTATGGTCCCCCATAGCATTCCCTATCCATCGTTAGCACCAATATTTTCCATTTGATGTTTGAAAGGAGAAAGGTGAAAGAAAATTTTTAAAGCCAATTGACATTTTAGTGGTTTAGAGATTTCAGACTTCAAGGAAGTTCTACAGGACATTTCTTGTAGTCCACCAAGCCATAATTAAAGAAGATATTTCAACTAGATAGATGTACTTTTCCATTTGTTGGTTTCAAATTTTAAATTGCAATTAGTCAATGATTTTAATGCGTAGAACCTCTAAAACAAATGGATTGATATTTTAGGGTACAAAGTGTTTAGGTTTAAAATTTCTTTGAATTTGTATAAGTATATAGAAGATATGAGCATTTAATATTTTATTTCATTTTAAATTAAAAAATCCTAATTTGATCAGAGTAGTTTGATCATGGGTGTATCATGATCATATGGCCTAGGATTTGTTACACAACACAAGCATTCGTTGGGTTTTTATCTTGATGTCAATTAAAACCATGCAGATGCCGATGTGGGATAATCTCAACCTATTGTTTGATCAGAAATAATCAAATTACATCATTCCTACTCACATTTTTAAGTGAATGTCCATTGCTCGATAAGTGTTGTACTGCAACGCCATCATACCTAATGATTTCCATTAATTGGAACTCAATGTTCCTTGGGCTAAAAAATTAAAATAAAGGCTTAAATTAATACAAAAATACTAAAAAACATAAAAAATTCACTCTTACCAAATTTTTTAATTCTTAGATTCGATGGAAATATTTTCAACCAAATTTTGTTTTAAATATAATATAAAATATTTTGACCATTTTTTTTTAAATATAATATAAAATATTTTGACAAGTGGTTTTTGAATAATTTGTTTGATTGAACATTTATTTTCCTTTATCATTTAGAAACCACATGTCTAATTGAGCTCAAATTTGAACAAGGTAAATAAGGGTGTGTTTTGTTACATACCCTTGTTTATTTTGGCCTATGTGAGCACTACATACTGGTGAATAGATAATTTAAACTTTTGTGGTCATCATTTAACTAAAAATAATAGAAATTCATAACACTCACTCTACCTATAGTTAGGGATTAATTTTTCTAAGGTTTATATATATAATAGAAAAATTTATATATATGTTAGGTTTAGAATTCCATTGCTTTCACCCATTAATTGCTTAGATTAAATTAATAAAGATATAAATATATTTACCCTTGGTGATTAATTATGACACCTAGAAAGTCTTTGATAAGTCAAAATTTAATGAGTTTAAAGAACCTATTCAAATGAATATTGTCTTCAAAATTTACTATATTTGGAGGTTATTAGTTCTATTAATTGATGAACCTATAACGGATCCAATTAATTGTCCAAAATTTTTTAATAATTTAAATTAAATCCAATTTATTTCTAAAAAAATATATTCTAAGTGTTATACCACTAATAATTAAAAGCTTAAAAGGAAAAAGTTAAAAGCCCTTTGAGATTAAATTAAAATAGAAGTAATGTAAACAATCAAGAAAAGTTATTATTTATTTAGATTAAAAAATTAAAAAATATTAATATATATATATATATATATATATATATATATATATATATATATATATATATATATATATATATATATATATTTTTAATCATTTGTAATAATCTTTAGAGCTCATTAATGAGATTTTAGGGAAGACTTAAGTGGTTCAGAGTTGATTTGGAACAAAAATAAGAAATCATTTTTAGCTAAATAGTTAAATAATATATTAAATTGGCTAAACATGTAAACAATCATAACTAATTCTAAAAAAATCTAAACCATACAAACTCAAACGAACTGAACCCAATGTTGACACTAGTATTTATGAAAATATGAAAAATCTAGAAAATAATTTAAATTACAAAGTTAATATTTGCACAATTTTAATTCAATAATATACCTTAAACATTTAAAAATTATAACTAAATATAAATGTCACAAACTCAAAGGCATTAAACTCATAATTATGTGTAGTATTTGTAAAAAAAATAAAAGTTCCTTAATTCATTATAAATAAAAAGTTTATAATATGTTAAACAAAATTCATTAAATATAAAATGTAATAAATATCAATATTTTAATATATGTATAATGTAATGAATTAAACTAGATATATTATATAACTTAAGTTTATAAGATATACTACCTCGAGCTGTAGGACTAAATATCCTAATAAGGATATGGCCGTCACTTTTTTTTTAATGGAAAACCAATGGTGGGGCCTACGCATTAGATTAAAAGAACGATTAAAAGGTCCATAAATGGATTGCAAGCTCACTACTGCACATAAGAGCTACAGAATTAAAAAGAAAAAAATAACATACGAGCTCGAGTTTCCTACTAAGCAAAAATATACAGATTCCTAGGTACATTATACAATGCACAAAAGCGTGCACCCAAAACATATTAGAGTAGAAAACAACTCAAAAAAGCTTTATGAATATCCTCCCAGGATTAGCATCACGATCACCTGCACTAAGAACCATCAATACAAAGAGGTAATACAAAGAACAATAACAGCAGTTATAATAGTAACAAACAATAAGAGAATAACACCTATAAAGGGAACCATTACCACCCAAAGATAACCACCCAACTAGAGGAGGTAGCATCTCACAAGAAAGTAATACAAACATAAAAGAACACACAAAAGCTCAACCTCAGAAAGTATATTACAATCAGATTGGAAGCTTACCCCTAACCAAATCAAACACTGCCAATTGAAAGCAATAAAATAACCCCAGTACAAATAGGTCTCCAAGAAAATTGGACAACCGCCAACCTGATAATCTGAAGGACTAAAGATATAAAAATCTAAGGACCACAACAGGGTAAGAACACCGGAACAAACCAAAGCAGAAAAGAACCCAGCTAAAACACTAATAGCCCAACGAGTAACACCAATACAATATCACAACCACCAGCCCCCCAAGTAGAGAACTCAAAATCAGGTGACAGCCATAAGACTACAGTATAACACAACACCAAACTGAGGGAACACAAGAATAAGCTCATGAGAACCAAAATACAATGCCAATATAACACATAGCCACCACCAAAAACCAACCACGTGTCGAAACTAATAGCCCCGAATAAGGAATAACTATTAACAACAGAAAGAACCCACCAATAACACCTAATAGAAAAACCAAAAAGGCAGCCCTCTAGTAAATACAAACCAACCTAAGAAATAATAAAGAGGCATCTAAAACTAGACAGTAGCCCACAAGAACCAAAAACAACATAATAAGGTTACAATCCATGATCATGTTATTGAAATCCTATATGGAATTATAAATAGGTAGAGAGCCCCCTCACTGAGACGGATAAGGAATGGTATTGAAATCTTCCCCAACCAACTGGGGAAGATTGCAAATACTATTAAAATTAACAATTTGATCCCATTAAATCTTTATTGTATAGGGAGATGAAGTAACATTAATAAAAGAAGCACAACATTATAAGTTAGATCTTTTAATATTACAATAAATAACTTTAGTAAAGTCTCCAAAGACATCAACCCAAATAAAGTCTTTCCAAAATCCCCAGATTTTATTAGATATGTTAGACTAATCAAGTTTAAAACCCAAGTATTTAGCAATACTAAATAATCTATCATAAGATATCAGTGGCTCAAGAAGGACAAGAAGAGAAACATTAACGATGCGGCATAATTTTTTTACTCTAACCCTAGGCAAGGAATAACCAATGACCCTAACATTCCAAATGATAGCATTAAACATAAAAAAAAAACAAATATTAAGTAAAAGTATGCAAGAGGGTGTTGCGCAGATATTATAGAACAATAGATTTTGGTTTCCAAACTCTCCTACCATGACCCTTGGTAAAACTAGTATCATTATCATCACTAGCAAAACATTTAGCCATTATATCCATATCCTCAGTATCAGTTAAACCATCTCTATGATAATCATCATTCTAAGGTATCTTACTTTCATTAATTGTAACTAAAAGCCTCCTAGAAAGAGGCAATTCACCTTCTCACAAAAAAACATCATCTTCCATATTAGAAAATTTGTTCATCATACTACTACCAATCTTCTCCACCATGGCTTCGGAAGAGATCTGAGGAACACGTTCAATTAGAATAGTTCCTTCATTAACAACATTATTCTTAAACAATCCCTCCTCTATAAGAGGTTCAAAAGAAATATAGACATTATTATTATCAAATATATTATTTTGGTCAATCATAATAAGAGAATCAATAGGTAGAAAGGAGTTAGAGTTAATATTGACTTCCTCCCTTTGAATCAACTCATCATATTAGGAACTAATTTTTCCTTAGCAGAATCCAACAAAACTAAATAATTAATAGGCTATTTTCCTTGAGAAACATTAGAAACATTACCAACAGGAGGATGAGTAACTGAATCCAATTCTAGATAAATTAAATCACTATTATGTATCGGTTTAGTAGAATCCTTGCTCTTACGAAGATGGGGGTGTAGATCATAACAAGCCGTTAAGCCATGCCCATGCATCTTATAGTGAGAATAGAAAATAGGTAAATTTTTTAATTAAACCTTTTGAAAATAACTATTCAGTTCCAAACAAATCCAAATCTCATTTGGTTGCTTCTTCAATATACCCTGTTCTAGAAAGACACGAGCAATAGACGGCCTAGAAATGGATGCTGTAGTTTAATCAGTTTGCAAAGGTATTCCAAAAATAGAATCCAAACCAAATAAAAATTGAGAATTCCAAAAAATGTAATCTAAGATTTGGAAAAGAAATGCATATAGGGGTTATAGGAGATTCTTCTTGGACATCAAAGTTTGGAGACCATTTAAGTAATGTCATTTGATTACCCTAGATTTATTAGTATCTCCTTGAAAAAATATGGCTATAGCCCAAATTGTTGCTCAGTTGTATCATTATATACCTCCAACAAACCAACTTAAAATGATCCGGACATTACCAAATTAAAAAAGAACTTTCGGATGTCAACTAGGTTAGGGCACTTTAGCATGAACTTCCTAAGAAGTGTGAGTGCAAAAGGAGCAGCTAACAGAGAAATAAAAAAATCCTCTTAAAATAAAGCCGTATAACATTTGAAAGAAGCTTGAAGCAAGGGAATCTTAGTGGAAGAAGAAGACAAACCCACTACCACATCCTTAGAAGAATGGGACTTACTACATGGAGCCATAGCAGGAGGAGGGAACGATGATGATGGTGTTTTCATCTCCTAAAAACCCCAATCCCTAAACGAGAAACCAAAAGCGTAAACAAAAAACCCACAAATAAGAGGTGAAGAGAAACACAATAAAAATAATAAAAGATGATAAAAATCTATAGAGTAGAAGTAAAATCAAACAAATATGAAGAAAAATGAGGTAGTAACCAAAAATCCCTAAATCGCCAAAAAATCGCCTCTGAGCCGAGTAGAGCAGTGAGCCATTGTGGTGCTAATGTGAGGCTTTGGCCCTTATGCCATTGTAATAACATTAAGAATAAAATGATGGAATATACATGATAAAATATAAACATTTCAGTTCAGTATTTTATGAACTTAAATAAGAAATAATCAACACTCTGTCAAAGATGCTTTTAGGCTTGACTACCTCGAGTTTGTGGGCTATGCACTTTAACGAATCTTTAGTTCTTCAGACCATATTAATAATGCTATGAATTAAATGTTAGAAAATAAATGATAAATTAAAATTTTCATATTTCAACAACAATTTATTTATATTAATGAATAATTAATACTCTATCGATGACAATTTAAGGATAGACTACCTCGGGCTGTGGGGTTTTTTTATCCCAGGGAGGCTTTAGTTTTTATGCTAGTTGTGAAGACACTATGAATGAATTTAAATAATATAATTAATAAAGTATAAAAATATTAAATCAATTATCAATGAAAAAAGTAAAATAATAGTTAGTAATAAAATATTTTTACATTCAAGCTTTTTATCATTGTGCTTTAATCCTTTTTGGAAGAAAAATGTATATTGGATTGAATAATTTTAATGACTAAACACTTAATTAAAGTGATTGGACTCTATTTAACCTATGTACCACATTTTAAAGGATTGGTAGCATAATTGATATGAACCTAGGGCTTGCTAAAGTATAACTTTTTGCAATTAGAAGTTTTTGAGTGCTATGTTCTTCAAAACTAAAGTTAAACAATCTCAACATTTAGAATATACCCATAAAAGAAATATAAAATTTTCTAAAAATTAAAACATAAATTAAGCTTAAAGTTTAATGATCTCAAACAAATAAATTTAATTAAAATTTATAAAAAAGTCCTAGTAAGAGAGTGTCCGGTTTCTAGTGAAAGAATTTGATTTTCAAATTTCTATTTCCTGCATTTTCATGCTCCATCTTGGTGGTAGATGATCACCAATAATCCTCTTGTGATTCTTTGACACATATGATAAGGGATGTTCATCAACGTTTTGGTGGTTCTTAGGGAAATTCATGAAAGAAATTTAAGCCTTCGGGTCATTTGTCTATGAAGTTTTTAATGTTGGTTCGGGTGGGTCTTTCTTTATGGATGGCCGTAATAAGGATGTTAAAGAAAGACCTTTTGTTATTAATGAAGGAGGTTTGTTGAGTGCTTGAAAGGATTTGAATGTGGTAGGGATGGGTAATGAAGCGATCTAGAAAAATCATATTGTTGGGTTTACTTTAAAGTCAGATGAACTAGAAAAGGTTCGCCAATGTGTTTTAGGTAAATTAAATATGGTTAACCCAAATCGTAATGAAGTGTTTGTTTTGGTAATGGTGCATCCTTTTAGTAATGTGATGCCATATGTTTGGGCTAGATAGTCAAACATAAAAGTTGATAATTTGGATTGGATCATGTTTAACAGAAGATGGAAAGGCTTTGATATTACATGTGGGAAATAAATTGGTGAATACAAAAAAGCTAGAAAATGCTTTGATTATTAAAGTATTTGGTGGCAATATTCCTTTTCATGTGATTAGTCTAGAAGATAATGGAGTCGTTTTAGAAAAGTTCATTTCACTATTTTTGGATTAAATTTGGTTCTCTATTCATTTGATGAAGCAACTATTGTGGATTAAATTTTGATAGAGGGACCTTGATTTGTTAAGGAGCATATTATTGGTTTTGATAAGTGGTCACAAATTTTTTGTATGAATTCAATGAAAGGCCTTTCAGCCCCGGTGTGGATTAGGATGCCTAATCTACCTTTATAATGTTGGGATGAGATCAATGTTTGTAGGATTATTTCTCTAGTTGGAAAAAAAAAATTATTAGATGGGAATATGTTTCAATTGTGAAGGAGAGAGTTTTCTAGAGTGTGTGTTAGAATTATGCTGGATAGACAACTTACATTAGGTTTTTGGGTGGGAGGGAGTTCTGGTAGGTTTTCCCAAAAGGTTGAATATGAGAAAGTTTTAAATTATGCTTTAATTGTGGTTAGATTTTCCACCTTAAAATTAATTGTTCGGAAGTGAGGTTGGAGGTGAACAATTGTGGTGGTGCTTTGATATTGTTTGATGTTGATGTTGGTCATGAAGCTATAGGAGGTTGTGGGGTTACTGGTATAGTGAATTCAACAGTTGGGTATGGGCCCTGGGTCCATGTTAATTTTGGGAAGGGATGGTCTAAGTTTTTTACTAAAAGGAATAATGTTTAGAATGTTTTTAAGGGTATGACGGAGTATCCAATTTTTGGTGATAAAGAAAATCTGGTTGCTGGCTCTTATGGGACTGCTATTCCTGAAGTAGACCTTCAAACTGCTACTCTAATTATTGAAATTGGTGAATCTACTAATTGTATTAAGCTGGAGATTGTGACTCCTGATATTGGTGCTATTTCAAATTTGGGTAAGAATTGCAATTCCAAATCTCTTCATGTTATTCTAAATGATAATAAGTTTTATGTGCTTAATGGTATTAATGAGGAGGGAGATTCAAATGTTTATGCAAAGAAGGTAAATGGTGTTATTGATGGAAATGTTAGTAGTTGTAATGGGGAGGTTGTGGATTCTCCTAAAATGGTCTCTTACAAATCTTATTTGGTCACGATTGAGGAAGAGTTAAGAATGATGGTTTAACTTCTTCTATCAAGAGAAAATTGGGATATATATATATATATATATATATATATATATATATATATATATATATATATATATATATATATATATATATATATATATATATATATATATATATATATATATATATATAAACCCATATAGGGGCCTACGCATCAATATTAAAAAATATGTTACAGAGTCCTTACAGGTGACCATCGACTCACTAATGCATTTACAAGCTACAAAACAAAGCAAAAGAAAACCTACAAGCCAATTATCACCACTAATCAAAAATACAAGGCATCCTAATAACATGCTAATGATGCTATAGGCAAGCATCCAAAAAAGAAAGATAAAATGATTACAGTAAGGCCCAATCTTTCTACAAAAAATGATGATGACACTGGAAAGAAGCTTTACCTGCAAGGAAAAGAGCTACACCACAACAAAAGAAATGTTAAATAACCATAAAAAGAATAGTAGGTAGCAACCACGAAATCAAAGAAAAATATGATCCAAGTAAAGCCAGTCTTAGAATTCAAACTTAAAGAGCTCAGAGAATAATTAATAAAACAAGCTTCATAAGGAAAATCCATAAGCAACTCAATCCTACCAATAGCATCACCCCAAACCACAAAGTATTAACCCTTCCAGCACCACATAGGATCCCCAATAGAATAGCATAGATTATCTAGAAACCCAAAGGAAATAACCAACTAAAACCACCAAAGTTAGAAAAATAGAAGCAACAGAAACAACCAACGGCTCAACACCAAGCTGAACACAGTCCATCTAATAAAGAAATTCACCTCAGCCTGAGCAACAAGGAAGTCCCCAACACCCTAGAAAAAAAGGGCCAGATCAAAACATAAGATATTCAAAATGACATTACAAATAACCATAGGCCACCACAAGTCATTAAGCCAACCTATAGTAGCATCCAAAAAATAGTAAAACTTAGCCAGAACACCATAATTACCCCCATCACCCAACTAACCAATGGTATGAGAGAAAATTGGGAAAGACCTTCAACATTAAATCCCAAGAAATCATTACTCAAGTCCAAATTCTTAGAGACAGTAGCTAACTAGGAAGGACCAGAGAAAAGCCAACAGTAGTTAACCAGGAAATGAGAAAAGGAGAAGCATGTGCTAAAGAGAAAGAACACAAAATTCCAAAACCTGGAGGTAAAATCAGCCAACAGAACATAATAGCCAATCCAGATGAACAACCCAGCAATAAAATTAGTACGGGTAAAGTAATAGGACCAATTGCTAGAGCAACTAGGAAAATTAAGTAAAATAGGGAACCCAGCCAACCCCACACAATTACCATTAGCACCCCAAATACTGCAAAAACTATTGTTCAAATCCAAATTAACCAAGGTAATAGATAAAAAAGGCACCTCAGAATGCTTGAAGCAACTGAAATGAAAAACCCAAAAGAAAATAAACCAAATAGTGGGCCATCACAGAGAGTCCCATAGCAGAGCAAAACATCTCAGAGAGTCCGAGAACAAAACTAAAATCTCAAACATAAATAGATATAGAGTAGTCCAAATGTCTATCCCCCCCAGTAAAAAGGTACACAAACCTCTATTACGAATAATAACAGCACTTATAAAAATCAAAATAAAGATGTAAAATAGTTTCCACATCACAGATAGTCCAACCAGCATAAAGAAAATTCCAGGGATTATAGAAATAATGCACTGTTGAGAATATGATTTTAGGAATTTTAATTTTGATGATTGCAAACATTTTTGATACTTCTACTTCTCTATGACAGCCTTGCCTACCAACATTTTAGGTCCACAAGATTGAGTGCAACTCAAGCCAGCTCAAGATTGGGTATACTAGGTCTGAGTTAGTTTGTAATATTTTATCTTTTCTTGAGTGAATTGTAAATAATGTGGTTCCTGATGCTAAGTAGCCGGGCACAAACACATTTTGGGAAATGTTTTTAACTAATTTTAAAGTTTACTATTTTTGGTCACATTTTTTGGAATGATCAATAAATTAGCTTAGACGATCAGTTAAAAATAGAAATCCTTATTAGGGCATCTTGGTTAAGGCATCCCTCATTAAGTACATCATCCTGGATGATATTCATATCAGCCAGGATGATAGGCTCAAATTAGAAATAATCCACTACCAAATCTATTTTTGTATCTTTAATTTTTAATCATCATCCAGGACATCGGCCTGGATGATGTCCTTTAATTATGCCAAAATTAATATAGTAATTAGGAAAAGTAATTAAGGTTTGATTACTCGATCATATCATCTTAGACAATCGCAGGATCAATCGGGATGATCAGTTAAAAAACCTTAATTTTTCCTCGACGACCAAAGATCAGCCTGGATGATATTCTTCCTTTCAGGGTGATATTTTTGATGATATTCTTCATTTTATACTAATCATATAATATAATATATTATCATCCTGGATGATCTGAATAAAAACCTTTTAATCGTCCCAAATAGTCCTTGCTAATTGAATGAAATTTACTCTGATCATTGAGGATAATATTTATATCGTCATGGTTGATAAAGTTAGTTTGTTACAATTAAGAGCTATTCTGAAGCTCTTCTATATAAGACCAATTATTCTACCAAATAAAGCATTGTTGGTGGAATTTTGGAAAACAGGTTTTGAAAAATATTAGTTTTCTTTGGGGATTTTAAGATTAAGGTTGAGCTCTAATTCTAAGGTCGAATCAACTCATTAGAAAGAGTATATCACCCCGGGGGACAAAGATAAACTTTCATAACGGTATTCAGACTTAGAAATATGTAAACTCATCTTGAATATTATGATCGGGTCCTAAAGAGAACTTCATATGGCCCCGAAGGAGCAAAGTAGAGTTCAACTAAATACCCAATTACAATATTCAAGAAGTATGATCGTCGCATTCACATCCAAAGCCTTATCGAAGAAGGATATATCTCCCCAAAGGGAAATGATACCATTCTACGATAATTCTTCTAATGCAACGACGACGATCATTCTTTAACTTTTCCCAAAGAAATCTAGTGAAGTTTTAAAATCAATTTTAAAATCAGGTGTGTGGGGTTCTAAATCTCCTACGAGCGCAAGCCCTCGTAGTTAATTATATCGTAGGGAGATAAAATCTCCTACGAAAACTCTCGATTAAAATAATGGCAGAATTTTGTTTAGAGTTTCTAGGAGTGATATCAAAGTATGAGTAGAATTATTGGAAACTCAAAAGGGAATGGATCAAAATTGAGCACTTATTAACAGAATCAAATGGAGAAGAGTAGGGGACACTTTGAGATTCTGGAACCATCCGGAAGTGTCCCAACTTAATCTAAATGTTGGGCTTTATGTTTTAGGATTGAAATGAAGCTTTAATTAGAGTTGAGTATTTTATTAGAAATTTGGGATTAGATTCCCGAAGTTTGGGGTCTTATAATCAAAAATCTGCCCCGGAACCTAAATCTACTCTGGACACTGGACCACAGTCGTCCGATCCTAACTAATGCAGTGCAAAACCTGGACTTACCCCGGCCTGGATTGGGGAGCCAGCTAACCACCTAGTCGATTTAAAAAAAAATGAGTCCGGTCTTTTATGAAAGAGTGGTAAGGACGTTGTAATTAAAGTTTTGGAGAGTTGGGGCCGACATCTAGAGACTCTCCTAATTGGCCCCTTGGACTTATGTTGGGTGCAAAAATGCTAAACTGATGCAATTAAAATTTTGACTCTTTTGGTTTGTATCTAATGCAATGCATGCTAGTTAACAACTTCCAATCAAGTATGCTTGAAATTTTAAAAACAGGTTATAAAATAGTTTTTTAGAAGACTGGACTTCCCCAGGTCCGGCACCTCGTCCTCATAGGTCAGACTATCCGGACTCTACCCGCAGGCGGGGAAGGGTCTAAAGCAAGGAAAGAGTAATGCAAAAATATGCATGCGACCCCCCGGGTCGATCCCCGGCTAATTTCCTAGATTCGTTATCTTTCTATGTTATTTAGACTCACTAAAATTTTGGACTTTAATATTTTGAGTATAAAACTTTCACACCCTCACGAGCCTCACGTATCCAGGCGAAAACAAAGAGCGGCATGCAATCGCCAAAAAACTAGTAAAAAACAAGTAATCCTAGAGGCAATCAAATCATCACATCAAATATAAATTAATTAATAAATGTCCATAGGCAGAATTGCCTTGCTTATTACAAACCAGAATATTGCAGAAAGTAAAGTGGCCGGGCACCACTGACAACAACCCGGATTCTAAACCTAGTAACGACGCAAGTTATTTTGAGTGGGATACTCTCAATCTTCAAATCTTCAAATCTTCAATTTCATTCTTCTTTGGACTCCTTTTCTTCAATCTTCTTGGAATCTTCGTGGTGGATTACCCAAATGGACAAGAGGGCACTTCCCTCTAAGGGGGAAGGCCACTCTTTCCTCTTTGGGTAAGGAAGAGGTATGATCCAAATTTGGATTTCCAAATGGAAAAGGAGTGTTTCCTAAAGGGGTATCCTTTCCTCTTTGGAATCCAAGCTTTGGATCTATGTATCCCAACTCAAAATCAACTTTCACAACACTTGACACTTGTACAAATTACATTTATATCAAAATAAAAGATCTAGACTCACCTGCAGGGTTATCCTAACAATTAATATATAAAAAGCAGTTATTCCCAAGCAGTTGTATATGAGCAGAAAAGAAAATAAACACACTGGCCACGCTCTTTTTATGATTTGGGGGCTTTAGCAGCTGAAGCACCTTTGCAAAGAGTTTATAATATTTATGCATTTTTTTTTTAATTTGCCCCCTTTTTATATTTCCCTGCATGAGCGTGGCCACCTGCAGAAAATTGTGTCAACATCCAGATCGTACCTAACCTAAGGGTAATCTAGTCGCCAAACACATCAATCCATCCACAGAGTACAGAAAAAGTAAGCAGACACAGCAAAGCAATTTCATCCACAACATGCAGTGAAAACTACGAAAAAACCCGGCACACAGCAGTAAAGTAAACACCGGCCTAACCTAGATCTAGAGTTGGTTGTCCTAGCACATCATCTAAAGTGTGTGAGAAAGGTCGTGTGGCTGGGATAGATCCTAATGTAGGTGATTAATTAATGTTGTCTAAAAGTTTAGATTTGTTAAGGCTTAGAAGGGGGGGGGGTTTAGATTAAAAATTTAAATATTAATGAATTAAGAATTTTAACTAGAAATATTTTTAGAAGTTAATTGATTACTACCTTTGTTTCACACCGAGGCCGTGAAGTTTATTTCACCTTCCTTGGGGCTAAGCTAATAGCCTCGTAGGCCTGGGTTACCTAGTAGCAATCGGGGTTGATTAAGTTGTTTAAGTTGGTTGGAATTAAAAAAGTGGATTAATATTAAAGGGAGTTGGTTACTGATTTTAATGGGTTGGTTGAGAATTTTATGATCCTATTAAAGAAATTCTAGAATTTAGGAGAGTTAATGAATTTTTGAAGTTATCCAGATATGCTAACTAAGGGGTCAAAACTTGACTTTTAAAATTAAAGTTAATCTTAAGGGTTTCAGATTTTTAATAAATACTAGACCTAATTATGAGTTTTTAGACATATGGCACATTCAATTTGGAGTTTTCTATCAAAAGTTATGATTTTTAGAAATTTGGATATTTATGAAAATTTTCAATTATTTCAATTAAAGACTATTCTAGTGATTTGGGCCTAAATGGATCTCAAACTCCCTGAAATCTCTCCCAAAGATCAGAGGTGATCTAAGGGGAGATTATCAAGCATTAAATTAATTCTTGGGATTTTTAATGATTATTAATTAATTAATATTAATTAAACATTGAATTTTACTTAAAATTAAATTAAGGCTTAATTTGATGTCCAATCAAGGGGCTTTTAATTCTCATGGGTTAAGGTTTCAACACTGATTAATATGAAGTATTAAACTTGAATTTTGGATTTAAAAGGGATTTATTAGGATTTAATTAAGGCTAGGGGGCAATTCTAGCAAGGGCAAGCTATGGCTCCTAATTGGTGAACCAAATGAACTCCAAATCTGATGAAATTTGGACCATGGGGTCACATGATCCCAAGGCCTGAACACACCAAATTTGGGCTCAATTGGAATACTCTAAGGTGGCTAACTAAGCCACCTAAGGTGAGCTCTAAGTCACCTTCAAAAAAATCCTAGGGAGCTATCCTAAGGTTGGATTGGGGCAAAGTCAGTGGCCCTAAACTCCATATCCTAAGCATAATCAACACACAAAAAACCAGATCCTAATTCTCATTGGATAGGCTTAAATCCCAATTTGAATTTAAGGGTCAACCCATGACCCTTAAACTCAAAATTGGGGAAAAGTGCCCTTAGACTTTTAAAACAGGGGAGACAAAATTTGGACATGTCAAAGACATGCCCAAATTCAATCTCCCAAAGTTCCATGCCCTGGAGACTTAACTACAAACAGTAATTGCATAAATTGAAATAATACCATTAATGAAATTAAGCTTAACATACATGCAATTAGGGCCTGGAACCATAGGGCTTTTGAAGATCTCCCTGAGACCTTTCCAATGAGCCTAAAAACACACCTAATTTGGTCAAGTGTGCAGGGAGATATGGATTTTTGAAGTTCCCTTGATTTTCTGGAATTATTAATCCAGCCATTACACAGTCAGCCGCGCTTTACACGCGGCGCGTCCCGATTGGCTGGGCAATCATTGGCGCTGACTGGGTAACGGTCGGATTAATCGTAGCCGTCGGATGCGGGATCGGACGGCTAGGATTCAAGGCGCTCCGGAACCACGGGATTTAATCCGAGCCGTTGATCGGAATCAATGGCTGAGATTTCGTCTTCAACCTCCGCTCTTACCCGAGGCCGTGAACCTTCTCCGGCGTGATCCGATTGATCCCGCCGGCGAACTTCGACAAAATTTCACAGGGAGGATCAGGGGGGTGGAAACCTTCAATCCAACGGTGGAAATCCGTTGGGGTGAAGGTTTTCTTCACACTTGACCGGACTACCTAGCTAGGGAGCTCGGGATGAAGGAATTACCGCAGAGAAAGTCTCAACGAATGAGCTTCTCTATCTGGAAGCTTCAGGAGACGAAGGCGAGCAGGTTTCCTTCAGAGGCCGCGACTGGAGAACGGCTGGAGGTATGACTTCGAGCGGGACGCCGAAGCCTTTCGCCGGAGTTCGCTCGAAGCGATGGAAGGGACGGTCTGGGAGCTCGAAGGAAGGTGCTGGGAGATCGAGGAAGCTCTGGGGAACCGTTCGAAAACTCTGGGATCGTCTGGCGAGCCTTGGGGAGCACCACCCTATTCAGCCTCCTCCCCCGCGAGCTCGGACGGCCAGGATTGAAGTGGAGGAGGTCGCGGATTGATGCCAAGTGGAAAGGGGCACCATTCCAGAGAGCTCGTGAGCCTCAAGCCGGCGAGCCACAGCCTTTGGAAGGCTTTCGGTCTGGGGGGACCACCGGAGCTTGCTCTCCATTGGTTCCGACCGCCGCCGGCCATGGTCTGGGTCGGATTGACCAGGGAAGGCCGATGGGGACATGCTGGAGCCAATTGTGGAGTCAAATTGGCCTGGGGAAGCTGGGATCGATCTGGTGGCTCGGTTGGGCTCGAACCTGCTTGGTTTGAGTCGGATTGAGCTCGATTCAGGTCAGACCAGACCCTGGGTTTGGTATGGGAGGCAGGTCTGGGTCTGGTGCACCCAATGCAAGTGGCAATCGGGTCGAATTCGATCTGGATTAAAAAATGGCTCGGGTTGATCCAAACCTGCTCGGTTCGGGTCAATTTGGGCTCAACCCAGGTCAGGCCAGACCCTGGGCTTGAAGTGGGAAGTGGGTCTGGGTCTGGTGCACCCAATGCAAGTGGCAATTGGGTCCAATTTGATCTGTGTCAAAGGTTGGCTCGGGTCCAAGTGTTTTTGGCTACTTTGGGTTAGCCTAACTATTGACCCAAGCTAGCTCAAGGCATGGGCTGGCTGGAGGAGGTGTATTGGACCTAGGGCCACCTATGGGAGGTGTTGGCCAGGTTCAATTGGATTTAGGTTGAGAGTTGGCCCAATCCCAAGTGCTATTAGGCACTTTGGGCTAGCCTAACTCTTGACCTAAATGAGCCCAAGGATTGGGCTGGTCAAGGAAGGTGTATTGGGTCAATGGGAACCCAATGGCACCTTGATTTTTGGATTCAATTTGATTAAGATCAAAGGATGGCTCAAGGGAGGTCTCTCTTGGGTCACTTGGGTCAAGCCATAAGGCTAACCCAAGTAAGCCCAAGGCTTGGATGACCAAGAGGGGTCTCTTGGGTACCCAAGGGTTCATCCCATACATTCAAAGGACTTGGAATGGAGTAGATTCAAAATTTTGAAAGGGGAGGGGTGTATGGGTCCATGGGTCAAACTTGGTTGACTTGGTCAACCAGGTTGACCCAAGGTCTGGGTTTGAGTTCAACAAGTTGAGTTTGATATTTGAAATTCATTGGAAGTGGTTTCAAAGAGTTTGGAATTGATTTGAATTGAAATAGCCATTAGAAATCTCATAAGGGTATTTTAGTCAATTTTGGCCCATTGGTCAACTAGAGTCAAAAATGGGTCTGAAAAATGCAGTTTACTGCTCAATGGGTTAAAAATCAAGGGTCTGGAAGTGATTGGAGGCTTGGATAAGGGTTCCAAGGTCAAGATCTCTCAAGGGGTCAGGCTCAGTGGCATAGGCTGTAAATATTTGAAGGTTTTACAGCCTTTGAATTTTAATTCAAATTCTGGGGTTAGAGACCTCAGAATGAGCTCAAAGTTGGAGGGTAGCCTCTAGAGACATGTCTTATCACTTTGCAAGTGATAGACCCTGAATCAGAGGCCATTTGACTGGGTTTTGAAATGTTTGAAAAATCTCTAAAAAGGGTCTTTAGGACAAGGCCTTGAGACTTAGGGTTTGAGTCAGGATTTCTGGATTCTGAAATGAATTTCAGGTTTGAATAATTAAAATTGAAGTATCCAAACCATTTACAATCATGTTGTGATTGTTAATAGATGGATAGGGTCAAGGCTAGATTAAGGATAGGATCAAAGTCTAGGTTAAAATTTGGATTGTCAAATTGATTGGATCAAGGTTTGGATATGTTTGAAATTTGAATTAATTTGGATTTGAATTGGATGGAGTTTGAGATTCAAATTGATCACAGGTAGGAATCAAATTGAAATTGGAGTGGATCAAATAAAGAAATTGATTTAAAATTGAGGTTGATCAAAGGTGGAGGTTGATTTGAAGTTAGAGTGATCCTAAGATCTAGGAGAGTTCTAAGATCTAGGATTTAAAGGAATCCTAGGCTCTAGAATAAGCTCTAAGGTCTAGTTCTAGGAAAGATCCTAAGGTCTAGAGTGGATCCTAGGGTCTAGGATTAAATCTAGATTTTGGATGGGTCTTAGTGACCTCATACAAAAATGAGGTCAACAAGCATCTTTTGCTGTTGTCTTGACCTGAGAGAGCTAGAGGAGAGGGAGAGAAAGGGTGAGAGAAAGAGGATCTTATGAGGTGGATTTTGTGAGGGGTTTCACAAAGGTTACTCCAAGAAAGGATCCAAGTCATCTTCTTCAATCGTCATCCATCATTCTTGGAGGTTCGAGAGAGGTCCACTTCAGCAATCGATCAAGATTCTCAACCTGCTTCTAGAGGAAGCAAAAGGAGTTGGGTTCTCTGCCTCTCCGGTGTCGTTGGAAAGGAGGTTTTGTAAAGGCTTCTCTAAATGAGAGTCACTGAGTTTAGTGCAATACTTGAAGGGCTCCTCTGGGGAGTGGATGTAGGTCGAGTTGACCAAACTACTATAAATTTTTATGTTCTTTACTACTGCTTTTTTCGCATTTAATTTTTGCACTTTAAATTTTTTTGTGGTGAATATTGGTTTGGTTTGAGTTTATGTTTTTTATTAGAAGATTTTAAAAATACCAATTCACCCCCCCCCCCCCCCCTCTTGGTTAGCTTGGGCTAGTTCATAAGGGCTTAACATCCCTAACAAACTTTCAAGTTGTATCAGAGCGAGATTCATAAAATAGAGTTTTTGATAACATTTCAATTTCAATCAATGACTAACTTTGGTAATCATAATACTATGGAAGGGTATCCTATTACACGACCATCTTTTTTTTTTCAATATTTCTTTTGATTTCTGGAAAACTCGTTAGTCTACATTTTTATAATCGCTTGATTATCGTGTATGGATGCTTGTTAAAGAAGTTTATACACATCCTTTGTTGAGTCTAGTAATTAGGTTGTTAAGCCTAAGTTAATGTCCCAAAGGCTACAAAGAGGGGGGTGAATTGGTAGTTTTAAAAAAATTTTAAGCCCTCTTTTAAAATTATATTGAACCAAAATAAAAATTATTTCTTTTAAGTTTTGTAGAAAAAGTTTTTCAGCCACAGAGTTTTTAAGACTAAGAATTAAAATGCGGAAACGTAAAAACATTAAAGTAAATGACACCAGATTTATAGTGGTTCGGTCTAAAACCAGACCTACATCCACTCCCCAGAGGCACCCTTTGAGTATTGTACTAATAGTAATAGTGACTCTCCTTTTGCACCCACAGCAAGGTGAAGAAGCCTTTACAACACACTCTTTTCACCACTCCCAGGTGCGGCAGAGAACCGTCATCCTTTAACACAATCCCCAGTATTGGCAGAGAACCGTCTATCCTTTCACACAATCTACAGTGTTGGTAGAGAACCGTCGTCCTTTCACACTCTCCTAATGTGAGCAGAGAACCCTTCGGCTATTCGCACTCTCCAAGTGTAGGCAGCAAACCCTTCGGCTATTCACACTCTCCAATTGTAGGCAGCGAACCCTTCGGCTATTCACACTCTCCAAGTGTAGGCAACGAACCCTTCGTCTGTTTACACTCTCCAAGTGTCAGCAGAGAACCAGATCTCCTTGACAGATCTTCTCACAAGAATCTAGAAAGAAGAAGGAAAAGAGTGTAGTAATCCCAATTCACAAGTAGAGACTCTTACCTTTGAAATCCAAGTGAAGCCTTCTCGCTCAAATGGTAGGAATCCTCCTTTGAATGCTCTCTTCCACTCTATCCTTGGCTATTCTCTCAAGAGGCACAAAGATCAAATGACAAAAAGATTGGGTGGCAGTCTAATTTGGACTATTTATACAAAAGATAAGAAAAACTGCCCAAAAACTGCAAGTATTCAATTCTGTACGCAGTGGATCGTCCCGTACGATCGTGGATCATCCTGGACGATTTTACTTAAACGATTTGAAACGACCCCATTTGTACATGTGTACGAAATGTCTTCGTACAGCTGATCGTGCCATACGAACTAGGTTCGTCCGGTACGAACGGTTAATGCTAGGTCAGTTCTAGAAACTACTGAAAACCGTTCTAAGTCGGTTAATCGTTTGGATGAAAATTTATACGTCCAGACAAAATTTTTACAAAGGACCGATCATCCTGGACGATTATTTATTTTGTCTGGACGAAAATTTTTCAGAGGACCAATCGCCATGGACGATAATTTATTTTTGTCTGGACGAAAATTTTCCAGAGACCAGATCGTCCTAGACGATTATTAATTTCTTCTGGACAAAAATTTTCCAGAGGACCAATCGCCATTGACGATAATTTAATTTCGTCTTGACGAACATTTTCTAGAGACCAGATCGTCCTGGACGATTATTAATTTTGTCTGGACAAAAATTTTCCAGAGGACCAATCGCCATTGACGATAATTTAATTTCGTCCGGACGAAAATTTTACAGAGAACCAATCGTCCTGGACGATTATAAAATTCGTCCTAGACGAATAAGACTTAAAAAAATTTTTAAGCAAGTTCCTATTTATTCTATGTGCTCAATAGGAGATAACTGTCTGATCGTCCCGTACGAATGTATATCGTCCAGTACGATCAGTATAAATTTTTTTATGATCTCCTTATATGTGTGTATATGTTTTTATTCACTCAATTACAATCACTCCCTTTCAATTTAATTTCAAAGAAATGCAAACTTCAAATTTTACAAAGTATCTCATTCTGAATTTGATTTGAAGTCTTCGTAGTTTGGAGTTCGTTTTTCCTGAAATATTAGTACACACAAGAGAAAATACAAATCTTCTAAAATTGTTAGGAGATAATTACACATTTGCACAATAATGTTTGGAATCATCAAAACTATATAAGTTGCAAAAATGTAAAGCATTTAAATAGCAATTATCTTAACAATCTCCCCCTTTTTGATGATGGCAAAACAATTATTGTTTGTATGGTTTCAATTTAAACAAATCTCCTAAACTCCGCCTGAATTGATGAATACAAGAAAATAAGGAGGTATTTTGAACCAAAGAACAAAATTTTTGTTTTTCAAATTTTTTTTTTTAACAAAATTACAAAGTCAAACACAAAATTAAAATGAAAACAAAACAATTAAAACAAAACAAAACATACAAACACAATAATTTCTCCCCCTTTTTGACAACAACAAAAAGTGAAGAAGAAATAGACAAAAAAATGTAAGTAATTATATGAAATTCATTTGAAAATTTAATCTAAATGGTGATTTTCATAAGGTATGCAATCTAAAACTAATAACATTAGGTCAATCATAGAAATTCATAAAATTTAAGAAGTGATATAACATTATAAGTAAGAAGAATTTATCAAAGACATGATTGAATTTAGACATTCGAATATAGAAAATCATTACAAGAGAGATGTATAAAAATTCTATATTTCAAAGTTCAATAGAATATAATGAACATAAGATCAATTTGAATTAAGAGATTGAAAGAATTTGGAAAGAAGAGAATTACTACATGTGGCGCTTTGCGCATTTGTTTCAAATTTTGGGCACATTTTTATGCATCTTTTGATATTGGGCTAATTTTGTGCCTCTTTTTCATATTTGCGAACCTTTGCGCATTCCTTTTGATTTTTGTACTCTTTGTACAATTTTCAAGAGTAATTGAGATCAAATCTTTTCAAAATCAATAATCTAAAATTTCAAATATTTTAAAGTGCATAAATATCACATGAGCATAGAAATACAAAATAAGAAAATATCTATATTACGATAATAATATTAACTTTTATATAGTCTAAATGAATAGACATGAATTTAAAAGTTCTAATTATAACAAGTTATAAATAACTTTTAAATTTAGAAAGACTAGATTTTCTAATGTAATTAATCTTAAATTACAATCTAATTTAAGCACAATTAAGATTAAATAAGACTATTGAAATTCATAAAAAAATAACCACATTCCAAAAACAAACAAAATTTGAATCAAGTACAACATGCATTGATATTAATGAAAAGGATTACATATTCATTTCATAATATTAAAACAACTAAGAAAATATACTGAACTTTTTAATAAAGACAAACTAAAACAAACACTAAAAATAAAGACTAACACAACAAAACATTTAAAATAAAACACGAGTACAACAAACACAAAGAAATTCATCTCTCATTCTCTATTCTTCTGGAGGAGGAGGAGGAATGCCACCAAAAAGGTTGAAGTAGGAGGCCATCAACATTACATTGGTATTGATTTCATGTACTTAATTTCTGATGCTACCAATATATTGTTGTTGCTGCATAAGTTGAGCATCAAGTTGATCAAATCTTTGATCAACATGAGACTCTAGTCTATCAAATTTTTCAATCAGATTCTGATAATCTGACTGAGGTGTAGAAGTTTGCTCTCCTTCTTCTTCTTCTTCTGAAGCACTGGCATGTGCTTTCCCTTTTTCCTCCTTGAAAATTACTCTGAAGGAATCATCATTATAGTATACTGGCTCTTCGTATTCATCATCAGGATACACTAAGTTGTATTTCTTTTCTCCTAATGAGATGTTCCTTTTTCTCTTCTGCTCTGCATTTCCTATTTCTGAAAGCCCATAGAGATGATCTATGATAAGTTGGGCTTCGTCGATAGGCTTACAATCCATAATCAAAAAGGTTAGAACAGAAAGGAGAGGGGTAATATTTATCCTATCACCAGCTTTAGGAACGATTGAAGATCGAAGGATATGCTGGATGATTTGGGCATTTTTGGTCATACCGGAGACTCTAGCAACATGATAGGTTAGGCCACTTTGTCTAATCACATTATTGACTTCATACCATTTGAATGTGTTTTCACTCATTAGGGTGTGGGCTCTATATCCTTCAGTTCTTAAGTTCAAAAAGGCACCAATGTCGTGCTTGGTGATTTCAACTTTTTGTTTGAAAACAAAAGAACTTATGCAGGAGTGGTCAAAATTAAAACTCATGTTGGCTAGAAAGTAGAGAAAGGTTTGTTTGTTGTAAAGGTGGACGAGAGAAAGAATGAATTGAAACTGGGTGGAGGCAAAAAGGTGCATTACCTTAAAGTGTATCTCGCTTTGAATCAGAATGCGAGAGGGAGTTATTTTGACAGAGGCAAAATGAGGAAAAGATTCCTCATTTGCTTTTGACAGGAAGTTTTCAGAGGCATTTCTGTGAGGTTTCTTAGCCAATACCTTTTGTCTTTTGCTTGAGGAGGCCATTGTTGATTTGAAATTGAAGGGATTGAAAGTGAAGTTTGGAGATGTGATTGTTGAGTTAGAAAGCCTTCATATTTAAAGAAAAATGATACGGTCGTCCTGGACGAAAATAGTTCGTCCTAGCCAAAAATTATCGTTCGTTTGGACGAAAACATTTCGTACAGACGATCCAATTCATCCAAAATGTAATGGCTTTTCGTAATCAACACAATTTACGATGCGTCCCTTCATACAGGCTGTTTGACTTGACCGATCGTACAGACGAAAAAATTTTCGTACGGACGATCAAAAAGTTAATTCGTTTTAATGTCTGTTGAAAACCGTCCCCTACAATGAAACGACGTTTGTTCGTCTGGACGAACAAAAAGTTCGTACGGACGAACTTCACATTTAAAACTGCCTTATCCACTCAATCGTTGCATTCAATCGTCCCGACGTTTGAGAGAGAAAAAAAATTTCGTCCTGGACGATTATAAAATCGTACAGACGAACTACATTAAAACTGCTCTCAGAACGTTTCATATCACGCAAACTGAATCTTACACACATCGTCCAGTACAAAAAATTTCGTCCCGGACGATTTCAACACATTTTTGGATTTTTTAATTTTTTATTGAAGAAAAATAAACAAAACATTCAAAACACAGAAAATAAAGATAAAACCACAGAATCTTAAATAAACTCATTCAAAACACTCAAAAATCACAAAATTCAAAACAAAAAATCAAAGATAAATAACTAAGAAAACATAAATATCAATGTTGCAAAAACATTTTATTTAAGCATTCAAATCAATAACACCAAGCCTTGTTCTTAATGTATTGAAAGTATCAAAGGCTAAAGGTTTTGTAAAAAGGTCTGCAAGTTGATTTTCAGTTAAAACATGTGTGATTTCAATTTCTCCCTTGGATACATGATCCCTTATAAAATGATGCCTTATATCAATGTGTTTGGTTCTAGAATGTTGAATATGATTTTTGGAAATGCAAATAGCACTAGTATTGTCACAACAAATTGGAATAGTGTCTATAGTTAATCCTAAATCAATCAACTGTTGTTTTAACCAAATGAATTGTGCCACATAACTTCCTAATGCAATGTATTCTTCTTCTGCGGTAGATAAGGCTACTGAATTTTGTTTTCTACTGGACCAAGAAACTAATGAATTTCCAAAGAATTGACATGTTCCAGAAGTGCTTTTCCTATCCACTCTACAGCCTGCAAAGTCAGAATCTGAATAACCAATAATTTCAAATGAAGAGCTAACTTCCTTGTTTAATCCACGCATAGTTCTAACACCCTCACTAGGTTCACCTATAATCAATTCTCTTGGGTGGTTTTTAGAAAATCTCAAATCTTTGAGCAAAGGGTTTTCTCTTTCCAAATTTTCTTCCACATTTTCTTTCAAATTTAATCTATCAATCTTTTGGGAGTTTTCCTCAATCTCTTCTTCAACAATATTTGGCTCTTCCAAATTTCCAGATTCATCAAATACAATATGTGTGGTTTCTTCAATGACTAAAGTTCTTTTGTTGAATACCCTATAAGATTTTTCAACACTTGAATATCCAACAAAAATTCCTTCATCTGATTTTGGATCAAATTTTCCTAAGGCAGATTTTCCATTGTTATGTATGAACACCTTGCAACTAAAAACATGCAAATGTGATAAGTTAGGTATTCTACCTTTTAGCAACTCATAGGGTGTTTTATTTAAATTTGATCTCACATTTACCCTATTCAGAACATAACATGCAGTGCTAACCGCCTCAGCCCAAAAATATCTAGGAAGTGAGTATTCTACTAACATTGCTCGGACGGCTTCTATTAATGTTCTGTTTTTCCTTTCAACTACCCCATTTTGTTCAGGGGTTCTAGGTGCTGAAAAATTGTGATCAATTCCTTTTTCTTTACAAAAATTTTTAAATCTTTCATTTTCAAATTCTCCTCTATGATCACTTTGTAAAGAAATTATTTCACGTCCCTGTTTTCTTTGAATCCAAGTTAAAAAATTTCTAAATTCCTCAAATGATTCACTTTTATTAAAAAGAAATCTAACCCAGGTGAATATTGAGAAATCATCCACTATAACAAATTCATATACCTTCCCTCCTAGACTTACAGTTCCTACTGATCCAAAAAGATCCATGTGAAGAATTTCCAAAGGTTTACTGGTCCTAAGATCCTTATTGGACTTAAAAGAGGACTTCACTTGTTTTCCTAATTAACATGCATCACAAAGGTGGTCCTTAATAAAGTCTAGTTTTGGTATACCTCTCACTAAGTTTTTTTGGGTAATTCTCCTAAGATTTTTCATACTAGAATGACAAAGTCTCCTATGCCAAAGCCATGATTCATCATAAATAGTTTTTAAACAAAAAGTAGTAGGAGATAGAATAGAATTCAAATCTAGCATGTAAACAATGTTAACCCTTTTTTCATTTAAGTCTTCTTTTCCATTTAGGCTTAATATGCAGCTAGTAGGTAAAAATTTTACATTATAGCCCTTATCACATAGCTGACTTATACTTAACAGATTATGTTTTAAGCCTTCAACCAATAATACATTGTCTATGAATAAGTTTTTGAAATTTCTAATCATACCTAATCCAACCACTTTCTTTGTGGTATTATCTCCAAGTGTAACCTTTCCTCCATTCCTAGCTTCCAGTGTTATGAATTGAGCAGTATCTCCAGTCATATGCTTTGAACATCTGCTGTCCAGGTACCATATGCTCCCACGAGGTCTTGTGTGAGAGCAATCCTACAAAATTTTTAAATGTTAGACCTGGGAACCCAAACAAGTTTGGGTTCACCTTTAAGAAATTTATAATCAGATGCATGTATGATATGTCTAGGTTTATGCATCTTAGTTATCCACACCAAATTAGATTTCATCTCCAAAGTACAGGTGTGAGCTATATGTCCCAAAAATCCACAATTATTAAATTTAACATTAGGAAAAATATTCATATGTTTTCTTCCATATGATTGTCTTCTAAGGGATTTCATGAATTTAGGATAATATTTAGGATTTGTAAAATCTTCAAGTTTAGGGGGAATCCTATTATCCTCGAGAGCTCTTATTGTCAATTTATAAAATAAAATCATTTCTTCCAAGAGTCAATTTGTATAACTAATTCGATATATTTTCCTCTCATATTCATCCTTAAATTTTTTAAAATCTCTTTCAAGATCAGCATAGGATGATTTTAGATTTTCAAAATTCTTATTCAAGTCCTCATATTCATCATGTAGTTTCATGTGGTTGTTATCTATTAATGCATGGTCTTTCCTAAGGATTTCATGTTCCTTCTTAAGCTCTTCCAGTTCTAAACTTAAACTTGCATACATCTTTTTCATTTTCCTATATGCATCATGCATGTGTTCAGAAACTTCAAATAATTCATCATAGGTTAAGTCACATTCCTCTTCTTGATCTGAGTGATCTACATTGTCTGCCATTAAGCAAAGATTGGTGACTTCTTCTTCTTTTTCAGTCTTAGATGAGTCTGAAGCTCAGTCCGCCCAGAAAGCTCTTTGAAATTTCTTCTTGCCCTTCTTTACCATTGGTTTCTCCTCTACCTTCTCCTTGCTAGGAGTGGATTTGAGTTTTGGGCAATCAGTCTTGATATGACCTGGTTTCCTGCATTCATAACAAATTACTTCATTAGAAACCTTGTCATTTATGTTAAACTTACCTCTGTTCCATTGCTGACATCCTTCTGCTTCCTCTTTAAAAAGCTTCTAAATTGTCTAGTCATCAGTGCAATATCATCTTCATCCTCAGGTTATGAGTGTTCACTTTCTGACTCTTCCACCTTTAGTGCAATATTTTTCTCCTTTCATGGTTCAACTGCATCAATCTTTCTTTGACTTACTCCTTGTTCATAAGCAATGAGTGAAAAAAGAAGATTATCAATAGAGTAAATGTTAAGATCTTTAGACTTTATAATTGCAGTAATTTTAGCATCATAAGCAGTAGGTAAACATCGAAGAATTTTATTAACCATTTCAGCATTAGTTAATTCCCTACCAAGTGCATGCAAAGAAGTGACAATTTGTGTGAATCTTGTGTACATGTCAGAAATAGATTCATTAGGTTTCATGCGAAACAATTCATAGTCATGTAACAAGATATTGAGTCTTGATTGCTTAACCTCATTTGTCCCTTCAAAAGTTATTCAAAGTCTATCCCATATGTCTTTTCTGCTTTTGCAAGTGGAAACCCACATGTAGTCTTCAGATTTTAAAGCGCAAAAGAAACTATTTAAACATTTAGCGTTTAATTGTGCTAAGTCACGTTCTTCTATAGTCCAATCTGCATAAGGTGTTTCTACCCTAACTCCATCAACTAATCTAGTTGGTTTTGTGTAACCTTCCTGGACTAGCATCCACATGCGATAATTAAGTAACTGTAAGAAAGTAAACATGCGTGTTTTCCAAAAATTAAAAGGAATATTATCAAATAGTGGAGGTCTAGTGATAGAGTAACCCTCAAGTGTGTTTCAGTTTCCAAATGTAGCGATCTACGTTAATCAAAAAGTAGTTCAAACTTATGATTTTGAAACGAAGCTCTGATACCACTTGTTGAGTCTAGTAATTAGGTTGTTAAGACTAAGTTAATGTCTCAAAGGCTACCAAGAGGGGGGGTGAATTGGTAGTTTAAAAAAAAATTTAAGCCCTCTTTTAAAATTATGTTGAACCGAAATAAAAATTATTTCTTTTAAGTTTTGTAGAAAAAGTTTTTCAACCACAGAGTTTTTAAGACTAAGAATTAGAATGCGGAAACGTAAAAATAAAAAAGTAAATGACACCAGATTTATAGTGGTTTGTTTTAAAACCAGACCTATATCCACTCCTCAGAGGCACCCTCTGAGTATTGCACTAATACCAATAATGACTCTCCTTTTTCACCCACAGCAAGGCGGAGAAGCTTTTACAACACACTCTTTTCACCACTCCCTGGTGCGGCAGAGAACCGTCATCATTTTACACAATCCCCAGTGTTGTCAGAGAACCGTTCCTCCATTTCACACAATCTACAGTGTTGGCAGAGAACCGTCATCCTTTCACACTCTCCTAATGTGGAGAGAGAACCCTTCGGCTATTCACACTCTCCAAGTGTAGGAAGCGAACCCTTCAGCTATTCACACTCTCCAAGTGTAGGCAGCGAACCCTTCGTCTATTCACACTCTCCAAGTGTCGGCAGAGATAAAGCTGCTGCCTTGACCTGAGAAGACCTTGAGGAGAGAAAGAGAGAGAGGGAGAGAGAGAGGATCTTGTGAGGGGGAGCTTGTGAGGGGATTCACAAGAGTTGCTTCAAGGATCGCTCTACTTGTTCTTCGTCTAGAGTTTCTCATTCGTGGAAGGGTCGGTAGAGGTAAGGAGTTAGCTTTGGTTGTGGTTCTCTGTCAGCTTCAGGAGGAAGCAAAAGGAGACAGGTTCTCTACCTTGCTGGGGTGGCAAAAAGGAGGTTCTTGTGAGGGCTTCTCTGCCTAGCCGTGGGGACTAAAGGAGAGTCACGTTTTGTAGTGCAATACTTGGAGGGTACCTCCAAGGAGTGGACGTAGGTCGAGTTGACCGAACCACTATATATTTCTGTGTTCTTGTTTTCTTGCTTCCGCACTTTTAATTCCGCATTTATTTTTTGTGGCGTGATTTTGATTTATGTTTTTTATTCTTTGTTAAAAAAAATTTTAAAATACCAATTCACCCCCCCCCCCCTCTTGGTTAGCTTGGGCCAGTTCTATAGGGCTTAACATCCCTAACGAACTTTCAATTTATAGAGTAACCACCATGTTTTCAGACTTTCCAATTTCCAAATCATGTTTTCAAATTAAAAAAGGACTTATATGGATTAAAGCAGGCACCTAGAGCTTGATATGGGAGGCTTAGCACATTCTTATGAGCGAGTGAGTTTGTTAAGGGGAGTGTAGACACCACCCTTTTTCTGAGGAACGTAAGAGATAAATTACTCATTGTCCAAATCTATATCGATGATATAGTTTTTGGATCTTTCGATAAAAGGCTATGTGGTGATTTTTCAAAAATAATGAGTAGGGAATTTGATATGAGTATGATAGGAGAGTTATCTTACTTTTTGGGTTTTAGCATAACGCAACTAGATGATGGAACCTTTTTAAATCAATAAAAGTACATAAAGGACATCTTGAAGAAATATGAAATGGATAAAGTTAAGCTAATTAATACTTCCATGACCTACAATGTTCAGTTGGGCAACGACCCAAATTAAAAATTAATTGATTAAAAGAAGTATAGAGGAATGATTGGATCTTTACTTTATCTTACTACTAGTCGACCTGATATAATGTTTTGTTTTTATCTGTGTTCTAGATTTTAAGCTAATCCTAAAGAATCCCACCTGACTATAGTTGAGGGAATTCTTATATACCTCTTAGGGACCAAAAACTTAAGAATCTGGTATCCTAGGCACAACACTTATTTTGATATTATTGGATGTTTTGATTCTGATTTTATTGGATGTAAGGTGGATAGAAAGAGCACTTCTGGTACTTATCAATTCTTAGGATAGTCTTTAGTCTCCAGGTCTAGAAGAAAGCAAAACTTTATAGCACTTTCCACTGCTGAAGCTGAGTACATTTCTTTAGGGAGTTATATGGCCAAAGTCCTTTGGTTGAAGTAGCAAGTTCTGGATTTAGGATTACCTGTATGCACAATTTTAATTCTTTATGAGAACACTAGTGCCATCTATATTTTTAAAAATCCTATCCAACTTTTAAGGACCAAGCATATAGTTATAAGGCATCACTTTATTAGAGACCTTATAACCAAAGGAGACATTGAGTTACACTATGTGGTAATTGAGAATCAGCTAGCTGACATCTTTATTAAACCACTGGCGTTTGACACTATCAGTACTTTAAGAACCAGATTGGGTGTGATTGACATAAATGCATGAAATTGATTTTTGATCTTTTATGTGTTGTTTGTTGTTTTCTTTTTATAGTTTTTTCTTGCTTATTTTTATTATACTTTTCATCTATTTATTTTTTGTTGATTTGATTTTCTTCATTGTTTTATTTTTTTTAATCACTATTAAATTGAAATCGTATCCCGTGTTTTTATTATTGAAAATTTGTAGTCAATGATTGACATCTCTAAATTAGTTAAAGGGAGAAATATCGTTTATTATTTCCTTCTCTCTAACTTCTTTTAATTGTGTAATTTTCTTTTCTAAATAAAAATTTATCTCACATTAACAATTGGACTTTCAAATTGAGATCTTTTCAATCTTGCTATAGTAATGTACCTTATATATATATATAATATTCAAAGTCATTATTTTACCTTCAAATTTTTATAATCTTTCATTGAATTTATTATATAATTTTTAATTCTATTTTTTAATTCATTCTTTCTTATATTAGAGAGTGAGTTTTCTTCTCTAATATCTAGAAGATATAATCACAACTAAGAATATTTAAGAAGTTTGAAAAAGGGATATAGTTTGCAAAAAATAAATGAAAAAAAAGTGGCAAATGATGCCAAAATCAAAAGATGCACAATGATGCCAAATTGAAAAAAAATACAAAGTGTATCAATAATCAAAAGATGCGCAAAGAGCTCCAATCAAATTGTCAAGAGGCATAAAATGAGCCCACCAAAAGCAAGCTTCTTCTCTTTCAAATTTTTTTTTAAAATCTTAGAAGAATTCATGTGTCACTTGATATTTTTTAAAGGACTGATTTCAGAATTCATGATCATAATTAATTACTTTGATATATTATTCTATAAAATATTTTTCTTAAACTGTCTTGAACGGTTCATTTTTTCTTATCCAATTGATTTTTTTGATTTAAATCCTTATTTTCAAAAGATGTTTTTTGATTAGGGAATCCTAGTTAAGGCAGTTGTCATTAAGTACACCATCTTGGATAATATTTGTATCGGCCAGGATGATAGGCTAAAAATTAGAAAGTATCAGCCGCTAGATATATTTAGATATCTTTAATTTTTAATCATCATCAAGGACATCATTCTAGATGATGTCCTTCAATTATGCCTAAATTAATATGGTAATTAAGGAAAGCAATTAAGGTTTGATTGCTCGATTATATCATCCTGGATGATCAGTTTAAAAATCTTAGTTTTTCCTGGATGACTAAACATCGGCCTGCTTCCTTTCAGGGTGAAATTCTAGATGATATTCTTCAATTTATCCTAATCGTACAAGATATTATCATCCGGGATTATATGAATAAAATTCTTCTTATCGTCCCAAACCATCCGGGTTGATTAAGCAAAATTTGTGCTGACCATCCATGATGATATTTATATTATCCTGGATGATAAAGTTGGTTTGTTATAATTAAGAGCTATTCCAAATATTTTCTATTTAAAACCTCTTATTCTACCCAAGTGAGTATCTTTTGCTACTGTCATGGTCTGAGAGAGCCTAGAGGAGAGGGAGAGAAAGGGGGAGAGAGAGAGAGAGAGGATCTTGTGAGGGGGAGTTTGTGAGGGTTCTCACAAAAGTTTCTCCAAGTCATCTTCTTTGATCGTCATCACTTGTTCTTGGAGGTTCTCTTAAGCAATCGATCAAGGTTCTCTGCCTTCTTTACGAGAAAGTAAAAGGAGTTGGGTTCTTTGGCTCACTGGTGTCCATGGAAAGGAGGTTTTACAAAGGCTTCTCTTGCTTGATGTGGGAGAAAAAGGAGAGTCACTGAGTTTAGTGCAATACTTGGAGGGTGCCTTTGGGGAATGGACATAGGTTGAGTTGACCGAACCACTATAAATTTTTGTGTTATTTATTACTACTTTTCCATATTTAATTTATGCACTTTAAATTTATTTTTTGTGAATTTTGGTTTTGTTTGAGCTTGTGCTTTTGATTGAAAATTTTTTAAAATATAAATTCCCGCCCCTCCCCCCCCCCCCCCCCCCCTCCCTCTCTCTTGGTTAGGTTGGGCTAGTTCATATGTGCTTAATATCCCTAACAAACTTTCATGCACAACAACCCAGCCAACTAGTAGGAGAAAGTACTCAGCCTAGTGGTGAAACAAGGCCTAGCAAATAGAAATCTAAATGAAAGGACTAAACCTGAGCACCAACCAAGAGACAAAAAAGCTAAGATCTAACAAAAGGGCAACCACAAGTATCAAGGTTAAGTAAACCATGAAGAGGGACAGGGCTAGTGTCCCAGATAAAATTACAAAAATAGTTCATGCTACAACCCCACATAGCCATCCAAGAAGCATGGGCATTACCATCATTGCTGATTTGGTGAAATGAGTAATTAAAAAAAAACATCAAGTTTTTCATTTCTCAAACTAGATAGAAGAGGTTCAGGCAAAAACACATCTCATCATTAGCTTGAAAAAGATTAAAATCTTGTTCAGAATTAACCTTAATATGCAAATTAGTTAAGTTAAGAGGAATGCACAACTAAATAGTGTTAAGATAGTTGCTATTTGCATGCTTTACATTTTTGCAACTTATGAAGTTTTGATGATTCCAAATATTATTGTTCAAATGTGAAGTTATCTCCTAACATTTTTTAGAAGAATTGTATTTGCTCTTTTGTGTACTGACATTTCAGAAAAAATGAACTCCAGACTACGAAAACTTCAAATTAAATTCAGCATGCGATATTTTGTAAAATTTGAAGCTTGCACTTTTCTTAGAAATCAAATTGAAAGGGAGTGATTGTATTTTGAGTGAAGAAAAACATACACACACATAAGGAGATCATATAAAATTTATACTGATCATACAGGACGATTTACAGTTCGTACTGGACGATCAGACAGTTATCTCCTATAGAGCATATGGAATGAATAGGAACTTGCTCGAAAAATTTTTTTCTAAGTCCTATTCGTCCAGGACGAAATAAAATATCGTACACGATGATTGGTTCAATGGAAAATTTTTGTCCAGACGAATTTATATTTTCATTTGGGGCGATTGGTCCTCTAGAAAAATGTCGTACAGACGAAATTAACAATCGTCCAAGACGATCGGGTCTCTGGAAAATTTTCGTCTAGACGAAATTAAATTATCGTCGGTGGCGATTGGTCCTCTGGAAAATTTTTGTCCAGACAAAGTAAGGAATCGTCCAGGACGATCGGTCCTCTGTAAAATTTTCATCCAGACGAATAAATTTTCGTCCAAACGATTAACCGACTTAGAACAGTTTTCAGCAGTTTCTAGAACCGACCTTGTAAAAACCGTTCATACTAGACGAACCTAGTTCGTACAGGACGATCAGCTGTACGAATACATTTCGTACACATATTCAAATAGGGTCGTTTCAAATCATTTAAGTAAAATCATCCAGGACGATCCACGATCGTACAGGTCGATCCACTGCGTACAGAATTGAATACTTGCTCTTTTTGGGCGGTTTTTCTTTTCTTTTGTATAAATAGTCCAAATTAGACTGCCACCCAATATCTTTTTGTCATTTGATCTTCGTGCCTCTTGAGAGAATAGCCAAGGAGAGAGTGGAAGAGAGCATTCAAGGGAGGATTCATACCACTGGAGTGAGAAGGCTTCACTTGGAGTTCAAAGGTAAGAGTCTCTACTTGTGAATTGGGATTACTTCAATCTTTTCCTTCTTCCTTCTAGATTCTTGTGAGAAGATCTGTCAAGGAGATCCGGTTCTCTGCCGACACTTAGAGAGTGTGAACAGCCAAAGGGTTCTCTGCCCACACTAGGAGAGTGTGAAAGGACGGACGGTTCTCTGCCAACACTGGGAATAGTGTGAAAGGACGGACAGTTCTCTGCCAACACTAGGAATTGTGTAAAAGGACGGACGGTTCTCTGCCGCACCGGGGAGTGGTGAAAAGAGTGTGTTGTAAAGGCTTCTCCGCCTTGCTGTGGGTGCAAAAGGAGAGTCACTATTGGTATTAGTGCAATACTCAGATGGTGCCTCTGGGGAGTGGATGTAGGTCTGGTTATAGACCGAACCACTATAAATCTGGTGTCATTTACTTTACTGTTTTTACGTTTCCGCACTTTTTATTTCAGTTTAAAAAACTCTGTGGTTGAAAAATATTTTTCTATAAAATTTAAAAGAAATTTTTTTTCGGTTCAATAATTTTCTAAAGGGGACTTAAATTTTTTTTAAAACTACCAATTCAACCCCCTCTTGGTAGCCTTGGGACATTCACTTAGGCTTAACAACCTAATTACTAGACTCAACAAATACCATACAAAATAGACTTAGAAATAGTAGTAGAATAGTCCCCTAAATAGGACCTTCAAAAGCAACAATGAGGCCACCATTACTATCTCTAATTACACCACCATAGCCACCATATAAATCAATACTAGTCCAATCCATATTAAGCTTAAAGAAATTTATTGTAGGTTTATGCCAGTAGATAATATTAGAAATGGAAGGAACACCCTCCAAATTCTAACCTAAAATATTACCAATAAAGTAGCAATTTTTTAAGTTCTGATTCACAGTCAGCACAGCTAAAACCTTATCCTTCACTTTTTGAATAACATTATGATGGCTCATTTTCACATTATGGAAAAGGGATTGATTCCTTTCTAGTAAAAGAAACGACAAAATGAGGGAAGGAATGAGATTGCTTATGTGACCTTTGGAGTTAACAAACCATAAATTCAGCATAGATTTAAGAGACAAATAGGAGTTAAAATAGTTTAGTTGAAACAAAAGATCAAAATACACCCAAGTTCTAACAGCAATAAGACTTGATAAGAAAATATGATGCATATTCTCTCTGTGGAAAAAAACATTGGCTTTTAGAGGCCATGGTACATCCTTTCTTGATAAGATTATCATCCGTAGGAATAAATCTATGGAGGACTCTCCAAACAAAAACAAAAATAGTATAAGGAATTCTCTTATGCCAAATATTATGGAAAATGCTATCATTTTTTCTTTTATCTCTAAAATTATGCCAAGCACTCTTTAAATGATAACCACCATCTTTCGAAATATTGTATAACATAATATCTTTAGAAGCAGTATTGATCGACATGTTTAAATTATTATGGATGATACAATCAGGAATCTCATTGATATGCTTATCATAATCCCAACAATTATTTTAAAAAAAGGTGTTGACCTTAACCGAGGAAGTAGAAGAAGAATTGAGCATAGAGTCAAAAGAGTTTTTAACTAACTAATGATCCTGCCAAAAGAAAATAATACAATCACCAATGCCCTAAGAGATGAAGGGCTCCACCTCCCATTTAACCTTTCAAAGCCTTTTCAAAACTCTAGAGTCACCTTGTTTAGAAAAATAATTAATAGGATGCTTACCAATACAATACATAGAAACTATATAATTACCAAAGTTTAAAAGAAAGGGCCTTAGCAAGGTCATTAAAGTTATTACAACCAAGACCAACTTCAGCCAAAGCACCACAAGAATTCTCCCAACAGGCCCAGTGAATTTTAGAGCTAGAAGAGGTGCTGCTCCAAAAAAATTTATTTATAAGCTTGTGAAGTCTATCACAAACAGCATGAGTATGAAAAATTGATTAAAAGATATACACCAGAAAAGCACAAAGAACACTTTTAATAAGAATAACTCTACCACCAAAACAAATGAAATTAGACTCCCATGATAACAATCTATTTTGAACAGAAGCAATAAGATCATCAAACAAAAAGGATTTCCCCCTACCAAAGAAAAGAGGAACTCCAAGATATTTGAAGGGAAATTGAGCATGGGAAAAGCCAATATGATTAAAAATAGATAAAATTCGATCATTGCAAATTCTCTTAGAGGTAATGAAATAACATTTGTTATTATTAAAGGATAAGTCACTTATCCCCTCAAAATGATAAAAGAAATCCATACGCTTCTAAATTTTATTAATAGACCCATTAAGAAAACAATCAAATCATCCACAAAACATAAATGAGATAGAGTAAACCCTCCCAAGTTCTAAAATAAAGGCTAGGATTGGCATCAAATAAGTTAGTAAGACCCTTCGATAGAAACTTAGCAGCAGTAATAAAGAGAGCCAGGTAGATAGGATCACCTTGCCTTAAACCATGAGATGATTTGAAGTAACCATTGTTAGAGGCATTAACAAGAATAGAATAATAAACATTTTCAATACAATTTCTAATAAGCTTGATAAAAACAAAGTTAAAGAAAAAAAATTCTAAAATAAGGTAAATGAAGCTCCAATCAATATTATCATAGGCCTTGGCAATGTCAAGCTTCAAAATTAAATTACCACCTCTCATGCTAACATATAAATCTTGAAAGAACTCTTGAGCCAACAAAATGTTAACTGTAATGACCCTACCTTTCACAAAACCCACTTGAGTAGGAGAAAAAATTTTGGGTAAAATAGTAGTCACACAATTCATAATAATTTTAGAAATTAACTTATTAAAGAAACTACAGAGACTGATAGGGCTAAAATTATTCCAATTAATAATAGCATTATTTTTAGCAATAAGAACATAGCAGTAGAAGTAAAGAACTTAGGTATAGGGGTACCAGCAAAAAAATCTAAAATAGCAGCAAAAATATCATTACCAATAATATGCCAAGATATTTGAAAAAATAGAGTGGTAAACCCATGAAACCCAACCACAGACTTGCTATTCATATCAAACAGGGTCTCTTTAACCTCCTCAAAAGATGGAGTTCTAGAAAGAAAAATTATCTCCTCAAGGGAAATAAGGAAAGGAATGAAATAATTATCAATATCCTTCAATAAACTTCTTCCTGAGCTTGAAAATTAAAGAGTTTCTCTTTGGATTTCTTTAATAAAGAAAAATTAGTATCAGTAGGATCATTTTTACAAGCCAACTCAAGAGAATTAACAAGTTGCTCAGCTTGAAAAAATATTAGAGAAAATATTTTTAAAAACATGATGATTTTACCAATTTAAAACTCATTTCATCCTTTTCAACTTCAACCAGCCTCCTCATGCCTAAATTAGAATTATCAGGATGTAAAGGAGCTTGCTAATTAAACTGAACAATATCCAAGAAGAGTCATGGCTTAACCACATGTTTTGGAATCTAAATTGAGAAGAAATATTAACATATCTAAACTTAATGCTGATAAGTAAAGGGGAGTGATCCAACAAAATTCTACTCAAACGTTGCACATTGGTAAAAAATAGAGAATTAAGCCAAGGATCATTAAAAAGAACACAATCCAACCTTTGCCATAAATGACCCCTATTCCAAGTGAACTTATTACCAACAAACCCAATATCAATAAGATTGCAAGATAAAATCATATTATTAAAATCTTCCATAGAACTATAAGAAGGAGGGGGACCTCCAATCCTTTTAGAAGGATTAGTAATAGTATTAAAATCACAACCAACAAGCCAAGGCAAATTACAAATATTATGAAAATCAATAAGTTGCTCCGAAAGCAATTTTCTATTATAAAGAGACGAAGCATTGTATAAAAAAAAGCACAATAATTAAAATTAAGAGCCTCAACTTTACAATGCAAAACCTGAATAATGTCACTAATAACATCAATTTTAACCGAATCTTTTCAAAAAACCCAAATCTTGTTAGTGACATTAGAAATAGCATGATTAAAGCCACAAAAATGAGAAGTGCTAATCATCCGTACTGAAGAGATTAGAGGTTTGAGCAAAACAAGAATAAAAAGTTTATGCACATGGCATAAGTTCTTAACATGAATTCTAGATGATGGAAACCCAATGCCCCTCACATTCCAAATGATAGTATTAAACATAAATAAACAATTTAATGAGAAGTATGTAATCGAGTATTTTAAGGAGGTTGAAGATAAATATGCTTAGATTTTCTTCCTCTTTTACTATGAACTTTGTTAAAACTAAAGTCATTAACATCTCTAGCAAAACATTTAGTAGCAATAAGCATTTCCTCAGTATCAGTTAAAGCATAATTATTATAATAAAAAGTAGAGAGAGTCTTACTACCACTTAGGTGTTCCCTTAAAGAAGTCAGTTGAGGACATTCATCCTCCATAAACATTCCCTCCTCCTTAATATTATTACAGTTTCTCACTATTAGTTCTTTATTACTTTTCGGAAGAGAAGAAATGTTTTCTATAGTAACAAATTCTCCTTCCTCTAAAGGTACATCATTAGAAGCCACTTAAATAGCCAAAGTTTCTTGATCATTTAATATATTAGTAGAAGTAGAAACAAGCATATTACCACTAGAATCATTAGCATTTAAATTCACATTGAAAGTAGGAGTAGCAACAACATTAGTAATAGTAGGAACTACAATATTGGTCAAGTCATGCTCCATGTTTTCTCAAGCAATATGAGGAACAACATTAGTATTAGAAATAATAGGGTCCTCCATATTAACCTCCATCGAATCAACATAACACTTAATAGGATGAGAGGTATTATCCTCTAAATTAGTTTGAGTAGGATTAGAGATAACCTGAGCAGGCACCTCCTCGATTTGTTTCAAGGAGTTCTTTTCCTTATGGAGGTGAGGATGTTTCTGAAAGCATTCATTCATTCCATGGCCATGAATCTTGCATGAGGAATAAAATATAGGAAAATTTTCAAATTCAATTTTTTTGAAATACCCTTTAACTTTTGACCCAATGCATATTTCCATAGGATGTTTCTTAGAGACATCAAGTTCAACTAGTACCAAAGCAACCGATGGCCTGAACATAGAAGCAGTAGCTTGGTCAGTTTGTAACAACCTCCCAAAAAAAAAGCCATACCAAAAAGAATTTTCTGATTAAAGAAATGGAGTTCAAATTCAGAAAGGAAATCCAAACAAGTGCAATAGGGGATTCCTCCCTAACATCAAAATTTGAAGACCATTTAAGAACCCGCATTTGACATGCTTGAAAATAATAAGATATCCTAGCAAAAATCCAGCTATAATCTAGTTCATTAGAAAGTTGTATAGCTACATGTATTTGGTCAAGCAATGCAATGGGAAATAACTAAACATGCTTGTAGAGTAGCAAGAAAAGTACAAACTTCTCTATATCTTATGGAATTTGTGAAGCAACAAGATGTGGCTTTTATTGGTTTGCTGAAGAAAAGGGAAGCTTCTATGGACAAGAAAGATGTTAATTTGCTTATTGGAGTAGATTGGGATTTTTTCCACTTTCCTTCAGATGGATTGTCTGGGGGAATTAGGGTTTAGTGGAAGTCTAATGGGGCTTCTTTTACTACAATGGATTCTTCATATCAATGATTGATTGTCAATTTAAACTTTTGTAACAAAGGTGTTTGGAGGATTGGTACTATTTATGGGAATAAATATGCTTATAAAAAGAGGGTTTAACAAATTGGAGTTCTTTTCTTTAGAAGAGTTTCCATCAATGGTGGGTGGTGACTTCAACTGCATATTCCCCAAAGGTGATAAAAGGGGATGGAAAAGGTTTTTTTTTCCCAAGGACCCAAAAAAATGAAGATCATTTTAACTATTAATGATTATCTTGAAGTGGGATATATTGGGCTAAATTATAGTTGGTATAAAAATAAGGTTGGAGGAGCCTGAATTTTAGAAAGATTGCATAGGTGCTTTATTAACTTTGCTTCTATTAATTTTTCTCAGTTCAAGGTGGTTCATCATCTACCTAGCGTGACTTTAGATCATTCCCATACTATTCTAAATCTATGGAATTTTCTTCCTACGACAAACATGGTCTTTAGACTTGAGGATACCTGGGCTTCTCATTTTACTTTGTTGGTTGTAGTTTAAAAATATTGGAAAAGGAAGGTGGTTTGAGGATATTATGATATTCTTAAAATCAAGTTGAGAAAGGATATAAAAGCTCTATTCTTCAAAACTAGAATACAGTTGAAAGATCTTAATTAATTGAAGGAATCTCTTAAGAAGGAAGTTTTAAGAGTTGCAAATGGACGAAGTAAATGGTGGAGGGCTCTCTATTGAGAAAGTTTTGATTCTCATAACATAGGTGAATGAGCTTAATAAGAGTCTAGCTCAGTTAAATATATGGTGGAGATAATGGGCAAAGGTTAAATGGATCAAAAACATGAATTCTAATTTGAATTTTTTATTCTTTTTCAAATGATAGGAGGAATGCTAATAATTTTTACAAGATCAAGGATGATATATGAGTGATAGTGGATGACTAAGCTCAGATTCAATGTATTTTTTTCAACTTCTTTAAAAACAAGTGGCAAGCTAGAGTTTATTCATTGAATGTTGGCCTTTCCCTATATGTGTTCTAAATGAAGATGATAGAAGACTATTGAAGGCTAACTTATCTAAGGAAGAAGTTATTTGAGCAGAAAATTAGCTTGGTGGTGGTGTTTTTCCTAGAGATTATGGGATTACACACTCATATATCAAGGCTTATTGGTTCATTATCAATTCAGATGTCTGGAACGCTATCAAGCAATTCTTTTCTACTAGGAAAATGGATTCTAGTTGGAATGATACAATGATTATGCTCATTCTTAAGGTGGATAATCCTTTGGTTCCTTCTAGTTTTAGGACAATAATTTTATACAAAACAATTTATAAATTGGTGGCTAAAATTCACCTAAATATATTTATATCTATACTAGCTAAGCTTATTTTGGAAAATCAATCAGCTTTTTTAAAGGACCATTCTCTATCTGAGCATGTTTTAATAGCTCATGATGTTTTTCAAAAATACAAATATTCTAAATCTTCTATAGTTTTGGTTTCATTCAAAATTGATATGGAACAAGCTTATGTTAATATGATGTGGAGAGCTTTGGAACAAGTTTTGAACTATTTTGGCTTTTGTTGAAGTTTTCTAAACTTAAATTGAATTATGTGGAGAATCCCATATTTTCTATCTTAATTATTGGCAACCCTTCAAATTGGATCAATGTTATAAGTGGTTTTCATCAAGGTTGTCCCTTATGAACATTTTTATTTATTTTATACTCTCAATTATTATCAAATGCTTTAGTAGAAGAAGACAATGAGATTGGAATAAAAATTCATCCAAATGCTCAGAGGATATCTCATTTGATGTATGTAAATAATATATATATATATATATATATATATATATATATATATATATATATATATATATATATATATATATATATATATATATATATATATATATATATTGAAGCTAATGTGAAGGTGGTATAGAAGATTAGTGGTATTGTAATGGACTATTGTAGTTGGTTGGCCCAGAAGGTAAATTATCAAAAAGCTATGATAATCTTTGGAAAATCTGTTAAAAGGAGGACAAAATTAATTTCTTGATTGATGGGTTTTAAAATTCTTAAAGAGATGAATTACTTGGGAGTGAAGATTTACTGGAGAGGATTTTTGGCTGAGGATTTTCAATTCATTCTGGATAAAGTTATTGGAAAACTTAATGCTTTGGGAATAAGTTTATTTCATTATTTGGAAAATTTTCTCTTTTGAAGTCGATTATTTTATCAATTCTTATTTTTCAATAAACTCATTTTCTTATTCATAATGGCATTTTGGATGAAATTGATAAGTTATGAAGGGAGTTTAATTGGCATAAGAATGACAGAAGGAAGGTCCCTCACTATGTGTGCTGGGAATCATTGTGTAAACTGATAGAAATGGGTGGTCGTGGTCTACATTCTAGCCTTGGAAAGGTGTGAGCATTAAGGTCCAATCTGGCATGGAAATTCCTTAATGTTGTTCATTCATTATTATATAAGACCATGGAGTTCATATACGGTTCGTTCTGTTGGAATCTTGATATTAAGCAGAACTCATCGAGTGCTTGGAGGATTAGTTTGGGTTGTGCAAAAGCTCTACAACCTATTATTAGGTGGAATAACTCAATAGGAGATTCCATTAATGTTGTTAAGGATGTTTTGATATTGGAAAAAGGACTTAATAAGTGGACTACATTTGTTTATATTTTATAGAGTGATGATATGACTAATAATAATTTCATTAATGATGGAGTTTGGGACAAGGAGGATCTTCAGAAGTCTTTTGGGGAGCAGTTGATCAGGCTGATATGTGATGTTCAGATTGATCATAACTTCACAAAAAACCAAGTAGAACTTATTGATTAGGTAATAAGTAAATCAATTTTTTCTCTAGCATTTGAAACATATGTGAAATATACAAATTTAAAGATAATAAAATTAAGCTTAATATAAGGGTGGAATTCTTGTGGAGGTTGCATCATAATGTTTTTCCAACATTCTAATTCTTGGAGCATAGAATGTAAAGAGATGATAATTTATGTCCTAGAGGATTTATGGTGATGGAAGATTATGAACATGTGACGGTTAGTTGTTCAAAGATGTTTCAAATCCTATAGATTTTGAATTAATGGGGTTTTGAAATTCCAACTTTTGGGTCATTTCAGGAATGTTGCATTTGGTTGGAAAATTCTGCATCAAACAAAGTCTTTCTTGCGAATCTTTGTTGTTCGGTAATTTTTCTCTATTTGAAATCCATAAACAAATGTGTGTATGGTGGTAAGGAGGATAGTAGTCCGATTAGTGCAACTAACACAATTAGATTTTCTTCTATTTCTATGTCAGATGGATATATCACAATTAAATTGGGCATCTATGGTGCTAATCAACTGGTTTGGTTGTTTAAAAATTTTTGACATCCTCCTCCTCCCGATTGGATCAAAGTTAATGTGGATGCTTCCTTATTATCATCCTATAAGGCTGGAATTGGAGGTGTATTATGGGATCATAATGTCAATTTAAAGGAGTGAATAAGGATGGATTTTATAAGCATTTGGATTCAATGGTGTTCATTGGGATAGTTATGGGTTCAAATTATTAGCTATTCACTCCTTGAAATTGGTCATCAAATATTGGATTCTACGGTATATGGGAATCATAATTGAAGGGCATAACGTCAATGCTATTATGTATATTCATGATGGTCTTAAAAAGATGGAGGCGTGCAAGTCCAGCGTTTTCATTGTAGTTTTTCTTTTATTAAAGATTGCCATCATGTTATTTTTATTTGTGAGAATATGGAATGTAATAAGTTAGAGGATTTTTGTTCTAAAACTGCACTTAGTTGTAGTTTTGTTTGGGATGATATAGGTATGGTTCATATCCACCTTATTTTCTTAATTTCTTAAGGGAGGAGTGTGACACTATTAATATTTTATATTTTGCCTTTTTATTTTAATGCTATTGCTAATTGCATCTTTGAAATATATATATATATATATATATATATATATATAATTTGTGTATAATTTATATAAATAACCAAGGATCTATCCAAGCCATAAAACCTTATATACACACTAAGATGGTTTACTAGGATAACTAACTCCAGTCTAGGTAAAAAGCATAATTAATGTGCTATTTTATGTGTTACATTTTTAGTAAAAATGTGTTACCTTATTTCTATTTTGTAATAAAGATATAAAACAACATAAAATTCCAACATATGTATAGTTCCACGGCGTTAGAAAAATAACGGTACATCACAGTAAAAAAAACAGCTGAAGCAACTAAATATAAGCATTACAAAGCCTGCATTTGTTCGAGCAGCACCACAGCGATCAAATATTAAATCTATGGTGATGAGTTCTTTATTATTAAGAGCTACTATGTAAGACTCCATAATGTCTTTGCGCCTAAATTTCCCTCCCGACGTTGCAGCATCCAAATGATAGCTAACCCACAACCTAGCAATTATAACTTAACTGAGGACACGATCTATTAACGAAGTATTGAGAATGTTGACCAAGTAAATTATAGACATTATCAAGCACCATGGAAGCACAAGAAAATAACACAACAACATTAGTTCATTGATTGGGCACAATGGTACAGATCTTTCCAGTGTCACACCACTAAATGCCAACTTTGTATTTTTGTCTAATTAGTCATTATGTTATGCTTGTAGGGGGTTTATGCCATTTAGATAATTTTAGTCCAATTCAAAAAAATTTTCTTAAACTCTATTAGGGTGACAATAAATGGAATTTAAAGAAGTACTTGATATTGTTATTAGAGTGTTTGGCTCATGTTTGTGGAAGCAAATCTATAAGTAAAGAGGAGTGTAGAGGAGTTTCATTGAACCATTTTGGTGATATCTATTTGTTGTATTTTCTTTTTATCATGTTATTAATGAAAATGAGTTGTATTTAATTCATTTGAATGTCTAGTTAAACTCTGTTATTTTTCATTATTATTGCAAGAATCTTATGCAATACTAATGAATTCTACTATTCCATAAATGAATAAAAAGATGTTTTAAATATTACTAGACCTTTATTTAATGAACCTAAAGGCCATATGTGTAGTTAGAATTTCGACCAATATGGGGCCTTGACAGAGGGAAGAAACATTGGATGAAGGATTGAGATTCTAATTCTAGATTTTCTCAAGCGTTTGCTAGTGCTGAAAGGAATGGAAGTTTGATCAATCATGTGAAGAATGTGCTGGGAGTTGTGGATGAAGATAGGAAAGGCATTGAGGAAGTGTTTTTCAACTACTTTGTTTATAAGTGGAGATATTGGAAATGTATTTTGGATAATTGGCCATTTCCTTCTTGTATGCTTCAGGAGGAGGACAAGAATTTACAAGTTGTTGAATTCTTTATGAAAGAAGTTTTAGAGGTTATTAGTATCTCCGGACTTATGTATATCTAGGCATTGATGTTATTTCTCATTCTTTTAGTTAAGGCTTATTAGAAGATAATTGGTGGAGACTTCTACTAGGCTATTAATAAATTTTTTAGTTTCGGTAAGATGTCGTCTGAATGGATGGAGACCCTTATTGTTTTAATTCCTAAAGTTAAGAATCCATTAGCTTCTTCTAATTATCATCTTATTAGTCTTTGCGAATCTATATATAAAATTGTGGCAAAGGTTTTGTTGAATAGATTACTTCTTATTATTCCTATAATCATATCTGAGGTACAAGTGGCTTTTATTAGAGGAAGATCTATCTCAGATCATATTCTATTGGCTCATTAATTTTTAAAAAAAAATCAAAGGTTGATATGGTGCAAGCATACTATAGTATGTGTTGGTCTACTTTGAAACAAGTATTGGATTACTTTGTATTTGTGGATAAATTTGCAAATCTTGTAATGGAATGTGTTGTAGATGCTATATTTTCTATTTTGATCAATGGTTGTAACTCAAAGTGGACAGAGGCAAGAATTGGTTTTCATCAAGGGTGTATGTTATCTCCATTTTCATTAATTATTTGCTCTCAATTACTTTTAGATGCATTTTCTCAAAGAGGCAAGAACATGGGATTATGACTTCTTCTAATGCTTAGAGAATTTCTCACTTATTGTATACATATGATATCTTTTTGCTTTTAGATGCTAAGTCCAAAAAAGTGAAGAAGATGAGGAAAATATTTTAAGACTATTGTAATTGGTTTCGATAGAGAATTTATTCCCAAAAATCTTCTATTATTTTTGGTAAAATGGTTAACAATTGTAGAAGGAATTGTATCTCAAATTTGTTGGGTTTTAATGTTGTCAAAGAGCTGAACTAACTTGGAGTGAAGATTTCTTTGCATAAGCTAATGAAATCATATTTTCAACTTTTATTTGAGAAGGCTTTATCTAGATTGAATTATTGGGGGAATAGGTTTATTTCTTTAGCTACCAAGATGATTCTTGTTAAAACTATCTTTCTTTGCATTCCTTTATTCCTTCTCCTCATTCTTTGGTTCCTAAAAGTATTTTGAAATATTTTGACAAAATGTGCATAAATTTTATTTGGAACAAGCATAATCGTGATCATGGTATTCACTATGTTGCTTGGGATACTTTGTGTAGATCAAAGGAGAAGGGAGGACTTGACCTTTTTTCTTCTACAACCAAAATAGGATTTTTTATTGCTAGATTTTCTTGGAATCTCATTCATAATCCCGTCTCTTTACTAAATATAATTATGAATGCTAAGTTTGGTAAAAATTACTTATTTTTGGAACATAAGAGGAATTCCTCTCCTGCTTGTAAGATAATTATAGATGGAGCAAATTATCTTCAGAATATTATGAGAATGAGGGTTTCGTCTGGTTTGTCTTTTGGTGTCTTAAAAGATGTTTGGATCCTTGATAGAAGTTTGGATAGGTGGCCCACATTAATTGCTAAATTTGAGGATGATGCACCTTTCTTGGAATACTTTATTTTACCTTGGGGATTGAATATTAATATGTTGGAGTAGTACTTTGGAAGAGACCTTGTAAAGTAGATTGTTTAAATACAAATTTATTTGGAACTTTTACAAGATCAGGTAGAGCTTAAATCAAAGTTTTTAGTAAATCTATAGCTGAATTAGCATATGAGGCAATTGTTAAAGATCATATGGATGATGATTACTAGAAATGGGTCAAAAAATTGAAGCTAAACTCTCGGGTGGAGTTATTTATTTGGCGATTATGTTACAATGTTATTCCATCAAATAATTATTTATGCATAGAACATTATTTGACAATAATGCTTGTCCTAGAGGGTGCATTATTGTTAAAGGTTGATCATTTTGCAACAAATTGCCTTAAGATTATTCAAGTTATTGAGGTTTTTAATGCATGGGGATTTAATTTTCCATCAATTTTCTCTTTTGTTGATTGCAAAGCTGAGTTAAAGAGGTTATCTGGTTCTATTCCATTTATTCCTAATGTATATTGTACATTATTACACTTCTTTTGGAAGAGTAGGAATAAGGTCAAGCATGGAGGGGTTGAAGATAGTCCGTCTTTTACTCTTTGAAATGTGATTATCTTTGTTTCTTCTTCATTTAAATTTAATCTTATATCAGATCACTAGGGTGTTAATCAGCTTCATAAGCTGTTATGTAATCTTCGGCACCCTCCTCTACCCGATTGGATTAAGGTAAATATTGATGCTACTTTGTTAAGGAATATTGGTGGAGTCTTCAGAAACAATTATGATAGAATTTCATTAGCTTTTGGCTTTCAATGCATACACTAGGATATTGCCTAGGTTGAGCTCTTAGCTATTTCCTCTTTAAAGTTAGTTATACATAGTTGGATATTAGAGGCTAAAGGCTTAATCATTGAAATAGATAATTACAACATAATCATATTGCTTCAGTTTTCTTTCGACAATCGTAGTCACTCACCTATTTGAAAACCAATTATTGGAAGAGCTATAATTCCTAAAGGAGTTTAATAATGTTTTATTTCATTACTCTAGTAGATATTATAATACGTTAGCCAATTTATGTGCTAACTTAGCTATTTCTTCTGATTTTCTTTCAGTTTATATTTGTGACAATAAGATTCCTCCTAGTTTTTTTGCTTTATTAAAGGAGGAATTTGAGAGTAGTATTATTAACATGTTGGTTGTATCCATTTCTTTTTTTTTTTTTAATTTAATGCAATTGGCATCTTTTCAAAAAAAAAAAAAAAAGATAGAGGGAAGAAATCATAACAAGGAATAATGAATTAGTATGTGTCACGCCTAGGAATAGGGTATGAGATGTACTAAATTCTTAAGGAGATTATATAAACATAGGATGTTGATAGACATCTTTTGTTAGTACAAGCTTAACAGATATCTAGGAATGTATAAACTATGAATAGCATCATAATTAAAAGAGATTTATTAAGAAAAATATGTTATTTAAATTCATCAATTCAAAACATTATATCTATATAGTGTACTCATTATCTATACCTAATTTTAATTAACTAAATGAATCTACACAACCATTATTTTTATTAAGTATGATACTTATTATAATTTTAGTAGGAAGTACTAGCATTTGTAAGTGAGATCATCTTTCTCAGGGGATTGATACTATGCTCTATCACTATATTACATGATTTGACACATATACTTATGTATATTAAATTGGGATTTTATAATTTTTTGTGTCAAAGAACACCTAAGCATTACTAAGGATTAAAAGAGTCTTTATTCAATTCATAATTTTATAGGTTATTCCTCTGCCACCCATCAAGTTATTGGCTCTGTTGCCCAGGAAGATTTTGCTTTTTAAAAAAATTTAACTATGTTGTTGAATAAATTACATATTCATACCTACTTATATTTTTTTCCTTTTTTTATTTTTTTTGTTTTTATTATTTGCATATTATTTATTGCAATCTTTATAGCCTTAGAAATGAATTGTTCACATTTGATCTTGAAATATAGAGAACCTTTCTAAAATTCAAGAAACCAAGAAGGTATTAAAAATGGTTGAACTAGAGTTAGAGGAAACTAATTCCTGACCTGTTAAGGATTATGCAAACCATTTCGTAGATGAAATTCATTAGAGCATAAATAAATCTAAAATCCATGCAAATAATTTAAAAAAAAACATCTTTCATTCAAATTATTTAAAATTCTCAGTTTGTGTAACCCACTCCAAACTCATATTATGTCATTTTCATAAAAATTTATGCACTATTTAAGCAATATGGCTTTAGTGATGTTGTATCAGACTTAGATTATTTTCATTTTCTCTATGAGATAAAGCAAAAATTATTGTTTAATTCTTAATCCCCAAACACTATAGAATAGAAAAGACGGGTGAGGGAAGAGAGAGATGCTCCACAAACTAAGGAAGAATTTGGAAGAAGATTTTGAAGATCTCGGTTTCCATTGTTGGAGATGGAAGAAGGTGGTCGGTCATCAAAGGATGACCGGAACACCAAAAATCTGCTTTCTACCGTGATTCCAATCATGTTGAATTCAAAAGGCAGATTCTCCTTCAAATAAACTTCTTCTTTTCGGTTTTTGGAATCTCCTTTAGTCTTAAAACAAAGGAGGTTTAAATGTTTTGAGGAAACCATTGCTGATTTCAGGCAAAGGTAAGGAAATTGTTTCTTTTTTGAATGATAAGCCAAAAGCTTGGTCGGCTATCATTGCTGGAGCAAATGATAAGGAAGCATCTTCATCTGGAGAAAGTTTTGCTGAAATTTTGAAGAAAGATCCTATTACTTCTTCAAAATTTGATACCCTTAATGTGTGGATTCAAAAACTCACATTAAAATAAATCTTAGTGAAATACATGATGATATTAGAGATGAAAATGTTGTCATTCTTGACAAGGATAAGGAAAAGTCAAATGTTCAAATTTTGAACAATTCCTTGGTTGTTAAAATTCTTAGGAAGAACTACCCTTTTTCTAAGTGTTATTTTGAATTAATAAAGCAATGGTCAAAATTTGGAGGATATCATATTACATTGCTTGGTATAGATTGGCTTCTTTGTTCATTTCAAACTCATGAAGCCATGGAGGAAGTCCTTAATGGAGTGCCTTGCTTGTAGGGGGTTTTGTGGTAGGCTTAGACATTTTGTCTCCTACCTTCTCTCCTTATTCTTTGAATGCAATTTCTTCTCCAATTTGGGTTCGTCTTCCTCATTTTCCATTACATTGTTGGGATAAATCCAACATCACTAGAATTGTTTCAAAAATTGGAACTCCATTTTTATTGGATGGTAACATGTTTAGATGGGGGAGGAGAGAATTTGCTAGAGCTTGCATTAGAGTTAATTTGATATCTAAACTCCCTGCTAGAATTTGGGTGGAAGGGATTCATGGTGGATTTTTTCAAAAGTTTGAGTATGAAAATCTATCATCTTTTTGCTTCAAATGTGGAAAAATTGGGCATATTGATTCTGTGTGTCCCAATTCAACACAAAATCAAAATCCTATTGTCAAAGAGATCCCTATAAGTGCATTGCAATCTGATAATACTTTGGGACCTTGGATGCATGTGAAGTTCAAAAATAAGAGAAGATTGACTCCAGAGAAAAAGTTTTTTAAAAGGTCTCAACCATGGATAAACCAAAAGATGGTTGTGCTATCAATAGTATTGCCATGGTAGATGATGAAGGAGACGTGAAAATAGATTCTGCTGCTTCTGAAATTCAATTCACAGCTAAAGTTGTTATTGAAAATAAGTAAGAAGATGGAAAGGCAGTTATACAAGGAGGTGAATATCCAATCGTCCATCATGCTATTTTTGAAAATTACAAATTCAAATCCCACAAAGGGAGGAGAATTTTCCTGCTTAACAGAATTAGGAAATTCATATTTTAAATTCTGAATTACGGTTGGCTAATCCCGTGGATGAAGGTAGCAGTAACTTGAAGCCCAACATCAATTTGAATTCAAATTCTGAATTCAAAACTTAGGGAATTGTGGAAGAAAGAGTGGAAGTAAGAGCTGAAGTTGTTAATTCAACTCAAAATGCTGAAAAATAGGATGGTATGGCTATATCCGTGAGAGAAAACTGCTCCATTCCTTTTGTTTTTCCAGGAATCAATGTAACAGTTAGTAATTTGAATTCAACTCCTGAATTCAAAATACCTTATAATGTGGAAGGTAATAAGGAAGGAGGTTTTAAAGATTCAATAGATGCTGTCCCAACCGTTCCATATCAGTTTGTTGAAATTCAGAGTTCTAACAAACCTGAATTTGAATTCAAAAATTTAGATGCTCAGGAGGAAGTGTTGGATGATATTTCTAGCTTTAGTACTGATGTTATTTCAGCTACAAAAATTGAAGTAAAGAACAATATTGGTTTATTAAGAGACTCTTCTCCATTGTGAGATGTTTGTTTGAATTTTAAGTTACCTTCTCTTAAAAAAGTTGCCAAGGAGTGTAAGACACCGGGATCAAAGCATACATTGTTCAAAGAACTTCAAGCATTAGGACCGGTCAAAGATCTACCTAGAAGGAAGATAATAGAAAACAAAGTGATGAACAGCTTAAAAGGTTCTTTGTCCCTTTTGCCCCATTAACATGATTGATGATAATCCAGGTGATAATAACAAAGTGGATAGTTAATTGATATTTAGACAAATTATCAAAAGGTTTGGATTAATTCCTTCATCAATTTCTGACTTTGGAAGATGGAAAAAGCTTATAAAATATTTATCTAAAATATTCTTAAGTGATTTTTGGAATTCACCATTGGAATGTAATTTCCCTTTTATATTTTGTTGCTTATTTTTTCTTAAAATTTGTCATTTTAAACTTATTCTATTTGATTATGAGATCTTTACTAAGTCTTATTCTCTAACTAGATGGGAACTCTGGGATACTAATAAACCTTCGGGTTGTTTAATTCTTTGGTATCCCTTGCATTTCAACAGTTTCAAAATAGGAAATAGTGGGTTTCATATCATTTATATTAAGTTTAAATTAGCAAATTTAAGTTCAATAAGTTTCCTTTTTAATAAAAAAAGGAACCATTTGTTTATTTTACCTAGTTTGTATTAGGTTGTCCTTTCATTTTTAATTAATGCAACTTTGTATTTTCTCAAAAAAAAAAAAAAAAAACACTATAACCACTTGAAATTAATTGGCACATAAGTATGAAGGGGAATCAAATAATTAGAGTTGGGAAATATTTAAGAAAATGCTTAAAAAATGTCTGCATCATGCATTACCTGTTTGGTTAATAATTCAAATATTTTCCAATGGATTAGTAGGATTTCTTAGAGCCATAATTGATGTTGCAGCTTGAAGATCATTAATATATAAGCCATTCAAGGAAGCTTATAAAGTAAAAGAGGATATGGTAATAATAAATTCTAGTGTCCTACTGATAGGGGACAATCCTAAAATAGTAGTAAGATTTTTTTAATCTAATGTTTTGTCAATTTAATTTCCCAAGTTGCAGCAATTTCAAAAATAATGAATACAATGGGATTAATTCTAGAATAGGAAAAGAGATCTCAGGAGATCAAAATTTAATTGAAGTTAACAATACGTAAGGGACAAATCACATTGATGTAACTAGAAGAATAAATAATCAAGATTCAAATACATATAATCCATGTTGGAGGAATCACCCTAGTTTTAATTTGCCAAATAATAGGGGTGGTACTAATAAATGGTATAATTAGCATAAAAATCATGGAGTAAGTTGGAGAACTTCTCAACAACCTACTTGTAAACCTAAACTTACAAATCCTCTATGATTTAATCAAAGAAATCAATTTGGAAATAAGAAAATAACATTGGCAAATATAGTTCTGCTTTTAGGAACTTAATTATAAAATCAAGTTACTTCGGTTAAAAAAAATGAAAATTTTACTAAGTTAGTTCATAATTTGAAATAGTAGTAGACTACATGGATAATTACCTAGTAAAGATAAAATAAATCCCATAGAAAAATTAAATGATCTTCATTTAAGTAAATTGAAGAATTGAAATAATTTACCCAAGCCAAATCGAAACAAAACTAGGTAAGTCTGGTTGAATACTATATACATTGCATAAGTGGGTGGCAACCCACATTTAGGTTTAGTTGTCATTAAGTCATGCTGAAGACTATAAACTTAGTAATTGTGGGAAGAAAAAAAAATTGATATGATATTCGTGGTGCTTAGTGCATCAATTATCTTGTAATCAATCTTTTGATAAATTATATTTTGTTATATTTATAAATAATTTTTATGTGTCTTTTATCATTTATAGGAAAGAAAGTGTAGTATGTTGAGTCTAGTAATTAGGTTGTTAAGCCTAAGTTAATGTCCCAAGGCTACCAAGAGGGGGGGTGAATTGGTAGTTTTAAAAAAAAAATAAATCCTCTTTTTCAAAATTATGTTGAACCGAAATAAAACTGTTTCTTTTAAGTTTTTGTAGAAAAAGTTTTTCATCCACAGAGTTTTTAAGACTAAAATTAAAATGCGGAAATATAAAAAAAGTAAAGTAAATGACACCAGATTTATAGTGGTTCGGTCTAAAACCAGACCTACATCCACTCCCTAGAGGCACCCTCTAAGTATTTCACTAATACCAATAGTGACTCTCGTTTTGCACCCACAGCAAGGCGGAGAAGCCTTTACAACACACTCTATTCACCACTCCTCGGTGCGGCAGAGAACCATCGTCCTTTTACATAATCCACAATGTTGGCAGAGAACCGTCCGTCCTTTCACACTCTCCTAGTGTGGGCAGAGAACCCTTCGTCCTTTCACACTCTCCAAGTGTAGGCAGAGAACCCTTCATCCTTTCACACTCTCCTAGTGTGGGCAGAGAACCCTTCGGCTGTTCACACTTTCCAAGTGTAGGCAGAGAACCCTTCGGTTGTTCACACTTTCCAAGTGTAGGCAGAGAACCCTTCAGCTGTTCACACTCTCCAAGTGTTGGCATATAATCGGATCTCCTTGACTGATCTTCTCACAAGAATCTAGAAGGAAAAAAGAAAAGAGTGAAGTAATCGCAATTCACAAGTAGAGATTCTTACCTTTGAAATCCAAGTGAAGCCTTCTCGCTCCAGTGGTAGGAATCCTCCCTTGAATGCTCTCTTCCACTCTCTCCTTGGCTATTCTCTCAAGAGGCACGAAGATTAAATGACAAAAAGATTGGGTGGCAGTCTAATTTGGACTATTTATACAAAAGACAAGAAAAACCGCCCAAAAACTGCAAGTTTTCAATTTTGTACGGAGTGGATCGTCCCGTATAATCGTGGATCATCCTGGACAATTTTTCTTAAACGAATTAAAAAGACCCTACTTGAATATCTGTACGAAATGTCTTCGTACAGCTGATCATCCCGTACGAACTAGGTTCGTCTGGTACAAACGGTTGTTACAAAGGTCTGTTCTAGAAACGGCTGAAAACCGTTCTATATCAGTTAATCATTTGGCAAAAATTTATTCATCTGGAAGAAATTTTTACAGAGGACCGATCGTCCCGGACGATTATTAATTTAGTCTGGACGAAAATTTTCTAGAAGACCAATCGCCATGGACGATAATTTAATTTTGTCTGGACAAAAATTTTCCAGAGACCAGATCGTCCTAGACGATATTTAATTTAGTCTAGACGAAAATTTTCCAGAGGACCAATCGCCATGAATGATAATTTAATTTCGTATGGATGAAAATTTTACAAAGAACCAATCGTCCTGGACGATTATAAAATTCATCCCGGATGAATAGGACTTAGAAAACTTTTCAAGCAAGTTCCTATTCATTCCATATGCTCAATAGGAGATAACTATCTGATCGTCCCGTACGAATGAATATCGTCCAGTACGATCCGTATAAAAATTTTTATGATCTCCTTATGTGTGTGTGTATGTTTTTATTCACTCAAATTACAATCAATCCCTTTCAATTTAATTTCAAAAAAAAGTGTAAGCTTAAAATTTTACAAAGTATCTCATGTTGAATTTGATTTGAAGTCATCATAGTCTGGAGTTTAATTTTCCGGAAATGTTAGTACACACAAGAGAAAATACAATTCTTCTAAAATTGTTAGGAGATAACTACACATTTGAACAATAATGTTTGGAATCATCAAAACAATACAAGTTGCCAAAATTTAAAGCATGCAAATAGCAACTATCTTAACAATCTCCCCCTTTTTGATGATGGCAAAATAATTATTGTTTGTATGATTTTAATTTAACCAAATCTCCTAAACTCCCCCTGAATTGATGAATATATGAAAATAAGGAGGTATTTTGAACCATAGAACAAAATTTTTTGTTTTTCAAAAAATTTAACAACAAAACAAAAATAAATCGAAGGACCACAAGCAAAACATACAAACACAATAATTTCTCCCCCTTTTTGACAACAATAAAAAGTGAAGAAGAAATAGACAAGAAATGTAAGTAATTATATGAAATTCATTTGAAGATTTAATCTAAATGGTGATTGTCATAAGGTATGCAATTTAAAACTAATAACATTAGATCAATCAAAGAAATTCATAGAACTTAAGAAGTGATATAACATTGTAAGTAAGAAGAATTTATCAAAGTCATGATTCAATTTAGACATTTGAATATAGAAAATCATTACAAGAGAGATGAATAAAAAATTCTATATTTCAAAGTTCAATAGAATATAAATGATCATAAGATCAATTTGAATTGAGAGATTGAAAGAATTTGGAAAGAAGAGAATTACCACATGTGGCGCTTTGCGCATCTTTTTCAAAATTTTGGGCACATTTTTTTGCATCTTTAGACATTAGGCTAATTTTGTGCCTCTTTTTCATATTTGCAAACCTTTGCGCATTCTTTTTAATTTTTGTACTCTTTGTACAATTTTCAAGAGTAATTGAAACCAATTCTTTCCAAAATCAATAATCTAAAATTTCAAATTTTTCTAAGTGCATAAATATCACTTGAGAAAAGAAATACAAAATAAGAAAACATATAAATTGCAATAATAATATTAACTTTTATGTAGTCTAAATGAATAGACATGAATTTAAAAGTTCTAATTATAACAAGTTATAAACAACTTTTAAATTTAGAAAGACTAGATTTTCTAATGTAATTAATCTCAAATTATAATATGATTTAACCACAATTAAGATTAAAAAAGACTAATAAAATTCATAAAAATTAATCACATTCCAAAAACAAACCAAAATTAAATCAACTACGACATGTATTGATATTAATGAGAAAGATTACATGATCATTTTATAATATAAAAAATAACAACAAAAACAACAAACTTAAACAAAACATAACTAAAACAAATACTAAAATAAACACTAACACAACAAAACATTTAAAACTAAACACAAGAACAACAAACACAAAATCATCTCTCATTCTCTATTCTTCTGGAGGAGGAGGAGGAATGCCACAAAAAAGGTTGAAGTAGGAGGCCATCAACATAACATTGGTATTGATTTCATATACTTCATTTCTGATGCTACCAATGTCCTGTTGTTGCTGCATAAGTTGAGCATCAATTTGATCAAATCTTTGATCAACATGAGTCTCAAGTTTATCAAATTTCTCAATCAGATTCTGATAATCTGATTGAGGTGCAGAAGTTTGCTCTCCTTCTTCTTCTTCTTCAGAAGCACTGGCATGTGCTTTCCCTGTTTCTTCCTTGAAAATTGCTCTGAAGGAAGCATCATTGTAGTATACTGGCTCTTCGTATTCATCATCAGGATGCACTAAGTTGTATTTCTTTTGCAAAATGTATGTAACTAAGTGTCCTAATGAGATGTTCATTTTTCTCTTCTGTTCTGCATTCCCAATTTCTGAAAGTCCATAGAGATGGTCTAGGATAAGTTGGGCTTCGTCGATAGGCTTACAATCCATAATCAAAAAGGTTAGAACAGAAAGAAGAGGGGTAATATTGATTCTATCATCAGCTTTAGGAATGATTGAAGATCGAAGGATATGCTGGATGATTCGGGCATTTTTTATTATATCGGAGACTCTAGCAACATGATATGTTAGGCCACTTTGTCTAATCACCTATTGACATCATACCATTTGAAAGTGTCTTCACTCATTAGGGTGTGGGCTCTATATCCTTCAGTTCTTAAGTTCAGAAAGGCACCAATGTCGTGCTTGGTGATTTCAACTTTTTGTTTGAAAACATATGAACTTATGCAGGTGTGGTCAGAATTAAAACTCATGTTGGCTAGAAAATAGAGAAAGGTTTGTTTGTTGTAAAGGTGGACGAGAGAAAGAATGAATTGAAACTGGGTGGAGGCAAAAAGGTGCATTACCTTAAAGTAAATCTCGCTTTGAATCAGAATGAGAGAGGGAGTTATTTTGGCAGAGGCAAAATGAGGAAAAGATTCCTCATTTGCTTTTGACAGGAAGTTTTCAGAGGCATTTCTGTGAGGTTTCTTAGCCAACACCTTTTGTCTTTCTCTTGAGGAGGCCATTGTTGATTTGAAGTTGAAAGGGATTGAAAGTGAAGTTTGGATATGTGATTGTTGAGTTAGAAAGCCTTCATACTTAAAGAAAATGATACGTTCGTCCTGGACGAAATAAGTTCATTTTGGACGAAAATCATCGTTGGTTTGGACGAAACAATTTCGAACCGACGATCAAATTCGTCCAAAATATAACAGCTTTTTGTAATCAACACAATTTATGATGCATCCCTTCATACAAGCTTTTTGACTTGACCAATCATACAGACGAAACATTTTTGTACAGACGATCAAAAAGTTAATTCGTTTTAATGCCTGTTGAAAACCGTCCCCTACAATGAAACGACGTCTGTTCGTCTGGACGAACAAAAAGTTCGTACGGACGAACTTCGCAATTAAAACTGTCTTATCCACTCAACCGCTGCATTCAATCGTCTCGACGTTTGAGAGAAAAAAATTTTGTCTTGGACGATCATCAGATCGTACAGATGAACTAATTAAAAACTACACTCAAAACGGTTAAAATTCTCGCAAACTGAATTTTGCACACATCGTCCAGTACAAAAAATTTTGTCCCGAACGATTTTTACACAATTTGGTATTTTTGAATTTTTATTAAACTAAAACAAACTAAACATTCAAAACATATAAAACAAAGAAAAAACCATAGACTTTATAATAAACTCATTCAAAACACACAAAAATCACAAAATTCAAAACAAAAACAAATAAATTACTGAAACATAAATATCAATGTTGCAAAGATATTTTTATTTAGGCATTCAAATCAATAATACAAAGCCTTGTTCTTAATGTACTGAAGGTATCAAAGGCTAAAGGTTTTGTAAAAATGTCTGCAAGTTGATTTTCAGTTGAAACATGTGTGAGTTCAATTTCTCTCTTGGATACATGATCCCTTATGAAATGATGTCTTATGTCAATGTGTTTGGTTCTAGAATGTTGAATAGGATTTTTGGAAATGCAAATAGCACTAGTATTGTCACAATAAATTGGAATAGTGCCAATAATTAATCCTAAATCAATCAACTGTTGTTTTAACCAAAGTTCTTGTGCCACACAACTTCCTAATGCAATGTATTCTGCTTCTGTAGTAGATAGGGCTACTAAATTTTGTTTTCTACTGGACCAAGAAACTAATGAATTTACAATGAATTGACATGTTCCAGAAGTGCTTTTCCTATCCACTCTACAGCCTGCAAAGTCAGAATCTGAATAACCAACAATTTCAAATGAAGAGCTAAACTTAGGATACCAAATTCCTAAGTTTTGAGTTCCTAGTAAGTATCTTAAAATCATTTTCACTGCTATCAAATGTGATTCTTTTGGAACTGATTGAAATCTAGCACATAAGCAAATACTGAACATAATATCTGGTCGGCTAGCAGTCAAGTAAAGAAAAGATCTAATAATCCCTCTATATTTCTTTTGATCAACAGATTTTCCCTTAAGGTCCTTATCCAACTGAACTGAGGAACTCATTGGTGTACTAACAGGTTTAACATTGTCCATTTCATATTTCTTGAGGATTTCCTTAATATATTTAGTTTGGCTAAGAAATGTTTCTTCCTCAAGTTGCTTAATGCTAAAATCTAGAAAGTAATTTAAATCTCTCATTAGACTCATTTCAAATTCACTACTCATTATTTTAGAAAAATCATCACAAATATTTTTATTTGAAGATCCAAAGATGATATCATCCATATAAATTTGAACAATGAGTATTTCCTTTCCAAATTTCTTTAAAAAGAGAGTTGTATCCACACTTCATTTTTTAAAAGATCTTTCAAGTGGGAAGGTACTCAACCTCTCATACAAAGCCCTAGGTTCCTGTTTCAATTCATATAATGCCTTCTTTAACTTAAAAACATGATTTGGATATTTTGAATTTTTAAATCCTTGAGGTTGTTCTACAAAAATATCTTCTTCAATTACCACATTTAAAAAGGCACTTTTGACATCCATTTGAAACAATTTAAAATCTTTAAAACAGGCAAAGGCTAATAAAACCCTAATTCCTTCAAGTCTAGCTACAGGGGCAAAAGTCTCCTCAAAATCAATTCCTTCAATTTGATTATACCCCTTAGCAACTAATCTAGCCTTATTTCTAATGACTACTCCTGAGTCATTCATTTTATTTTTGAACACCCACTTGGTTCCAACAACACTTTGATCTTTGGCCTTGTAGTTAATTCCCAAACTTTATTTCTTACAAATTAATTTAACTCTTCTTGCATGGCCAATATATAAAATTCATCAGAAAGTGCTTGATCAATATTAGTGGGTTCTATTGTTGAAATAAAGGCTGAATGATTGACTTCCTTATTTAATCCATGCCTAGTTCTAACACCCTAACTAGGTTCACCTATAATCAATTCTCTTGGGGGGTTTTTAGAAAATCTCAAATCTCTAGGCAAAGGGTTTTCTCTTTTTAAATTTTCTTCAACATTTTCTTCCAAATTTAATCTATCAATCTTTTAGGAGTTTTCTTCAATCTCTTCTTCAACAACATTTGGCTCTTTCAAATTTCCAGATTCATCAAATACAACATGTGTCATTTCTTCAATAACTAAAGTTCTTTTGTTGAATACCCTATAAGATTTTTCAATACTTGAATATCCAACAAAAATTCCTTCATCTGATTTTGGATCAAATTATTTTAAGGCAGATTTTCCATTATTATGAATGAACACTTTCCAACCAAAAACATGCAAATGAGACAAGTTAGGTGTTCTACCTTTTAGCAACTCATAAGGTGTTTTATTTAAATTTGATCTTACATTCACCCTATTCAGAACATAACATGCAGTGCTAACCGCCTCAGCCCAAAAATATCTAGGAAGTGAGTATTCTTCTAATATTGCTTGGGCGGCTTCTATTAATGTTCTGTTTTTCCTTTCAACTACCCCATTTTGTTGAGGGGTTCTAGGTGCAGAAAAATTATGATCAATCCCTTTTTCTTTACAAAAATTTTTAAATCTTTCATTTTCAAATTCTCCTCCATGATCACTTTGTAAAGAAATTATTTCACATCTTAGTTTTCTTTGAATCCAAGTTGAAAATTTTCTGAATTCCTCAAATGATTCACTTTTATGAAAAAGAAATCTAACCCAGGTGAATCTTGAGAAATCATCCACTATAACAAATCTGTATACCTTCCCTCCTAGACTTACAGTTCCTACTGTCCAAAAAAATCCATATGAAGAATTTCCAAAAGTTTACTGGTCCTAGATCCTTATTGGACTTAAAAGAGGACTTAACTTGTTTTCCTAATTGACATGCATCACAAAGGTGGTCCTTAGTAAAGTCTAGTTTTGGTATACCTCTCACTAAGTTCTTTTGGGTAATTCTCCTAAGATTTTTCATACTAGAATGACAAAGTCTCCTATGCCAAAGCCATGATTCATCAGAAACAGTTTTTAAACAAAAAGCAGTAGGAGATAGAAAAGAATTCAAATCTAGCATGTAAACATTGTTAACCCTTTTTCCATTTAAAACTTCTTTCCCATTTAGGCTTAATATGCAGCTAGTAGGTAAAAATTTTATATTATAGCCTTTATCACATAGCTAACTAATACTTAACAAATTATGTTTTAAGCCTTCAACCAATAACACATTGTCTATAAAAAAGATTTTGAAATTTCCAATCATACCTGATCCAACTACTTTCTTTATGGTATTATCTCCAAGTGTAACCTTGCCTCCACTCCTGGCTTCCAGCGTTATGAATTGAGCAGTATCTCTAGTCATATGCTTTGAACATCCGCTGTCCAGGTACCATATGCTCCCACGAGGTCTTGTATGAGGGCAATCCTGCAAAATTCTCAAATGTTAGACCGTGGAACCAAAACATGTTTGGGTTCACCTTTAAGAAATTTATAATCAGATGCATGTATGATATGTCTAGGTTTATGCATCTTAGTTCTCCACACCAAATTAGATTTCATCTTCAAAGTACAGGTGTGAGCTATATATCCCAAAAATCCATAATTATTATATTTAACATTAGGAAAAATATTCCTATGTTTTCTTCCATATGATTGTCTTGTAAGGGATTTCATGAATTTAAGATAATATTTAGGATTTGAAAAATCTTTAAGTTTAGGGGGGTTTCTATTATCCTCGAGAGCTCTTATTGTGAGTTTGTAAAATGAATTCATATCTTCCAAGATTCGATGGGTATAATTGATTCTATATGTCTTGCTCTCAGATTCATCCTTAAAATTCTTAAATTCTTTTTCAAGTTTAGCATAGGATGTTTTTAAATTCTCAAATTTTTTATTCAAGTCATCATATTCATCAAGTAGTTTCATGTGGTTGTCATCTATTAAAGCATGATCTTTCCTAAGGATTTCATGTTCCTTCTTAAGCTCTTCCAGTTCTAAACTTAAAATAGCATGCATCTTTCTCATTTTCCTATATGCATCATGCATGTGTTCAGAAACTTCAAATAATTCATCATAGGTTAAGTCACATACCTCTTCTTGATCTGAGTGATCTACATTGTCTGCCATCAAGCAAAGATTGGTAACTTCTTCTTCTTTTTCAGTCTCAGTTGAGTCTGAAGCTGAGTCTGCCCAGAAAGCACTTTGAAACTTCTTTTTGCCCTTCTTTACCATTGGTTTCTCCTCTACTTTCTCCTTGCTAGGAGTGGCTTTGAGTTCTGGGCAATCAGTCTTGATATGACCTGGTTTCCTACATTCATAACAAATTACATCATTAGAAACCTTGCTATTTCTGTTAAACTTACCTCTATTCCATTGCTGGCATCTCTTCTGCTTCCTCTTTAAAAAGCTTCTGAATTGTCTAGTCATCAGTGCAATATCATCTTTATCCTCAGGTTGTGAATGTTCACTCTCTAACTCTTCCACCTTTAGTGCAATATTCTTCTCCTTTCGTGGCTCACCTGCATCAATCTTTCTTTGACTTACTCCTTGCTCATAAGCAATGAGTGAACCAAGAAGATTGTCAATAGAGTAAATGTTAAGATCTTTAGACTCTGTAATTGCAGTAATTTTAGCAACATAAGCAGTAGGAAAACATCGAAAAATTTTATTGACCATTTCAGCATTAGTTAATTCCCTACCAAGTGCATGCAAAGAAGTGACAATTTGTGTGAATCTTGTGTACATGTCAGAAATAGATTCATTAGATTTCATACGAAACAATTCATAGTCATGTAACAAGATATTGAGTCTTGATTACTTAACCTCATTTGTCCCTTCATAAGTTATACAAAGTCTATCCCATATGTCCTTTTTGCTTTTGCAAGTGAAAACCCGCATGTAGTCTTCAGATTTTAAAGCACAAAAGAAACTATTTGAACATTTGGCATTTAATTGTGCTAAGTCACATTCTTCTATAGTCCAATCTGCATAAGGTGTTTCTACCCTAACTCCATCAACTAATCTAGTTGGTTTTGTGTAACCTTCCTGGACTAGCATCTACATGCGATAATCAAGTGACTGTAAGAAAGTAGACATACGTGTTTTCCAAAAATCAAAAGGAATATTTTCAAGCAGTGGAGGTCTAGTGATAGAGTAGCCCTTAGGTGTTTCGGTTTCCAAATATAGCCATCTACATTAATCAAAAAGTAGTTCAAACTTATGATTTTGAAACGATGCTCTGATATCACTTGTTGAGTCTAGTAATTAGGTTGTTAAGCCTAAGTTAATGTCCCAAGGCTACCAAGAGGGGGCGTGAATTGGTAGTTTTAAAAAAAAATTAAATCCTCTTTTTAAAATTATGTTGAACCGAAATAAAACATTTTCTTTTAAGTTTTTGTAGAAAAAGTTTTTTAACCACAGTTTTTAAGACTAAAATTAAAATACGGAAATATAAAAATAGTAAAGTAATTGACACCAGATTTATAGTGGTTCGGTCTAAAACCAGACCTACATCCACTCCCTAGAGGCAACCTCTGAGTATTGCACTAATACTAATAGTAACTCTCCTTTTGCACCCACAGCAAGGCAGAGAAGCCTTTACAACACACTCTTTTCACCACTCCCCGGTGCAGCAGAGAACCGTCGTCCTTTTACACAATCCACAGTGTTAGAAGAGAACCGTCCGTCCTTTCACACTCTCCTAGTATGGGCAGAGAACCCTTCGTCCTTTCACACTCTCCAAGTGTAGGCAGAGAACCCTTCGTCCTTTCACACTCTCCTAGTGTGGGCAGAGAACCCTTCGTCCTTTCACACTCTCCTAGTGTGGGCAGAGAACCCTTCGGCTGTTCACACTTTCCAAGTGTAGGCAGAGAACCCTTCGGCTTTTCACACTTTCCAAGTGTAGGCAAAGAACCCTTCGGCTGTTCACACTCTCCAAGTGTCGGTAGAGAACCGGATCTCCTTGACAGATCTTCTCATAAGAATCTAGAATGTTGAAAGAAAAGAGTGAAGTAATCCCAATTCACAAGTAGAGATTCTTACCTTTGAAATCCAAGTGAAGCCTTCTCGCTCCAGTGGTAGGAATCCTCCCTTGAATGCTCTCTTCAACTCTCTCCTTGGCTATTCTCTCAAGAGGCACGAAGATCAAATGACAAAAAGATTGGGTGGCAGTCTAATTTGGACTTTTTATACAAAAGACAAGAAAAATCGCCCAAAAATTGTAAGTTTTTAATTCTGTACGTAGTGGATCGTCCTGTACGATCGTGGATCATCCTGGACAATTTTACTTAAACGAATTAAAATGACCCTATTTGAATATGTGTACAAAATGTCTTCGTACAGCTGATCGTCCTGTACGAACTAGGTTTGTCCGGTACGAACGGTTATTACAAAGGTCGGTTCTAGAAACTGCTGAAAACCATTCTAAGTCGGTTAATCATTTGGACAAAAATTTATTCATCTGGACAAAATTTTTACAGAGGACCGATCATCCCAGACGATTATTAATTTCGTCTGGACAAAAATTTTCTAGAGGACCAATCGCCATGGATGATAATTTAATTTTGTTGGACGAAAATTTTCCAGAGACCAGATCGTCCTGGAAGATATTTAATTTCGTCTAAACGAAAATTTTCCAGAGGACCAATCGCCATGAACGATAATTTAATTTCGTATGGACGAAAATTTTACAGAGAACCAATCGTCATGGACGATTATAAAATTCATCCCGGATGAATAGGACTTATAAAATTTTCAAGCAAGTTCCTATTCGTTCTATGTGCTAAATAGGAGATAACTGTCTGATCGTCCCGTACGAACAGATATCGTCCAGTAAGATCAGTATAAAAATTTGTATGATCTCCTTATGTGTGTGTGTATGTTTTTATTCACTCAAATTACAATCACTCCCTTTCAATTTAATTTCAAAGAAAAGTGCAAGCTTCAAATTTTACAAAGTATCTCATGCTGAATTTGATTTGAAGTCATCGTAGTCTGGAGTTTAATTTTCCTGAAATGTTAGTACACACAAGAGCAAATACAATTCTTCTAAAATTGTTAGGAGATAACTACACATTTGAACAATAATGTTTGGAATCATCAAAACTATACAAGTTGCCAAAATTTAAACCATGCAAATAGCAACTATCTTAACATAGTGTTCCTTATTGTTATGTTTCTTTTAATGTCATTTTATTAAAATCTCAATTAAGCTAATTATACTCATCATTAATTTTTTATATTATTATTAATTAATTAACCTTATTAAAAATGATAATTAAAAATTAAAAAAATTATGATGATAATAAATTCTCGATTAAAGTTTAAATGAACACTATTTATACTTCATAGAATAGTAAGAAAAACTATTTATTATCTTATATAGATCATTCACAATATTATTTTAATTTGAATTTATGAGTTATAATTTTATTTATCACTTTTTGAAATAAAGATGAGCAAATAGAATTAATGATTTTATATTAGTTGATTAATATTGGAAATCATAAGTAATCAAAATTTGTGATTGGTAATCTTTTTAAATCCTTATATAAAACTCCTTATGATTATAAAATGAATTCAAAGAAAAAACTGATATTTAAAGTTATTAACTATGCATTCCATAAATTAAAAGACTAAAAAAATTGTGAAAATAATTATAAAAAGAAAAAGAAAAATAAAAGAAAAATAAAAAGTTGAGTATATTAAAAAATTGTTATCAATTAAAGTCTTAGAATACTTAAATTCATAAGGGATAAAATAAGAAAACTGTAGAAATGATGGTGAACAAATGAAGTTCCAATTTTAATTACAAAAATTTTTAATCATTAAGCTAAATTATTCACTTTAAAATTCTAAAATTATTAATTATAACAATAACCTGTAATTTGAAATTAAGCAATTTTAAGAAAGATTTATTACTATAATTACTAGTATCTTTTCTAAACTAGAATAATAATCTTTTTCATTTTAATGCATCATGAGTGACATGTATTTTCATATGTTTTAATAAATTTTAAATTGTCAAGTTTTACATTGGCTAATTATTTAATCAGAATCCCAATATTTTTCTTTGCCTTAGAGCAAGAAAAAGATTAAGCTAAAGAGAATTTGATATATATAAATAATATGTTAATTTATATTTTAAGTGAAAATGTATTATTTTAGTTATATTGTGAAAAAAAATACAAAAAAAGTCTTAAAATTCTATGTTTTATATAGCGCCGCAGCATCAAAAAAAAAAAAACTCCGCAGCGATAATATATCAGTATTACAGTGTGGATTTCTGTTCATGCATCACAACATAAGTCATATATTAACTTTGCAGCACTAATTTTTTTGTTGCCAAACATTGTTGTATCACAATTTATAATACATCGGTGCACAAATTGCACTCCCAGAACCACAACATGCTAAAGTAATCTACACCACAATTTAAATGTTGTAAATTCTTAAGTACATGATCTATTAATGAGTTGACATGATTGTTCACTAAGTAATTGATCCCCATCAGCAAACACTATGACAAAAATAGGAAAAAAAGTTTCGCAAAGCTAGTACATTTATTAGGCATAATATAATCGATATTTCCTACGCCATGGCGCCTTCGTTATATTTTTTCTATTAATAGTCTTTGTGTTTTATTTGTAGGGGAGTTCGGTCAGTTAGATAACTTTAGTGTAATTAACAGTGCTTCTATGAAACACCCTTAGGATGAAAACTGAGAGAACTTAGAGAAGTACTTGATACCATCATTAGAGTGTTCGGCCTATGTTGGTGGAAATAAATCTGTAAGTAATGAGGAATGTAGAAGAGATCTACTGAAATATTCTGGTGATATCTATCTCTTGCATATTTTTTCTATCATGCTAACAATAAAAATGTGTTTGATTTAATTCTACTTCATGTCTGGTTAAATTCTCTTATTCTAGATTGATGATATGAGTATCGTATATAATACAAATGAATTCTTTTTTTTTTTTAATTAAATGAATAAAGATATGTTTTCAATTTTACCATATCTTCAGTTAATGCACATAGTGGCCCTATTTAAAGTTAATTATTTCTGTGATGTGGGGCCTCGATGGTTGGAAGCAAACATAATAGTGAATGTTTAATTAGTATGCGTCATATATAGGCAAAGAGTATGAAATGTACTAAATTCTTATGGAGATGATGTATTCCTAGGAATTCAATAGAAATTATTTGTTCCTTCAAGCTTTATAAAGATCTAGGAATGTATATGCTATAAATGGCATCTTAATTAAGAGAGAGTCATTGGAGAAAATATGATATTTACATTTATCAATCCCAAATATTATATCCTTATAGTTTAATCATTATCTTTATCTAATTTTATTTAAGTGATTGAATCTTCACAACCTTTTTTTTTATTAAGTAGGAAAATTGTTCTAATTTTTGTAGATAATACTAGTGTTTGCACATGAGCACATATTCTTCATGGGATTAATCTTTAAAACTTTCACAATATTACTTGATTCAGGACATACTTTTCCAAATATTATGTGGGGATTTTATAAATTTTTGTATAAAAAAAAAACCTAAGAATTGCTAGGAATTGGTTGAGTTTTGATTCATTTTAGATTTTTGAGTGGTACCCCAATGCCCCCATCATGTTTTATTATTGTTATCAGGGAAGGTTTTGATTGTTGCAAATTTTTTTACTATATTGCTAAATTAAATATATAGTTAAACCTACTTACATTTTTTTTCTTTTTATTATTTTTTATTTTGATTATTTGCATATTTTTGGTTTCATGCTCTATAGACCTTTGAACATAATTATTGATATTTAATCCTAAAAATTGAGAGAACCTTCTCTAAAATTTGAATAACCAAAAAAATTATAAAAAAATGTTTAACCTGAGGTAGACTAGAATCGTAGCAGACCTCTTAAGAATTATGCAACCCCTTTAGCAAACAAATTTCATTGTAGCATAAATATGCATACAATCCTAGCTAATAATTTTTAATTAAAACCATCAATCATTCAAATGGTTCTAAATTCCTATTTTTTGGGATCTCCTGTAGAAGATCCCAATTTATATTTAGCCAATTTCTTTAAAATTTGTGTAAAATTTAACTGCAACGGTGTAAGTAAAGATGCTATTAGACTTAAATTATTTTCCTTTTCTTTAAGAGGTACTAAAAAAATATTGTTGAATTCTTTATCCCAAGATCTATGTTTACTAGTAGTGCTAAAATAAATCCTATAGAAAAAGAAAAAAGAACTTAATTAAAGTCAATTAAAGAATGGAATTAATTTACATCACCCAAATTTAAATAAATCTAGGCAAGCATGATTGAGGTCTCTAAACTTTGGGCTGTGTAAAAGTTAATACAAACTTAGGTTTAGTTAGTTATTAAGTCTGGCTGAAGACTATAAACTTAGCGCTTGAGGGCGATAACCCAATTTATATGCTAAGCATGTTTCTTAGTGCATTAGTTATCCAATAATCAATATTATCATATACTACATAATATTATATTTAATTAACAAATATTATATGCACCTTTTTTTACTTATACGAAATTATGTGTAATGTTTATTGTTGGTATTTTTCTTTTATTTACATTATATTAAATACCTAAAATGTTTATTGTACTCTTTATTTATTTTAGTATTCTGATTAATTAAATAACCTTATGTAAAATTAGGACAATAATAAAACCCTATATCATAGTTAAAACAATTAATATTCATACTTCATAGAGTGAAAAAAAAACTACTACTTTTCTAACCTAAATCATTTATATTATTACTTTAATTTGAAATTATAAGTTGAAAAGACTGAAACAAGTGTTAAATTGTTGGAACCATCATGTGTTTAAAAATATTTTCACTAATATTATGCATGGTGAGCAACTTGTTAATTCTCTTGAATTGGCTTGTAAGGATGATCGTATTGATACTATTTTCTCTCTCTTAAAGAAGTCCAAAGAGGATCTTTTTAATTTTCAAGCTCAGAAAGATGTTTATTGGAGGCAAAAAGCTTCTACTAAACATTGGCTTGAAGGTGATAATAACACTAAGTATTTTTATGCTTTGTTTAAGATAAAAAGGGTTAAAAAAAAGTATCAATAAAATCCAAAGGGAGGATGGTTCTTTTACCAAAAAATTTATGGAGATTGCTAACTTAGCTGTGAATCATTTTTAAGCTAGGTTTAATGAATTTTTTTAAGTCCTAATCAGATTATTGATCATTCTTTCATTCCCTCCCTTGTCTCTCTTGAGGAGAATATCTTTCTTTCTAGTCCTCCCTCTTTTGAGGAGGTTAAAGATACCCTATTTGATATGAATAGGGAGTCTTTGGATGGGCCTGATGGATTTAATACTCTATTTTTTCAAAAATATTGGCATATTATTGGTAATGATATTTTGAGTGCTATTTTAGATTATTTTTGCTGGTACCCCTATACCCAAGTTTTTAACCTCTAATGCTATTGTGCTTATTCCTAAAAACAATATTTTTATTAATTGGAATGATTTTAGACCTATCAGTCATTGAACTTTCTTGAATAAGTTGATCTCTAAAATTATTGTGAATCGTCTTACTACTATTTTACCCGAAATTATTTCTCCTAATTATATGGGGTTTAAGAAAGGTAGAGCCATTACTGATAACATTCTGTTGGCACAGGAGTTCTGTCAAGATTTGGATATTAGGGTGAGATATTGTAATTTAATTTTGAAGCTTGATATTTCTAAGGCCTATGATAATATTGATTGTAACTTCATTTATCTTATTTTAGAATTTTTTGGGTGACCCTGAAGGTTGGATTGAGTGGCTTGTAGATTTGCCGAATGAAGCTTTTTTTATTATGCATACTCGGAGCTATTTAAGTCTTATTTCCAATATTGTCTTTTTTGGGAGCTATTTTTGCACCTTATTTCTATTTCTTAGCTGCCTTTTATTTTATTATTATTGTTTAACATATGTTCTTTGTTGGTGTAGCCTTCCTTTTTATTTCTCTCTACAGGTAAAGATTCATTTGGCTACTTTCAAGAATTTTTGTAGAAAGATTGAGCTTTATTCCATCTATACTATCTTTCTTTTTTGGATGCTTTTCTTTAACATCAATAGAATGTTACTAGGGCATTTTGTATTTTTCCTTAGTGGAGAATATTGACTAGTAGGTTTTAATTTGATTTATTTTGTAGCTCATAAGAGCATTAGTGAGCTGATGATCTCATGTAAGGACTTTGTAATTGCTTTTTCTATATTAATGCATAGGCTCCAAAGTGGGTTTTAACTGAAATAAAAAATAAATAATTATAAATTATACATTTATTCAATAATTATTAAAATAAATATAAATAAATAGGATTACTGATTTGATATGAGTGAATTAAAATTGGAAATAAAAAAAATCCTAATTTCAAATTGGTAATCTTATCAAATCCTTACATAAAATTAATTAAGATTTTAAAAGTTGGTTCAAAGCAGAAGTTGATATTTAAAATCTTTAACTATTTACTGTATAAAATATAAGAGAAAAACAATTGTCAAAATAATTCTATAAAGTAAAAGAAAAAGAAAATATATGAAAAAAAAATAGAAAAGATGATTATATTAAAGAATTGGTATCAATTAAATTCTTAGAACCTGAGTTTTTCTTATCTAAGGCATAAAAAATATATATATAAATAATGGTGAGCAAATGATTTTTCAATTTTACATATTGATATATTTTAATTCTTACTCAACATTTTTCACTTTAAAATTAAAAAAATTAATAATTAAAGCTATAGTCTTTAAATTTAAGTTAAGTAATAATAAGAAAGGCCGATTATTGTAAGTAGTGGCATCTTTTTTAAGCTAGAATTATAATCCTGTTCATTTTTTACTTCTTCTAGACTGTGATGTATTATCCATGTTTCAGTATATTATAAATTAAAAATTTTTACAATGGTTAATTGTCTAATCAAAGTCATAACATATTTATTTGCTTAATGGTCAACAAGAATTTAAGCTAGGGAGAATTAGATTAGTGTAAATAATATATTATTTTATGTATTATATTTTTAGTGAAAATGTGTTATTTTAGTTATATTTTTTGGGTTAAATACAAAAAATGAAAAAAATTATTAGTTTCTTATTGTACTGCGGCATCAAAATAAATAATGTCATAATGCCATCAAAGACACTGCCCTAGCACCATAATTCGTGCTTTACAATTTGAACTTCTCTTTTAGTAGTGTTGTGATAGTCAAATATCAACTTTGCACAACTATATTATCCATTTTTTAGCACCACTGCATCATAATTTATAACGCCTCGACACCTTAATTTTGCTCCCAACACCATCATGTATGAAAGGCTGTAGTGTCGCAGCATAGCAATTGCCCAAAAGAGATGATATATTAGTGAAGAGATGTGATTGTTAACCACGTAACAAGTTCATGTCACTAAGCGCCATATTGAAACATGAAAAATTGTGCAATAGCATTAGTTCATGTATCGAGGTCAACACAATCAATCTTTTGAGCAATGCAGTACTAGACGCCTATTTTGTGTTATCTTATAAATAGTCATTATCTTTTATTTTTAGGGAAGTTCAGTAACATAGATAATTTCAGTCCAATTCAATGAGCACCTCTTATATTCCCTTAGGGTAACAACTAAGGGAATTCAGAGAAGTAATTATTACCATTTATAGACTGTTTGTCTTGTATTGGCGGAAGAATATTTATAAGTAAATAGTAGTGTAGAGGAGATTCAACCATTTTTATGATATCTATCTCTTGTATTTTCTTTCTATAATGCTATCAATAAAAATGAGTTTACTTCAATTCTATTCCATGTTTGGTTAAATTCTCATGTTTTGCATTAATGATGCAAGCATCATATATAGTACTAATGAATTATCTTTTTCCATAAATAACAAAAAAGATCTTTTCAATATTACATGATAATTATTTAATGCAAATAGTGGCAATTTATATAATTAAAACTAGGTGTAATAAGGGGCCTCAACGAAGAAAAACAAGCATAACATGGATTATTGAACTAGTATACATCATGCTTAGGTATAGGTTATGAAATGTTCTAAGTTCTTAAGGTGATGATATAACCGTAGAAACCTGATAGACATCCTTTGTTCCTATAAGATTGACATAGATATAGGGATGTGTATGCCATGAATAACATCAAGATTAAAAGAGACTCATTACAAATAGAACATGTTATACACATTCATCAATCCAAAACATTATTTCTATATAGTGTATTAAGGTTTCTATGTATTTTGAAAGATGAATGAAATAATGGAATGTTGTGTTAATGTGCATTAAAATTTCATTTCTTAAAATATTTATATTTTTAGAGATAAATCATTTATATTTGATCTCTTGAATATAATTTTGAATTAATTTTTTCTTCAAATTAATTTTCTTGACTAATTTAATCTCTTAAATTTTTAAATTATATTATTATTAGATAAATATTAAAAAATCAATTTCATATTTTATATACAAGTATTACTTAACTATAATTTTTCCAAGATTGATGACTTATTTTTATTTATATTTATTTTCAATGTGTTAATTTTTGTTAAATATTCAAATTGTAGTTAAGATTTATTAATATTGGAAAGAACAAAAATATCAAGACATGCACAAAGCATGCAAAGACTTGAAAAGATGCACAAAATGTGCCACTTGTTTAAAAAAGATGCACAATGTCTTCCTAAGAAAAAAGATGCACAAAATTAGCCCAAATATAAAAGATGCACAAAGTGTGCCACAGAAATAGAAAAGATGTGAAATGTCGCCAATAAAAAATTATATAATATTTTTTTCTTTATCATTCTATCTCTTATCCAAATCTAAATAATTGACAATAATCATCACTATTGAATTATAAACTAATTAATCTTTATTTCATCATTTTTGTAATAATTATTTTATTTTTGATTTATTTAGAATGAGCAGTGAACCTGGTTGACTTTTCTTATCTTAGTTATTCTTTTTTTTTAAGTTTTTGTTTTAATTCTTAGTATTAGGAAATTAATGTTGTATTTGTAATTAGTTTAAAATTTTATTCTTTATCAACTATTTTGATTCATTAATATAAATTTTTCATTTCATGATGTACTTCCCCTTTAGTTGTTATCAAAAGGGGGAGTCGTTAGTTATTAATTAATATTTTTTATTTTTGATGGATGTTTTTTTATTATTTTATGTATGTTATTTGATGAATATGTGTATGTATGTGTTGTATTGTGTTAGATGTTTATCTGTATGTATGTGTTGTAATGGTTAATGGGTGTATGTTTTATTTATATTGTTTTTGTTTAAGTAGATTTTTTTTCTTTTTGTTTTGGGGCTTGTATTTTTTTATTTTCATGTGCCCTCTTATTTTAAATTGGTCATTCAGTTATGGGGGCTTAGAAGAAAAATTTCTTAAGTGTTAACTCAAATAATAATTATTTTGCTATCATAAAAATGAAGAAGATTGTTGCAACTTAGTTTTCAAATCTATGCTTTTATTTCATGTGTGTTTTTGATGATACAAAAATATTATTGTGATGATTATTGTTCTTCTAGCACATATTGGAAAAATCTTGTTTGTGTTGCTTGTGTGTACTAATATTTCAGGAAAATTATATTCCATACTGAGAAAGACTCCAAGATAGATTAGATTAGGTTTTATTATAGTTAAACTCTTTATTTTTTACTTTTTTTATTGAGTCTATGAGTGAGATTGTAATTGGGTTACCGTGTACACACACACTGGGGGAGTGAGTCAATACTTATATTTTTAAACTAATCATAATATATGATTCTTAAATTTTACTAGATGATTTTTCCTTAGTGTTCATCTAGAAAGAAGTTAATCGAATTATGCATTGGAAATTTCTTTTGTACTATACATACTGTACGAAGTTGGATTTGTACAAATGATGTCCAGAGTAAAAAATGGATACATTCTAGTTCATCCCAAATAAACTCACCATTTTATGAATTGATCATAATATAAAAAATTAGTTTCATACAGATGACATCCAGAGTATAAAATAGATATGTACCAGTTCCTCCCATATAAAAGGGTATATTTTTTGAATTGTTTATACTATATAATTTTTTTTTGTACATACAACATCTAGAGTATGAAAGGGGCTTGTCTATGTTCATACCATATGAAGAATGATTTGATTTTAATGGTTCATACTATACGATGTGGGGTTTATATAGATGATGATTAGAGTACGAAATGGGATAGTATGAAATCATACCATATGAACTTGTTCAATTTTGAATTATTTATATTATATGATGTTACTTGGTATAAACAATTAATGCAATACAAAATTAGTTTTTCCAAGATCATATAACAATTTTTAGAAATTTTTATACGTACGAAGTAGGATCGTATAGTACAATCCAAGACACTCAAATTAAAATTTTCAATTTTCTAGACGGTTTTTCTTATCCTTTCAATATAAGAGTCCTAAAAACTAACCGAATAGACTTCTTTTACAATTTTTTTCTTATCAGTTAGGGTGAGAGTATTTTGGTAATTTTTTTAAGAGTGAGGATAGAGAGATCTTGTAAGTGGAATTTGTAAAGGGTTTACAAGGTTGAACAAAGGTGAGGATCTTATAAGTTTGTCAAATCACTTCTCTACTTCTTTGAAGACTCTTATGAGAAGTACTTTGGAGAAGATTTAGTACTCTGCTGACATCTGAAGGGTGTGAAAGGATGATAGTACTCTATTGACACGACGAGGGTGTGAAAGGATGCTGATACTCTGCCGACACTATGATGTTGTGAAAGGACCATTGTACTCTACCACACTAGGGATTGGTGGAAGAGAGATTTTTGTAATGACATCTCCACCTTGCTGTGAGATCTAAAGGAGAGTCACTTTGGTATAGTGTAATACCTAAAGATAAAGTCTTCAAGGAGTGGATGTCAGTCTAGTTGGACCGAACCAGTATAAAATTTTATATATTTTATCTTTACATTACTACATTTTTATTCTCTGTAAGTTTTAATTTTGTGGTTGAAAATTTTTTTTGAGAAAATTTATCATTATCATAAAATCTAAAAATGGTTTTCTAGATTACCAAATGAAATTTTAAATAACCAATTCTTCCCTCCGCTCCCCCCCCCCCCCCCCCTTCTTGGTTAGCCTTGGGAGAAATCTTTTGGTATAACAACCTATTTAAACACTTAAAACTTATGTTGAGGAGGCTTGTATGGTATGTTTATCAATTAATTATTGATTAATTTTTTAGAATGCTGAATATTTGGAGTAGTAAATTCATCTCCTTAGTGTGTAGATTTACTCTTATCAAATTGGTGATGCTTTCTTATCCTATATTTAATTGTACGCACTCTCTAGTCCTAAAAGGAGTGCTTAATGAACTTGATTACATGTCTAGAAGTTTTATACTGCATAAGATGGATGGAAAGCTTCAGCTACATTATGTTAGCTTCAATGTTTTGTGTAAACCACTTGACTTGGGAGGAAGTGGATTGCACACCTATCCAAGTTATGTTAGGCCTTTAAGGGTTAAGCTTGCTGGGAAATTTTTTTAGGATAAGGATTCTTTTTTACATAAAACTCTTGGGCAAAAATAAGGTGTTTCATTTTATGACATTATTTTTAAGAAGGTATTTTCAACTCCTTGGAAAATTATCTATGATGGTGGAAGATTTCTTAATCCTATTGTTAGGTGGAACATTGTTGAAAGTAGTTCAGTTAATCGTTACAAGGATAATTGGATATTGGTAAATGTATTAACAATTGGCCTACATTTGCTACAGCTCAAGGAAGTATTGATTTGATTGTAGATAAATTCATCATTGGTGGTTGTTGGAATGTAGTAAAGCTTAATAATTTCTTTGGGAATAATCTTATGGATTTGATATATCAAATTAAAAATAAGACAGAATTGGTTGATGATAAAATGTAATTCAATTCAAGGAAATCTACTTCAACTTTGGATTTTGAAGCTTTATTTCAGGACCAATCTTGCTCTCCTTATTGGAAATGGATCAAAAAGGCAAAGCTCATTTCATGGGTGGAGGCGTTCTAGTGGAGGATGTTAATTAATGCTATTCAAGCATTTCAATTATTATCTTATAAGAGATTGCCAGAGGGAAATTCTTCTTGTAGGAAGTGCAATGCAAGGCATCCAAATGTGTGAAGCTAAAAGAGGTATTGCAACACTTAAATAGATGGGGCTTCAGGATCCCTTCATTTTTTTCATTTGAATAGTATTGTTAGTGGCTCTTCCTTGTCAATTCAAAAAATATATTGTTAGTTAATCTATATGGCAATTCAATTTATCTTTCATGGAAGGGTAGGAATAAGTTTATTCATGAAGGTATTGAAGAAAGCTCAATGGTGATTGCTGCTTGTTTGGTGAACTATTTTCTTTCTCTTCATCTGTTGGTAAATTTAGCTTGGGACATTGGGAGCTAATAAATCAAGTAGATTGTTGAATCATTGTCACCCTCTTCCTCCCGATTGGATCAAAGTTAATATTGACACTTCTTTATTACCATCATATAAAGCTGGTGTTGGTGGTGTCTTCCATGATAATAAAGGTATATTTCTACTGGCTTTTGGACATACTTATGTTCAATGGGATGTTTCATAATTAGAGCTTCTAGCTATTCAATCAGTTAAGATTGTTATTAAAAAGTGGATGTTCAATTATAAAGGAATTATCATCGAAGGTGATATTTCAAACATTATTAAATTGCTTCAAAGTCTAGTAAGAAAGGGTGGTAGACCATTGGAAGGAGGATGTTGCTTTTCTTAAGGATTTCAACCATGTTATTTTTAATTATATAGGTAGGAATTGTAATAAGTTAGTGGATTTGTGTTCTAACTATGCATCAGAAAAATTCAAACTCACCAAAGAACATACAAAAAAAAAATTACCACATAAGAGTTTAACATGAAGTTGTTAGAAGACTAAACTTTATGGTGGAGGAACCAAAGCATGTACCTTTGGTTTTAGATTAAGAGAAACATTCAGTTAAGCTTAACCATATGAATATTGATGGAGTAACTACAAGTTTTACTATTAAAATCTTAAAACTGTTATTCAGTAATACCTTTAGTTTGTAAGATAATGTATTATATTATTTTATCTTTGTAAGGGATGAATAACAAAAAAAATAACGCATGAAGTTTTTTTCAACATGAAGTGATGAGGGATTCATGTTTTAAATCTTATCCATCATTAATCTTCTACCCATTGATATGAGACCCTTGGATGTTCCTCGTTCATTATATTATATTATATTCATTATTTTTCATAAACAAATATAGAAAATGAAGAATAATTAAATTTTGCATTAAAAATGCAAGGTATTACAATGAACTCCTCACTCAATTTTCTATTTAAATTAGTAATTTTTTTTCTAATGAGAGTATTGAAAAGTTTCTTTTCACTATATAAATAATTTAGTTTGATTTGTCATTCCACATGAATTTTGATATTAGATGATTTTTGACCAAAAGTGTGGCTATACAAACCATTTTTAAAAGTGCATCTTTTAAGACTAAATGAGGTTGTTATAATACACCTTATGGATTTTATCTTATAGTAATAAAAAAAAATATTCATTTTAATAAATGAGGAGCATCTTAAGACACATTTAACAAGAAATATGCCATTATTTTATAGGTTACATTAAGTTAATTAATTTTTACTTGATTTTTAAAGGATTGGGTGGCATTATTTCAAAACATAGGTCATTTTTGAAATAGAAAGTTCATTTGAATTATTTATGAAGGATAAAAAAATGATTTTTAAAAGCATAGTTATATATGAAATTCTTGATGTTGACTTTTTATGTTGTTAAGAATGATATAATTAAAGTTGAAAGGAAGGTAACATAAAAAATTAGTATAAGGCTTTATGTAATTAAAAATTATAAATTACTATTTTTAATAAAAATTAGTTTTTTAACATAATGTGGCATAGATATCCACTATGGAGAGATGTAACACAAAAATTTGATTTATATTTAGGAGTAGACTTCTTAAACTAGCATTTAAAATGCTAGAAAGTTTTATCAAATAAAAATGAGTTTCCCCTTGCTTCTTTAAAGAAATTCAATACTCCAATCACATTATAATGGATAGCTTCTTATGGATTTAGACAAACACATAACAATACACATAGAAATTGACCAAATCTTATGGCATTAAACATATGTTATGACCATATTACCTAAGTATATTAAAAAATTTATATATAAACTAGATAAGTTTTTCCATATTTTAATGACAAACCATTATCAATTTTTTTGGATCTTAGACTCATAATTAATTTTATTTATAAGGCTAATTATATCTTATGAGATACACATGAAAATTCTCAATAATTTACTTAATCTTGTGCTTTAATTATCATAAAAAATTTTAAGAGTATGTGACGATAAATCTTTTTAAGGAGTGATTAGGGTTAATGGGTTTTATGAATATACGTAAGGTTCTATAAAATAGAAGATGAATCTGATATGAATTTATTGATTTTTTTCTCAAGAAGCAAACTTTTATACTACTTTTCCAGAAGATAATAAACCTATCCTTGTCTAAGGTTCTTTAGTAACAATAATTAATTACATCTTCTAAAGATACCTTATATAACCCAACTGAAATTATGAATGATATAATTCTTGAAGTTTTTTTGATGTAAAGAAAACAATATATGGCTTTCACTTTTTTGAATATGAGGACATGCATAAATATAAATATGATAATAATAATTTGATTATAAAACTCAAATTACCCAAATAACTTTATAATCATTTCTTAACTATGACCATTTGTGGGGAATGCGAATGTCTTAGCACAATCAAAATTCAATAAGTGAATTAAGTTTACACACTAGGATGAAATATTCTTAGGTTTTCTTTGATATGAAATACCCCATAGATATTCAAGTGCACAAATCAATCATATAATAAAGTGATTACAAGAGTGTAAATCGCATGAGGTAGTGTTATCCTAACGTACAAGTAAACTAGTATTGCCTACTACAACTATAATATTTATCATAGAAATCAAAGATAAGGGTTCAGATTTTGTCAATATGGTGGTTTGTAAGAGAAAAGATAAGATACTTGACAAAAACATATTTTGCTCATGAATTTATATTACAAATTTTTTTTTTAACTCGACTCTCTTCTATTAATGGGGATCATTTTATATGCTTCCCAAGAACTCTATTAAGATTTTAGTGATGTGAATTGATGTTTATGGAATTCCTATAGTAATTATATCTGCATAAACAAATAGACCATGGAACATTAAATGTCCTATTTCTAAGTATGCAAAACATCCAATCCACTACTCCTTTTTATTCCAATATTTCTCTCTCGATGAAACATATTACAGTAGTTTTTATCTATGCACATGGCCACTATATGTATTAATTAAGTTTGCAATATTTTAAAAACTTTCATTTCTAATTCAAAGCAGTAGAATCTATATTATTACTAATATTGGACACACAACATAAACCAAAAAAACTATGGAATTATCAAGACATGATATGTATAGAAAACAAATCAAATTTTATTGCTAGCATAAAAGAAAAAATACAAGAGATATAGTTACTTTAGATGTCACACAAACAGTATAAATGTATTATACACATTCCTTTCTCCTCTAAATATATTATTGCATACAATGAGATAGGCTATTCGTCTCTCCTTTAGCCACCCATGGAATTTACTCTAAGGGGTTTCTAAACTCTAAATTAAACTAAAATGAAAATATGATAGAACTCTATCAGCCAATCCACTAAAATGAATGAAAATTATTTATGTTTGTACAAAAATAGACTAAGGTGTTTTGGCAAATGACATGATAGCACTGTAGTGTTATAGAATGAACTAGCATGTCGGTGTTGTTGGCCTTTCTCAACTATTGTTTTGAGCTAATTCATCACATGTAATGGTTATACTGATGGGTCACTTAGCTGATTCAATATTTCTCAATATATCTTCAATCACGCCACCACGATGCTACAATAATTTGGCACCATGGTGGTTGAATGTCCAACCTAGTTTTGTAGTATTATAATATTTTTTGCTTTAGTGATCAATCTCTCAAGACTATAGTGTTAGAGTGTTGATTTCTGGTGTTGCATCTTTGTGAAGTGCTAAGGCATTATGAAGTGCTACATCATTAAAATTTTCCCTATTAGAGCAATGAATTAATAATAATATTTTAGTAGATCCCATACTATGATTACTTGTTCCAGTGATGAGGCATTATAGATGCTACGATGTTATAAGTTGAAGTAGTGTATTGTTGGCTCAAAACATATGAATTTTTCTCATTTTTCTCGAGTGTTTCCTACACAACATAATTAAAAAATATATATTTTTTTTTATATTTAAGATAGTAAAACATTATAAAATTTCCACATAATAAATTCTTACATGCTTAAAATCTTTCTTATAATGAGGAAATGATGTACACAATAATCTAAGAGCATGGGCATGAATAATTATTTACATTTATGAAATAGAAGGTGCCTAGTGGTAAATTGATGTGCAGGTTTCCTTTGATACCGATTTCCCACTAGATATGCATGTATATGTATTGATTAAGTAATATTGTGATTGAGAGATTATTGTTACATTTAGAATGTGTTATATTAGATTGCAAACAGATTAGTACTATATGTTGCTAATGCAAGGTTTATCCCGCTAAATGAAACTTAAGGGTTTTGAGTTTCTTCCACTTATAAAGAGTGCAAAAGATGTTGTGATGCAAACATATAAAATACATTTTTAACTTATAAGTATAAAATAATAATTTTTTTTCTAATAAGGCTCTTAATTGTAAGGCTAATATGTCCAATGAAAGAATATTGTATTTCATTGGACTTCCATAGACTTTACTTTAAGGGGGTCACTAAAGTACTGCACTTAAAATTATAGAACAAATGTGTTAGAAATCATAAATAAAAGAACTAAAAATTTATTCATAGTATGTACAGAATTATCCTCAGGTATAACAGCACTTAAAATGGTGGCATCACAGTACTATATAATAATCAATGCTCACGTGGTGCATCTATTAGCTTAATTGATGCATTAATCAGCTAATTTAGTGTGGATTTATATTTCATCAACTACTCCATGCTCATGTGGTTCCAGATAGAAAAGAGCAGGAATCTCGTTTGACTGCCAACAAGGAAGAGATGATAAAGATCAATTCTGATGGGTTTACCTCAAACAACATTGGTAATAAGGGGAATGAGGATTCTTCTCAATCTTTTAAGAAGAAGACAAGTAAACAATTGAAAGACCTGGGTCCGATCAATGCTTCTACTAGAAGTCGTAGAAGGGAAATGGTAGAAAAAGGTAATGTGGGGAGCCTTCCCCATAGTCCTTTGAAATGAATTCTATTTGTTTTTGGAATTGTAGGGGAGCAAGAAAGAGAAGTGCTTCCCTCTACCTTAAAGAGGTAGTAAAAAATAATGGTGTTTGTTTTGTGGGATTGGCTGAAACCAAAATTACTTCTATTGATAGAAGTGAAGTTGATGCATTAATTGGCAATAATTGGGATTTTTTTAGTGTTCCTTCTTCTGGTCTTTCGGGTGGAATTCTTATTCTTTGGAACACAAATTCTGTAACATTCTCTGTTGAGGCAAGTTCTAAACAAAAGGTAATTGGTGATATCAAACTGTTTAACAACTTTAATTGCAAGATTTTTACGGCTTATGGGAGCACTGAGGTGAGCGAAAGAAGAGAATTATGGAGTATGATTGACAGCTATTCCAATCATGATTATCCTATGATATTAGGTGGGGACTTCAATTGTCTTTTATGCAAAGAAGACAAAATTGGGGGAAGGAAATTTTATTATCAACAAGGTTCTAGAGATATGGAAGAATGTTTGTTAAATAACAATCTTCATGAAGTTAATTTCATTGGACCAAGATATACTTGGTGCAATAACAAAATTTGTGGAGCTAGAATCCTTGAAAGATTGGATAGGTGCTTTGTAAATTATATTATTTTGAGCTCCCCTTATCAATTGATTTGAGAGACATTTGGCTAGAATAGCCTCGGACCATTGTCCCATACTTCTCCAATTCAAATCATTCAACAAAAATGTTAGCAAAATGATTAAGTTTGAAAATTGTTGGGCTTCGTACCAAGCTTCTTATGGAGTGGTTAAAAAGGAATGGTGTAGAAATTACCAAGGCAATTACTCTCAAATTCTCAACAAAAAATTCAAGAGATCTTTAAAATCTCTTTTCTTTTGGAGCAAATTTAAACTTAAATATTTGAACAAGTTGAAAGATGATCTCATGGAGGAGATTATGGTTTTACAAAGCAAAGAAGCTTCTCAAGGCCATCTCAATGATCAAGATTGCTGGAAACTTAAGGAGAAGGTGATGGAACTCAATTCTACCTTGGCAAGGTTGAATACTTGGTGGAAACAAAGGGCAAAAGTCAATTGGCTCAAGGAAGGTGATGGAAATTCTGGACTTTTTCACAATCATGCAAGTGCTATAAGGAATGTCAATAGAATAATTAAGATTAAAGATGAAGATGGCAATATGATAGAAGATCAAGTTCATATGGAAGAAGTCTTTATGAGGTTCTTTCAAAAGAAATGGGATCTTAGAAAATCAAATTTGGAGGGATGGCCGAACCCAACAATTTGTTTGAATGAGCAAGATAGATGCATTCTGGAGGAAGATCTTTCTATGGATGAAGTTCTTAATGTATTGAAGCAATTGGAAGAGAATACATCGCCAGGTAAGGATGGTATTTCTCATTCTTTTATCAAAGTATATTGGAATATCATCAAGGAAGATTTTTGGTTAGCCTTATGCCAATTTATTAAATATGGTGATTTGAATAAAGATTGGAAAGACACTCTTATTATTCTAATTCCTAAAATTTCAAATCCTACCATTCCTTCAAATTATAGACCAATTAGTTTATGCAACACGGTGTATAAAGTGGTGGCAAGGATTATTGTCAATAGAATCAATTTGGTCATTTCTAAAATTGTCTCTATGGAGCAAGTGGCTTTCATTAAGGGTAGATCTTTATCAGATCACATTATGCTAGTACATGAAATATTTCACAAACTCAGAATTTCTAAAGCTTCTTCAGGTCTTGTGGCTTTTAAAGTGGACATGGAACAAGCTTATGATTCTATGGCTTGGGATTCTCTTAAAGGAGTATTAGAATATTTTAAATTTCCTCCTCATTTTTCTAAGCTTATTATGGAATGTGTTATTAATCCAATGTTCTCAATTATTATCAATGGTAATTGTTCTAATTGGATCCAAGCTAGAAGTGGTTTTCGGCAAGGTTGCCCCCTATCACCAATTCTTTTTATTCTTTGCTCACAACTTCTATCTAATGCTTTTTATCATAGCTTATGTGGTATCAAGCTTTGTCCGGAGGGCCCTCGCATCTCTCATCTTCTCTATGCAGACGAAGTCATTATGTTTTCCAAAGCTAACAAGAAAAAAGTGACGGGTGTGAAGAGAATTCTTCATAAATTCTGTCAATGGATAGGACAAAAAATCAATTACATCAAATCCATCATTATGTTTGGTAAAAATGTTGAAAGAAGAAGGAAGAGAAGTTTATCTAGAATCATGGGCTTTAAATATGTAAAAGAATTCCTTTACCTTGGAGTAAAGATGGCTTTAAGGAGGCTTAAGAAAGAAGACTTTCAATCTTTATTATTGACAAAGCTTTCAAAAAGCTTAATCAATGGGGCAACAAGTATTTATCTTTACCTGGCAAGATAATACTTGTAAAATCAGTTTTGCTTGCTATTCCTATATACCACTCCACTCACTCTTTGGTTCCAAAGAAAATTTTGGCTGAGCTGGATAAAATTTGCGGGAATTTTATATGGGACAAGAAAAATGGATCCAAAGGTATGCACTATGTGAATTGGAATGATATGTGTAAACCAATTGAATATGGTGGTAGAGGCCTACATTCAAATTTATCAATACCATCTGTTTTACGTGCTAGACTTGCTTGGAGATATATGCAAGAAGATAATTCTCTATTACACTTGGTGCTGGATGCTAAATATGGTAAAAATTTGTTGAAAGTAAATCACAATGGTTACAATTCGACAGCTTTCAAAATTCTGAATGAAGGATTTAAGTCTTTATTTCCAATTGTGAAATGGGAAATAACTAATGGCAAATCAGTTGATCCTTTCAAAGACATTTGGATCCTTGATAAAAGTCTTAATATGTGGCCTACTTTTGTAATTCCGGTGGAAGATAGGCCTTTCTTGGTAGAGACTTTCATTTCTGAAGGAAAGTGGAATGCAAAGGAACTTAACAAAACCTTTGGTAAGGAGCTTATTGAGATTATTATGAAAATCCATATTTGCAAAGATAAAAATGCTGATTCATTAGTGCTTATCAACCAAAAATTGGGTAAGACGATACCTGGACTCATAAGAAAAGTGCAGAATTCAGAATTGGAACCTGATATGCTTTGGAAATGGATAAAGAAGGCTAATTTAAATTCTCGGGTTGAGAATTTTTGGTGGAGATTAAAAAGAAATGCAATTCCTTCTATGCATTTCCTTTGCTATAGAAGAATTGCTGTCAATGCTCAATGTCCAAGAGGTTGTGAGTGTAATGAAGATATGGAACACATTATCTGGGATTGCTTGAAGATCAAAGAGATTATACAACACTTAAACCGTTGGGGTTTGGATTTCCTATGTTCACTTCTTGTGAACAATGCTTAAAATGGTTGGAAGATAATGTTTCAAACAAAAGGATGATGGTAAATCTTTACTGTAATTTTGTTTTTCTATCTTGGAAGAGTAGAAACAAGCTAATTCACGGTGATATAGAAGATAATTCCAGTTTTTTAGCTTCCGAGGCTATTATACAAGCTTCGATTTCCAACAAAATTAGCTCTTCTAATTTGGGCTTTTGGGATGTCAATCAGTCGTCAAGATTGTCTAATTCTTGGCATCCTCCACCACCCAATTGGATAAAAGTTAATGTTGACGCTTCTCTTACTTCATCTTACAAAGCGGGTATAGCAGCTGTCTTTAGAGACAATAAAGGGAGATTCCTTTTAGCTTATGGTAAATCATTCATGCATTGGGATATTGGCCAATTAGAATTACTTGCTATTAATTCTATCAAATAGGAGATCAAGGAATGGATGTTCAATTATAATGGCATATTCATTGAAGGTGATAACTCAAACATTATTTCTTACTTCAAAAAAGTTATGAATAAAGTGATGCTAAAGGATGAAGGTATGGAATTTCTTTCTAAATTCAATTTTGTGATTTTTAATTGCATTAATAGAGAAAGTAATAAGTTAGCAAACTTTTGTGCTAACTATGCTTTAGATAGAAACTTTAGTTGGGAAGATTGTTTAGTTCATAAGATTCCTCCTCCTTTCATGAACATTTTGAAGGAGGAATCCACTTTGTAGTTTCTTTTCTTTGCTGTTTTTTAGTATAAAGCTTTCGTTGGCTTTTCTTCAAAAAAAAAAAAAAAACTACTCCATGTGATGTTATAAAAATTGAGTAGTACATTTCTTAAATGTTTAATCTAGAGTTGTGACATAATTTCATTAGAATCAGTTGCTGCAACATGATATTTTTGTACTACACCATTATAAAGTACTACGATGTTGAACTTAGCTCTATATGGAAACAAAATTATTTGATTTTTTCTTGAAGCTTCAGTGATGTGATTCCTATTTTTTTCACTGATGCATTATATATGTTGCTTCATTGGTAGATGAAGCACTACTGCACTTGTCTAAAATTTGTGAATTTTTTCTTCTTTATTGAACATTTCTTTCACAACATTAAGTAGAGCAACATAACTTTTTTTTGCATTTAAAGCTAAGAAAAAATAAAAAAATTACACTTAACAAATTTTACCCAACATAAACTCTTACCTTTTTTCTAGCAATGGTGTAATAATCCATTGATCATCTTAATATCCCAAGTGAGATTGAATTGAGCTTAATTAATACCAATTAAACTGAAACTAAGGATTTTATTGATGACATTAAATTAATGAATTTGAGTAGTTAGGGTGCAGGTGAATTGTTCATATGACCCTATCAAGTCTAATAGAAGATTAAGCTGTAATGCATATGAATAAGGTAAGAAAATACACTTGAGTGTGCAAAATTCTACAAGGAACTTTTTAATGAGAAATTCTTATCCAGTTAAATGAAATTTTGATTTAAAATATCAAGTTAAGATAATATATATAATCTTCAACTAATGTAATAATCAATGGCAACATAATATTTCATAGTAGAAAACCAATCAAACTATAGCCAAATTTAGTTGGCTAGCTTTTTAACAACATCTAACCATGTCTATTTTCAATCCCAAATAATCAATGACTTTTGGGTAATTTACCTAATCAATTTCTTAAATATCACACAGACGGTGAACAATAATGAACATTGATGTCTAATTTGAAACTATTTCCAAATAATTAGTGATCTAAAGTGTTTATATTTTTAATTTAAGACTAAAGTAATTTAAAATGATAATTTCATTATTAAAAAAAAAAAAATTGAAGGATATAAAATGTATCACATATATAGCATTTTTCCAAGGCTTGTGTAATTATATAATATAAAATATGAAATGGCTCTTGTCAAATATTTTTCAATATTTTTGATAATATTATTGTAATATTGTTAATTAAGCCTTATTATGAAATAGATTTAGATAATGTTAGTAATGGAAGATGCTTAAATATGCAAAGCATTATGATTAATCCTAAAAATATGAACATGTTGTCAAAATACATTAAATCTTTGTTTTATTTAATTAACCTTTTTCAAAATATTGAAAATTATGATATTTAATTTGGGTCAATTAACTAAAAGAGAAACCATACCATTTATTCTATAAAAGTTCATAATAGAGCTCTTTTTTAGAGAAATAATAACATACTTAGGCATATGATGGATAGCAGGTGGAGCTTATTTATACAATGTTTAAGAGTTTAGTTTCTATTATGACATTATGTTCTATGTGCTCAAAAATTAAGAAAGTGCATGTTGCAATCAAGTAATAATGTGCATGAGATAGTTTTGTTCCAACAAGAAAATATGGTGGTATAGCTGAATCTAATGCATTCTATTGAAGCTACTGAATTCCTACAGAAGAAAATAATCGGGTATATATTATAACAACAAAGAAAAGTAGAAGTTAGGGAAGCTACACATAATTAAAGTTGTTCTGGGCTAATGAAAGGAAAAAAACCTTTGTTTTCTTTAGTATACTCAACTATAGTGGTTGTGGATCATATCACGTTCTACCATAAATCTTTTCTTAATGTGATAAGGGTAAAAAAGGGTTTATATGCCTCCTACAATGATACTATCTCCATATATTCTAGAACTCTACTAATCTTATGTCTAGGTATGAAAGCATTCAATCTCAATTCTCTTATTTATTCTAACATTCCTCAATATCATAGTGGATTTTAACTTTAAGCAAAGCATCTATATAAATTAAATTAAGGATGAGATAAATTGTTAAAAACTATTCACATTTATAGACATGAGTTTATGTTATGATATACACTAGTTATTCAAATCACTAGCCCAAAACAAGGATTTATCTAGTGATAGAAGAAAATTGGAGGAAAACACTTTTCATTCCTTTCTTAAAAAAGTATAAATATAAAAGATAAAAAAATTTTCTCACATACTAATGAATCTCATATAGATCCTACAGATGGAATTTTCCTATGGAAAATCCCTCCCTAGATCGCCACTCTCCACTACTTTATACTCGTAAGTTTTATTTTTCTTACGAGAAGGACATTCATGCCCAGCACTAGACATATCTCAATATTTCCTAGTCGCTCTTATAGCTCACTATTTGGACATTCAAAAGAAATGTGTGACACATTATTTATATTTTATAAACAGACCCAGGCACTATAATATTCAATAGGGTGGCTTTATTGCATTATGATATGATTGAGGACCTTTATATTGGTAATTTGGCTTTACTATTAGGCTAACCCATCATAATAGTTAGCTGTCTCGAAAAGACAATTGGATCATCTAGCTCAATCCACCCCTTCATAATTCTTCCACAACGATGCTACAAAATATTCGGTGCTGTGACACTAATTCTATCTTTTGGTGCTACGATTGTTCAATGGAAGGCACTTGAACATTAAAAAAATTATAATTTTGACAAAGTGTAGAGCGTTGCAGTGTTCCTCCTATCACACTGACATTTATTTAAAAAAGGTGATAAATTAAATGAATTTTTCATGAGACTCTAGAACTGTAATGTTCAATTATAGTACTAAGGCATTAAAGTGGTAGTGACACTAATGTTTTAGATGTTGGTTATTAACTTTGCAAAATTCTTTTTTTTTTTTTTTGGAGACATTCCTACACACAACAAAAACTTACATTTTTATTAGAATATAGGATAATAAAAAAAAAAATGATGTTCACTTAACAAATTTCCTCTAGCTTAAGCTTTTTGTTATCCTAAAGCAATGTGTTTGTAAATATGATAACCTCATTATTCAAAATAAAATTTGTAAATTAAAAAGGATTAAAATACAAGTCATTGCTCCACTATTTAGAAGTATATTTTAATGATCAATGGGTGGAAATTATATTAAAAACAATCATAAAAAAAGCATCATAATAAAATTATTTTATTAAAGTCCAAATTAAACACATCTACTACAAGTGTATGTGCAATTTTGACTAGTTAATTAGATTGACTTGTTTGTAAATAAGGAATTAATTATACAATAGCTAATTTTGAAATTCATTTATAAACCTTAATAAGTATTATCTTTCTTACATCTATTTAATAAATTAAGTTTTATAACCATTCACGAATTAAACATTATCAGATATAAATTGTTTTTGATATGGTGCTCATTTTCCTTTGGCTTTTTGCTTTATTTCTTTTGATCTTATTATATTTCATTTCTTTCTATGAATTCCCATGACTACTAAAATATTTATTTTTAATGCTTAATTTATTTTAGTCCTTTAAGGGATCCTAATATTTAATTATGTAAGGATTGTGATTAATTTACTAACTCAATACATGAGTTTATAATGAGTTTTATGAATTAATTTAATTACTTATCTTTTTCTAAACTTATTTATTCAATCTTTTAACTAATAATTAGTTCTTTGGTGCTATACCATTTAAGTTCAATGTGAAAAATTAATTTTTATAATATTTCTTTGCTACACTTTATGATTTTAAAATTATGAATTGTTGTTCATGGTCCATTAAATTAAGCACCTTCGATATTGTATTATTATTAATTTAAGTGTATTTTTAATTAATATTTTCATTTTGGTTTAATGAGTTATCAAAATATGATATAAAAGGGGACATTGCAATAGTTAGTCAAGTAGGAAATTAAGTTAATTTGGAATATTTAACACACAACATATTCATAGTAACTAATTAAATATAGGAATTTTCACACAAAAACATTTAAGGAAAAGTGATAGAAAGGAAAGTAAAATACACAACAACACAATAAATTTGGTTTGGCTACAATCAACACTATGTTTTTATTCTTCAACTTGACTTTGACAAACATTTGGTTTTAGGATATGGCAACTCTGTGATGGTACCTAGAGGTGTATGTCTTCTCCTGAATAAGGTTTTAATTTATACTTGTTATTTTTTTATTTTGGAAGGTCTTTTTATCTTAAATTTTTATTACCTAAAATGGAAAGAATTAGTAATAGTGAATGGTCATGACAACCTGGACTTAAGTTTCCTAGTGAATAATTTTAATTATATATTAAATACTATTACTTCCTATCAATGGGTGAATTCTTTATTAAGAAGATTATGATCATTCCATCTTTTTATTTGCTCTTTATAAATCATAACATTTTGATAAGTTTTACTTCCAAGCCCCTCCAATTTGTTTACCTGAATTAACCATTTTTATATGGCTTCCATAAGATTCAAATTTAATTCTATAACCTCCCAAAATGTTTTATGTTATAATTCCAATGCAAAGTGACATGTTTTTTAAAAGACTAAATGATAAGGAGACATTCCAAATGATGCTTTAAAAGTATTTGTATAGGTCCATAATGTATAATCCAACCTTATCGCTCAATCATTTCTATTAGAACTCATCAATTTCTCTAAGATTGTCTTAATCTCCCTATTACTAATTTTTTCTTGCCAACTACTTTGGGGATGATATGTTATTGTAATCCTATGCTAGATATAATACTTAGTGATTACTACGTCCACTCTTTTATTAAAGAAGTGACTTCCCTCACCATTATTTGAAACTCTAAGCATTATAAATAAAGCATAAAATATTTTATTTAAAAATTAATGTACTACATGAGAATTTATTTTAGGGGTAACCACTCATTCATTCAATTCGTTTTGATGCATACTTAACAACAATTAAAATATATTGGTATTATTGGGATTGCACAAATTAAAACAATAAATTAATTCGCCAAACATCAAATAATTAACTTCCAAAACATAATTTAAGAGCATTTCATTTCTTCTAGTTATTATGTGTACTCTTTAACATTGATCATACTTTTTAGCATAATAACTAACATTATGAAATAATTTCATACAATAGAAACTTCAATGAAGTTTAAAAAGCAACTCAAAATCCTCCAAAAATCCCATCATAATGCAAATCATGACATTATCCATTTATATATTCTATTTCATGCTTAGGGACACATATCCTAATGATTTGAACATTTAATTTTCTAAATAATTATGGCTCATCCAAAGAAATTTTTGGCACCACACAAAAAACTTATGTTTTTGAGTAGATGGTAAAACAAAAGGAATCACATCACTAATAATGAAATTCACAATATCAGCATACCAAGGTAATCTACTCATATATATAGCAAACATATTTTAATCAAGAAAAAACAAATTTATTTCAATTTCTTGAGATGAATGAACTTTAAATTAACTTTAGAAAGATGATCAACAATCTAGTTCTTAGTACCTTTTTTATATAAGATTTAGAGATCAAATTCTTGAAACAAAAGGATCCACCTCACAAATTTAGGTTTTGTATCATTTTTTTCAAAAGAATTTAATTTAAAAATGAACTATATATACTAGAACATTCCTACAAATCAAATATGAAGAAAATTTATCAAAAGTGAAGATAATATTAATATAATTATAACATTCCTCATTTAAAAATTTTCTAGCATAAAAAATATATGTAACTTTTGACCATTTCCTTCACCATGAATAACACATATATAAAAATCAGTTGCATCACACTTTAATTCAAAATGCAAATACTAATATGGGGAAACTATAATATGTGCAATGATTATGTACTGCTTTAAAATTTTTAGTGCATCTTAACATGCAAAATCAAATAGAAATGGAACATTGACACAAAGGTTTGGAAATTTTAGAAAAGTCGTGTATAAATATCTTATGAAACCTAACATATCCTTTAAAAATCCTAATAACTTTAGCTTAAATATGTGGTGGTAACTTTTTGATAACTTGGACCATTGCCTTTTCCATCTTTAACTTGTTCATAGAAATTTTATGTCCTAACATGATCCCTTTAGTCTAAATGAAATGAAAGAATAAAAAATTGTGAAAAAAATTTAAAGGTTATTCATAAATCTTTAAATGCTTTGCAATATTTAAAAAAAAATAGACATAATTAATAACTAAAAATATACAGGAGCACTGCATAACATAAAGGGCGTCCTTCTAATGGCAAATGTCTTATAGGGGCTAGTGAAGATGACTTTGTCACAGTCCTTAGGTGCTATAAGAATCTGGTGGTTCCGTAATAATCCATCTAGGAAATTATAGAATGAGTTTCCTTCCAACCTATCATTCATCCACTTAAGAAATGCAAGAACAAATAATAATTTTAGTGGCTTTTTTCAACATTGTATAGTGTAGACAATTTATCAAACTAGTGACTATCCTATTTGGAATGTGTTTATTATGTTCCTTTGAAATATTGTTAACCCACCATTCTTAGGAACACTATGAGTAGGAATCACCCAAACACTATAAGAAATGTGGTAAATAATTTTTTTATCAAGCCATTTATGTATTTCTTTTTTTAATAACTTCCTTTATTGATTGATTAAATTGCAATTATGTGTTTAGGTTTTTGAAAATACTTTTCTACCATTAAAATCCTATGCATACACATTAGTGAGCTTATTCCATTGAACTCATCTATGGTGCATATTAAATCTTTCTTATAATAACTTACAACCTTAATCAACTTGTCTTCCTACTCTTTTTCCAAACAAGTAGAAATAATGAAAAGGAAACCTTATTTTTTACCCAAACAAATATAGTTAAAATGTTAAGGTTGTCCTCTAAGCTATAAATTAATTTCTTCCTCTACAAAAATTATTAATGTATTACTCAATGATGAAGAATCCAAGAATCATATCTCCCCCCAAACCTCACGTAAGTGTCTCTAGAAAACAAAATAGATCCTTCTAAATAAATAAAGTTGAATTTTCAACAAAAGATTCATCCAAAGTGCTTTTTGCTAAAACATCTCCATTAAAATTCTCATGAATAGTCTCTTTTAAATAACCCTGACATAATCCTTATTTATACACCAATAAATCTCATGAAATTGAGCATATATATAATCTATTGTTGGTCATGTATTGTTATTGTCGATTCTCCCTTATGAACATTTATCATATCCTCACCTGCTATTAATAAAGAACTCACTAAGATAATGGGTATCTCCTTGTCCTATTCCATATCTAATACAATAAAATCTAAAAGTTATTGTAGGTTATTAGACCTTATAGAATAATACATATGCTAACAAAGTGGGGGTTAATTTATTATTTAAAAAATCTTGGATTTTTTTAATACATCTTTAGATTTTTCAAAGTTAAATAAGGAATCCTGAGACATGCAATTTTTATAGAAATGATTATCAAAGATGATTTTGAAAACACAAAATTTTAAATCCAGAAAAATAAAAATACAGGGAAAAAATAAATGCAATAGAAGAACATTAAGTTTTATAATGGTATGGTCAAACTAGACCTACATCCACTATCTAGAGTCACCTTCTCCAGGTATTACACTAAACAAAAAAGACTCTTCATTTTCCCTCATAGCATGGTAGAGAAGCCCTTACAAACTCTCTTCTACTAACCCGGTGCAGCAGGGAACCATTTCCTTTTAAATTCTCAAGGTGATGGTAATATACTATCAACCCCATTTTCACCCTCCTGGTAAAGGAAGAGAACCATCATCTCTTACACTCTTCATGTAATGGTAACATACCTTTACGTCCTTTTTTTACCCTCTTGTTGAAGGCAGAGAACATTTATCCAATTTTGAAGATCTTCTCGCAAGCACCTCCAAAGACAATGGGTAGAAACATGAAGAAGACAAAGAGATCATCACTTTGGGCAACCTTATGAATCACTCACAACTCCCTTTCACTAGATATCTCACTCTTCATTTATAAAATATATGCCAAACACACTCTCAATGGTCCCTCTCAAGAAATTTAAGTAAAGGATTAAAAGAAAGTTTTTAGGGTTCTTTATATAGGATACCTATTAAAAACCAGCAAAAAACTAAAATTTAAATAGAATTATCCTATGATTATATTATATGATCATGGATAATTCGGTCCGAATAATTCAAAAAATCACCACTTCATTTGTTATGAACTTGGACAAACCCAGCTTCATACACAGTTTGTCACTTATATGAATTCTCATCATACTATACAAACAGTTCAAAAATGGATGTGTTTGTTCAATAAGAACTGGTAAAAACTAAATTTTGTACTCTATCAATCATCTGTACAGATTCACATTGTACTGTATAAATAGTACAAAATTAAATAAGTTCGTTCGATAGGATTTTATCTGAATCCAATTTCATACTCTATTAGTTTTATATATGAATTCACATTTTTAGGTACAAATAGTTAAAAAAGGAATGTTTTTAGATGATACGATCTAGTATTAACCTAATTTTTATACTCCACCAGTCGTCTGTATAAATTAACATTATATTGCTTGAAAAGTTAAAAAATGAATGTATTTGTTCGGTACAATCTTGTGTGAACCTAATTTTGTACTATATTAATCATCTATATGACTTGACATCATACAACATGAATAATTCAAAAACTCAAGACATGATTTGATTAATTGCATTTTGGAGGAAAATGTATGTAAAATCATAAAATATAATTAGATATTGTATAGTTTGATAAATTCAAAAAAAAATATCACTCTCTACCTACGTCTGTGTGCATAGTTACCCAGTTATAATCAAATTTTCTAAGTATCAAAAAATAAAAATAGAGATATACCGACTCTATTACATGAAATCTTATTCGACCTTGTCTTGAAGTATTCAACAATCTTAAGTATTATATGATTTCCTTAAAATGTCAATACACATTAAAATAAATAGAAATATCTTATATTTGCTAAGAAAAATAATAAAATAATAATATTATTATTATATTATCATCAAAAATCATAATCCCAATCTTGATTCCTTATTTACAATAATCTTCCCCTTCCTGATGATGGTAAACATAATTATTATTTGAATTAAAAATTAATATTCTTTTCTCCTAAGCTCCCCCTCAATCAATGAAGATTAAAAATAATGGGAAAAAATAATTTCATTCTTCTTTTTTTAAAAATTTGACTCTTATGAAACAAACACAAAGCTTGAAAGAAATACCCATAAAATAAAAACTATTAAACAAACATCAAATAAAACACAAGAAAAACATAAAATAAAACTACTAAAAACACAGAAGACCAAAACATAAACAATGGACCAAAAGACTTCAAACAAATTCAAACTAACTCTCCCTTTTTACTTCAACAAAAAGAGAAAAGAAAATAAAATATTCGCTGAATATGAAAGCTTTTATGGACGAATCAAAAATTCGATAAGGAAAAGAGTTATAAAAATTAGCAAAACCAATATTAAATTTTTGATCCAAAAGTTTGTATTTTAAATAAAAAAAACAAATATGATAGGAAAAGTTGACTATGTTCAATGTATATTATGAAAGGTAGATGTATCAAATAGAATAATTATCCCAAAAATAATGAAATAAAATAAAATATTTTCAAATTCAATAGTTGAAATTATCTTTTCATTTAGGAGTTTTCTAAGAATTAGAGATATATAAAAAAAAAACTAAATGTAGTGTGGGCTAATTTTATGCCTCTTTATAAACTAGTTGTTGATGCAATTGCAAATGTTTTGAAAATGAACTTTATTTGGTGAACATTGGGCATCTTTTCACTTGGGGCTCATTTTGTGCCTCTTTTCAAATTTGGCACACTATGTGCATCTTTTGATAATATGTTCTTTTCAGAGCCTAAATCACTTAATCTTAGCATGTGTGATTACCTTCCAAATAAAAGAACAAAAATTTCTCATTTAAGGAAGTATAAACCATAAAACAAAACCTAATAGATAATAATAATAAAATCAACACATTAAATAAGAAAAGAAAATAAAAATAGGTCTCAAATTTTGCAGCAATTACAACTAAAAAATAAATGCCAATTAAAACATTGAGATGAGCTCCTTTTCTAAATCTAATTATAATTTACTTGAAAGTTCGAGTAAAAAAATTTCTAAGGAAATAACATTGCAATGCAAATAATTTAAAATTTTCATCATTTAGATCAACAATCTAGATTAGTAAATAATAACTCTGACAAATTCAGAGGGGAAAAGAAATAAAAAAATCAATAATAACCAAACTCATTTTTTTAAATAATATAGACTCAAATATAATGAATATATAACAATCCCAAATCAAAAGCATCTAAATGCAATATCAAAAGAACTAAAAAACAAAACATACAACAATCAACAAACAAACTAAAAACCTAAAAGATATTGATTTGGAGAAAGCTATGGAGGACTAGACTAGGTAAAGTAATTTTTAATGGTGGATACTTGACTATTGATTAAATCAAATTGACCTCTAACCCATCTCATATCTCCGTTATATTTAAAGTCTTGCTGGTCTAAATGAGTCTAATCATGATAAAATTGTCAATCTATATGAGACTAGAGGCTATCAAATCTCTGGACCAAATCTTGGTAGAATTGATGCTCAAGTCTAGGTGCATGAGCTAGTGCATGTATTGGAGCAGGTCCTTCTTCTTTATCAAAGTAATCTACATCATCCCTTGATACCGCTGGGAAAGAATATGTAATTAAGCATCAGTAAAATAGACAAACAAATTATTTTGGGGTTCGGGATGAATAAGATTGTATTTTTTTCTCAAATATGTAAGCAATCTACTATCATAAAGTCACATTATTCTTCCTTCTATTGGGAAGGAGTCTGATGTTGGTAAGGTTATTGATGTAGTCAAGAATCAACTCGGATCCATCAAAAGGAGTGTTTGACATTATATAGTATGTTACTATGCCAACCAAAGAAGTGATATTAAATTGATCATCAGATTTAAAAATATTGGAGGTACCTAAAACATGTTGGATTATTTTAACATTTTGATTCAAAGACTAAGGAAGGGGTAAGTTTTGGATTGAATCTATACCCCTAAGAGTTTACTTAACAACAAACCAATCAAAATCACTTCTTGAAGACATAAAATGTGCCCTAACTCATTATGTTCTAAGATGTAAAAAAGTGCCCAAATCCTCTTTAGTTATTTAAACATGTTGGTGGAAGACATAAGAAGACATTATTTTCTAGCAGTCTTGAATTATAAATAAATTAATAAAAAGTATCATAGTGAAAAGTATAGAGCATAATGAGAATGAAAGAAAATTGAGTGGGGTCTAAGAGAGGCAAAATTAGAAAATTGTTGTCTTCTTAAATAAGCAGAAGGAAAAAAAGTAATTTTAGCTTAAAAAACTGATCGGTGGCTTGTCCGTTCTCTACAACAACAACAACAACAACAACAAGCCTTTATCCCACTACGTGGGGTCGGCTACATGAATCCTTTTTCTCCATTGTGTCCTATTAAAAGTCAAATTCTCGTTTAAATCTAAAAAAGAAAGGTCATTCCTAATATTTTCTAACCAAGTCTTTTTAGGTCTACCCCTACCTTTCTTAACATAAGTCAAATATAATACCTCTACTCTCCTAACCGGGTCATCGCAAGGCCGCCGTTTTATGTGACCAACCCATCTAGGGCGACTTTCTCTAATCTTATCAGTGGCTTGTCCGTTCTCTCTTGAAAAAAAATTATCATCTCATTTAATACAAGATGTGTTAAGATAATTGCTATTTGCATGCATTACATTTTTGGCAACTTATAAAGTTTTGATGATTTCAAACATTATTGTTCAAATGTGTAGGTATCTCCTAACAATTTTGGAAGAATTGTATTTGCTCTTGTGTATACTAACATTTCAGGGAAAGAACTCCAGACTACAAGGCTTCAAATTAAAATCAGCATGAGATACCTTGAATTTTTTGAAGCTTGCACTTTGCTTAGAAATCAAATTGAAAGGGAGTGATTGTAACTTGAGTGAATAAAAACATGCACACACAAATAAGGAGATCATGTTTAATTTGTGTTGATCGTACAGGACGATTTTCGTTCGTACTGGACGATCAGACAGTTATCTCCTTTTCGTCCAGACGAAATTAACTATCATACAGTACGATTGGCTCTCTGTAAAATTTTCGTCCAAACGAAATTAATTTTCGTACAGTACGATTAGCTCTCTGTAAAATTTTTGTCCAGACGAAATTAATTTTCGTACAGTACGATTGGCTCTCTGTAAAATTTTCGTCCAGACAAAATTAATTATCGTACAGTACGATTGGCTCTCTATAAAATTTTTGTCCAGACGAAATTAATTATCGTACAGTACGATTGGCTCTCTGTAAAATTTTCGTACAGACGAAATTAATTATCGTCCAAACGATTAACCGACTTAGGACAGTTTTCAGCAGTTTCTAGATTCGACCTTGTAATAACCGTTCGTACTGGACGAACCTAGTTCGTACTGGACGAACCTAGTTCTTACAGGATGATCAGCTGTACGAAGACACTTCGTACACATATTCAAATAGGGTCGTTTCAGATCGTTTAAGTAAAATCGTCCAGGACGATCCACTGCATACAGAATTGAAAACTTGCAGTTTTTGGGCGGTTTTTCTTGTCTTTTGTATAAATAGCCCAAATTAGACTGCCACCCAATCTTTTTGTCATTTGATCTTCGTGCCTCTTGAGAGAATAGCCAAGGAGAGAAGTGAAGAGAGCATTCAAGGAAAGATTCCTACCATAGAAGCAAGAAGGCTTCACTTGGATTTCAAAGGTAAGAATCTCTACTTGTGAATTGGGATTACTTCACTCTTTTCTTTCTTCCTTCTAGATTCTTGTGAGAAGATCTGTCAAGGAGATCCGGTTCTCTGCCGACACTAGGAGAGTGTGAAAGGACGAAGGGTTCTCTGCCCATACTAGGAGAGTGTGAAAGGATGAAGGGTTCTCTGCCCACACTAGGAGAGTGTGAAAGGAAGGATGGTTCTCTGCCAACACTGGGTATTGTGTAAAAGGACGGACGGTTCTCTGCCGTACTGGGGAGTGGTGAAGAGAGTGTGTTGTAAAGGCTTCTCCGCCTTGCTGTGGGTGCAAAAGGAGAGTCACTATTGGTATTAGTGCAATACTCAGAGAGTGTCTCTGAGGAGTTGATATAGGTCTAGTTATAGACCGAACCACTATAAATTTGGTGTCATTTACTTTACTGTTTTTATATTTCCGCACTTTCTATTTCAGTTTTAAAAACTCTGTGGTTGAAAAATCTTTTTCTACAAAATTAAAAAAAAAAGGGGTCTTAAATTTTAATTTTTTAAACTACCAATTCACCCCCCCTCTTGGTAGCCTTGGTTCACTCACTTAGGCTTAACAACCTAATTAATAGACTCAACAAGTGGTATCAGAGCTTCGTTTCAATATCATAAGTTTGAACTACTTTTTGATTAACGTAGATGGCTACTTTTGGAAACCGGAACACACCAGAGGGTTACTCTATTACTAGACCTCCACTGTTTGACAATATTCCTTTTGATTTTTGGAAAACACGCATGTCTACTTTTTTACAGTCACTTGATTATCGCATGTGGATGTTAGTCCAGGATGGATACACAAAACCAACTAGATTAGTTGATGGAGTAATGGTAGAAATACCTTTTACTGATTGCACTGTAGAAGAACGTGACTTAGCACAATTAAATGCCAAATGTTTAAACAGTTTCTTTTGTGCTTTGAAATCTGAAGACTACATGCGGGTTTCCACTTGCAAAAGCGGAAAGGACATATGGGATAGACTTTGTATGACTTATGAAGGGACAAATGAGGTTAAACAATCAAGGCTCAATATCTTGTTACATGACTATGAATTGTTTCGCATGAAACCTAATGAATCTATTTCCGACATATACACAAGATTTACACAAATTGTCACTTCTTTGCATGCACTTGGTAGGGAATTAACTAATGCTGAAATGGTCAATAAGATTCTTTGTTGTTTACCTACTGCTTATGATGCAAAAATTATTGCAATTACAGAGTCTAAAGATTTAAACATTTATTCTATTGACAATCTTCTTGGTTCACACATTGCTTATGAGCAAGGAGTAAGTCAAAGGAAGATTGATGCAGGTGAACCACGAAGGGAGAAGAATATAGCATTAAAAGTGGAAGAGTTAGAGAGTGAACACTCACAACCTGAGGATGAAGATGATGTTGCACTAATGACTAGACAATTCAGAAGCTTTTTAAGGAGGAAGCAGAAGAAACGCCAGCAATGGAATAGAGGTAAGTTTAACAGAAATGGCAAGGTTTCTAATGAAGTGATTTGTTATGAATGCAGGAAACCAGGTCATATCAAGACTGATTGCCCAAAACTCAAAGCCACTCCTGCTAAGCAGAAGATGGAAGAGAAACCTATGGTAAAGAAGGGCAAGAAGAAGTTTCAAAGAGCCTTCTGGGCAGACTCAGCTTCAGACTCATCTGAGTTAGAAAAAGAAGAAAAAGTAACTAATCTTTGCTTGATGGCTGACAATGTAGATCACTCAGATCAAGAAGAGGTATGTGACTTATCCTATGATGAATTATTTGAAGTTTCTGAACACATGCATGATGCATATAGGAAAATGAAAAAGATGCATGTTAGTTTAAGTTTAGAATTTGAAGAGCTCAAGAAAGAAAATGAAATCCTTAGGAAAGACCATGCTTTAATAGATGACAACCACATGAAACTACTTGATGAATATGATGACTTGAATAAGAACTTTTAAAATCTAAAGTCATCCTTTACTGATCTAGAAAAGGAATTTGAAAATTTTAAGGATGAATCTGAGAGCAAAGCATACAGAATCAATTATACAAATCGAATTTTGGCAGATATGAATTCATTTTACAAATTAACAATAAGAGCTCTCGAGGATAATAAAAAACCCCCAAGACTTGAAGATTTTACAAATCCTAAATATTATCCTAAATTCATGAAATCCCTTAGAAGACAAACACAAGGAAGAAAACTTAGGAATATTTTTCCTAATGTTAATTGTAATAATTGTGGATTATTGGGACATATAGCTCACACTTGTACCTTGATGATGAAATCTAATTTGGTGTGGAAACCTAGGATGCATAAACCTAGACATATCATACATGCATCTGATTATAAATTGCTAAAAGGTGAACCCAAACTTGTTTGGGTTCCCAGGTCTAACATTTGATATTTTTGCAGGATTGCTCTCACACAAGACCTCGTGGGAGCATATGGTACCTGGATAGCGGATGTTCAAAGCATATGACTGGAGACAATACACAATTCATATCGCTAGAAGCCAGGAATGGAGGCAAGGTTACACTTGGAGATAATACCACAAAGAAAGTGGTTGGATCAGGTATGATTGGTAATTTCAAAAACTTTTTTATAGACAATGTGCTATTGGTTTGAAGGCTTAAAGCATAATTTGTTAAGTATAAGTCAGCTATGTGACAAAGGTTATAATGTGAAATTTTTACCTACTAGCTGCATATTAAGCCTAAATGGGAAAGAAGTTTTAAATGGAAAAAGGGTAAACAATGTTTACATGCTAGATTTGAATTCATTTCATACTCCTATTGCCTTCTGTTTGAAAACTATTTCTGATGAATCTTGGCTTTGGCATAGAAGACTTTGTCATTCTAGTATGAAAAATCTTAGGAAAATTACCCAAAAGAATTTAGTAAGAGGTATACCAAAACTAGACTTTACTAAGGACCATCTTTGTGATGCATGTCAATTAGGAAAATAAGTGAAGTCCTCTTTTAAGTCAAAAAATGATCTTAGAACTAGTAAACCATTGGAAATTCTTCACATGGATCTTTTTGGACCAGTAGGAACTATAAGTCTAGGAGGGAAGGTATATGGATTTGTTATTGTGGATGATTTCTCTAGGTTCACTTGGGTTATATTTCTTTTTCATAAAAGTGAATCATTTGAGGAATTCAGAAATTTTTCAACTTGGATACAAAGAAAATTAGGATGTGAAATAATGTCTATACAAAGTGATCACGGAGGAGAACTTGAAAATGAAAGATTTGAAAGTTTTTGTAAAGAAAAAGGGATTGATCACAACTTTTCTGCTCCTAGAACCCCTCAACAAAATGAGGTAGTTGAAAGGAAAAACAGAACATTAATAGAAGCCGCCAGAGCAATGTTGGCAGAATACTCTCTTCCTAAATATTTTTGGGCTGAGGCGGTTAGTACTGCATGTTATGTTCTGAATAGGGTGAATGTGAGATCAAATTTAAATAAAACACCCTATGAGTTACTAAAAGGTAGAACACCAAATTTGTCTCATTTGCATGTTTTTGGTTGCAAGGTGTTCATTCATAACAATGGAAAATCTGCCTTAAGAAAATTTGATCCAAAATCAGATGAAAGAATTTTTGTTGGATATTCAAGTGTTGGAAAATCTTATAGGGTATTCAACAAAAGAACTTTAGTTATTGAAGAAACCACACATGTTGTATTTGATGAATCTGGAAATTTAGAAGGGTCAAATAGTGTTGAAGAAGAAATTGAGGAAAACTCCCAAAAGATTGATAGATTAAACTTGGAAGAAAATGTGGAAGAAAACTTTGAAAAAGAAAACCCTTTGCCTAGAGATTTAAGATTTTCTAAAAACCACCCAAGAGAATTGATTATAGGAGAACCTAGTGAGGGTGTTAAAAACTAGGCGTGGATTAAATAAGGAAGTCAATCATTCAGCCTTTATTTCAACTACAGAACCCACTAATATTGATCAGGCACTTTCTGATGAATTTTGGATATTGGCCATGCAAGAAGAGTTAAATCAATTTGTAAGAAATAAAGTTTGGGAATTAACTACAAGGCCAAAAGATCAAAGTGTTGTTGGAACAAAATGGGTTTTCAAAAATAAAATGAATGACTCAGGAGTAGTCATTAGAAATAAGGCTAGATTAGTTGCTAAGGGGTATAATCAAATTGAAGGAATTGATTTTGAGGAGACTTTTGCCCCTGTAGCAAGACTTGAAGCAATTAGGGTTTTACTTGCCTTTGCCTGTTTTAAAAGTTTTAAATTGTTTCAAATGGATGTCAAAAGTGCCTTTCTGAATGGTATTATTGAAGAAGATGTTTATGTAGAACAACCTCCTGGATTTGAAAATTCAAAATACCCAAATCATGTTTTTAAGTTAAAAAAGGCATTATATGGATTGAAACAGGCACCTAGGGCTTGGTATGAGAGATTGAGCACTTTCCTACTTGAAAGATCTTTTGAAAAAGGAAGTGTGGATACTACTCTCTTCTTAAAGAAATTTGGAAAGGAAATACTCATTGTTCAAATTTATGTGGATGATATCATCTTTGGATCTACAAATAAAAATCTTTGTGATGATTTTTCAAATACAATGAGTAGTGAATTTAAAATGAGTCTAATGGGAGATTTAAATTACTTTCTAGGCTTTAGCATCAAGCAACTTGAGGAAGGTACATTTCTTAGTCAAACAAAATATATTAAAGACATCCTCAAGAAATATGAAATGGACAATGCTAAACCTGTTAGTACACCTATGAGTTCCTCAGTTCAGTTAGATAAGGACCTTAAGGGAAAATCTGTTTATCAAAAGAAATATAGAGGGATTATTGGATCATTGCTTTACTTGACTGCTAGCCGACAAGATATTATGTTCAGTGTTTGTTTATGTGCTAGATTTCAATCAGATCCAAAAGAATCACATTTGACAGCAGTGAAAAGAATTTTAAGATACTTACTAGGAACTCAAAACTTAGGAATTTGGTATCCTAAGTTTAGCTGTTCATTTGAAATTATTGGTTATTCAGATTCTGACTTTGCAAGCTGTAGAGTGGATAGGAAAAGCACTTCTGGAACATGTCAATTCATTGGTAATTCATTAGTTTCTTGGTCCAGTTGAAAACAAAATTCAGTAGCCCTATCTACTGCAGAAGCAGAATACATTGCTTTAGGAAGTTGTGTGGCACAAGTACTTTGGTTAAAACAACAGTTGATTGATTTAGGATTATCTGTAGGCACTATTCCAATTTATTGTGACAATACTAGTGCTATTTGCATTTCCAAAAATCCTATTCAACATTCTAGAACCAAACACATAGATATAAGACATCATTTCATAAGGGATCATGTATCCAAAGGAGAAATTGAACTCACACATGTTTCAACTGAAAATCAACTTGCAGACATTTTTACAAAACCTTTAGCCCTTGATACCTTCAGTACTTTAAGAACAAGGCTAGGTGTTATTGATTTAAATGCCTAAACAAAATGTCTTTGCAACATTGATGTTTATGTTTTGTTTTTGATTTTGTGAATTTTTGTGTGTTTTGAATGAATTTTCTTTTGAGTGTAAGTTTTTTATTGTATGTTTTCAGTGTTTTATAGTTTGGTTTGATTTTCTTAAATTAAAATTCAAAAATTCAAAAATTGGAGGAAAACGTCCCGGACGACTTTTAGTTCGTACGGGACGATGTGTGAAAAGTTGGTTTGCGTGCATTTTAACCGTTTTGAGAGCAGTTTTTAATTAGATCGTCTGTACGATATAAATATCGTCCAGGACGAACCTTTTCATTTTCTCAAACGTCGGGACGATTGAATGCAGCGGTTGAGTGGATAAGACAGTTTTTAACATGGATTTCGTCTGTACGAAATTTTTGTTCGTCCAGACGAACATATGTCGTTTCAGTGTAGGGGACGGTTTTCAAAAGACATTTAAAACGAATTAATTTTGATCGTATGTACGAACTTTTGTTCGTATGTAAGATCGGTCAAGTCAAAGGTCTGTACGAAGGGACGCATCGTAAGTTGTGTTGATTACGAAAAGCCGTTACATTTAGGATGAATTTGATTGTCGGTATGAAATAATGTTCATCCAGACGAACGATTATTTTCGTCCAGGACGAACCTTCTTCGTCCAGGACGAACGTATCGTTTTTCTTTAAATATGAAGGCTTTCTAACTTAACAATCACACTTTCAAACTTCTCTTTCAATCCCTTTCTACTTCAAATTGTCAAATGGCCTCCTCAAGCAAAAGACAAAAGGTGTTAGCGAAGAAGCCAAATAGGAATGCCTCGGAAAACTTCCTTTCTAAGGCAAATGAGGAATCATTTCCTCATTTTGCTTCCGCAAAAATCACTCCATCTCGCATCTTGATTCAAAGCGAGATAAATTTCAAGGTAATACACCTTTTCGACTCAACCCAATTCCATTTCATCCTGTCTCTCGTCCATCTCTACAACAAACAAACTTTTCTCTACTTTCTAACCAACATGAGTTTCAACTCTGACCACTCTGTCATTAGATCCTTTGTCTTCAAGCAACATGTAGAAATCACTAAGCATGACATTGGTACATTTCTAAACCTTAGGACTGAAGGATATATAGCCCATACCTTGATGACTGAAAACATATTTAGATGGGATGAAGTCAATAATACAATTAGAAAAAGTGATTTAAATTATCATGTTGCTAGAGTTTCTGGGATGACCAAAAATGCCCGTATCATCCAGCATATCCTTAGATCTTCAATCATTCCTAAAGCTGGTGACAGGATAAACATAACCCCTCTCCTTTCTGTTATAACCTTTTTGATTTTGGATCGTCAACCTATCGACGAAGCCCAACTCATCATAGATCATCTCTATGGGCTTTCAGAAATAGGACATGCTGAACAGAAGAGGAAAAAGAATATTTCTTTGGGACATTTAGTTACCTACAGTTTGGAAAAGAAATATAATTTGGTGAATCCTGATGAAGACTATGAAGAGCCAGTTTATTATAATGATGCATCCTTCAGATTGCTCTTCAGGGAGGAAAAAGAAAAAGAAAAAGCACATGCTAGTGGTTCAGAAGAAGAAGAAGGAGAAGGAGCGCAAACCTCTGCACCTCAGTCAGATTATCAGAATCTGATTGAGAGATTTGATAGATTAGAGACTCATATTGATCAAAGGTTTGATCAATTTGATGCTCAACTTGTGCAGCAACAACATGACATTGGTATAATTAGAAATGAAGTACATGATATCAATACCAATGTAATGTTGATGGCCTCCTACTTCAACCTTTTCGGTGGCATTCCTCCTCCTCCTCCTCCAGAACAGTAGAGATGTCTTTATGTATTTTGTTGTACTTGTGTTGTATTTTTTTTTTGTTTTGTGTTTAGTTTCATTTTTTTTTGTGTGTCAAGTGCTTATGTTAAGTGTTTTTTGTTTGTATTTTTTTTTTGTTGTATTTTGATATTATGAAATGTGTAATCCTTTCATAACTATCAATGCATTTCGTACTTGTTTCAATGTTGATTTGTTATTAAAATGTCGTTAATTTTTATGAATTTTATTAGAATTATTTAATCTTCATAGTGCTTAAATTAGATTGTAATTTGAGATTATCTACATTAGAAAATCTAGTCTTTCTAAATTTAAAAGTTGTTTATAACTTGTTATAATTAGAATTTTTAAATCCATGTATATTCATTTAGACTACATAAAAGTTAAAATTATTATTGCAACTTAGATGTTTTTCTTATTTTGTATTTCATTGCTCAAATAATATTTATGCACTTAGAAATATTTGAAATTTTAGATTATTGATTTTGGAAAGAATTGGTCTAAATTACTCTTGAAAAAATTGTACAAAAAGTACTAAAATCAAAAGGAATGCGCAAAAGGTTCGCAAATATGAAAAAGAGGCACAAAATCAGCCCAATATCAAAAGATGCACAAAAAATGTGCTCAAAAATTTGAAAAAGATGAGCAAAGCGCCACATGTGGTAATTCTTTTCTTTCCAAATTCTTTCAATCTCTAAATTCAAATTGATCTTATGTTCATTTATATTCTTTTGAACATTGTAATATAAAATTTTTTCTTCATCTCTCTTGTAATGATTTTATATATTGAAATGTCTAAATTGAATCATGTCTTTGCTAAATTCTTCTTACTTACAATGTTATATCACTTTTTAAATTTCCTAAATTTCTATGATTGACCTAATGTTTTTAGTTTTAAAATTGCATACCTTGTATCAATCACCATTTAGATTAAATGCTCAAATGAATTTTCATATAATTACTTATATTTCTTATCTATTTCTTCTTCACTTTTTGTTGTTGTCAAAAAGGGGGAGAAATCTTTATGTTTGTATGTTATTGTGTTCTTTATGTTTGTATGTTATTATGTTTGTTTTGTGTGTCTGAAAAATAAAAATTAAAAAAAAAAAATTATTTAAATAGCCCTCCTTATTTTCATGTATTCATCAATTCAGGGGGAGTTTAGGAGATAGAATGATTTGTTTAAATTGAAATCATACAAACAATAATTGTTTTGCCATCATCAAAAAGGAGGAGATTGTTAAGATAATTGCTATTTGCATGCATTACATTTTTGATAACTTATAAAATTTTGATGATTTCAAACATTATTGTTCAAATGTGTAGGTATCTCCTAACAATTTTGGAAGAATTGTATTTGCTCTTGTGTATACTAACATTTCAGGGAAAGAACTCCAGACTACAAGGCTTCAAATTAAAATCAGCATGAGATACCTTGAATTTTTTGAAGCTTGCACTTTGCTTAGAAATCAAATTGAAAGGGAGTGATTGTAACTTGAGTGAATAAAAACATGCACACACAAATAAGGAGATCATGTTTAATTTGTGTTGATCGTACAGGACAATTTTCGTTCGTACAGGACGATCAGACAGTTATCTCCTATAGAGCATATGGAACGAATAGAAATTTGTTCAAAAAATTTTCTAAGTCCTTTTCGTCCAGACGAAATTAATTATCATACAGTACGATTGTCTCTCTGTAAAATTTTCGTCCAGACGAAATTAATTTTCGTACAGTACGATTAGCTCTCTGTAAAATTTTCGTCCAGACGAAATTAATTTTCATACAGTACGATTGGCTCTCAGTAAAATTTTCGTCCAGACGAAATTAATTATCGTACAGTACGATTGGCTCTCTATAAAATTTTCGTCCAGACAAAATTAATTATCGTACAGTACGATTGGCTCTCTGTAAAATTTTCGTCCAGACGAAATTAATTATCGTCCAAACGATTAACCGACTTAGGACAGTTTTCAGCAGTTTCTAGATTCGACCTTGTAATAACCGTTCGTACTGGACAAACCTAGTTCGTACAGGACGATCAGCTGTACGAAGACACTTCGTACACATATTCAAATAGGGTCTTTTCAGATCGTTTAAGTAAAATCGTCCAGGACGATCCACGATCGTACAGCACGATCCACTGCGTACAGAATTGAAAACTTGCAGTTTTTGGGCGGTTTTTCTTGTCTTTTGTATAAATAGCCCAAATTAGACTGCCACCCAATCTTTTTGTCATTTGATCTTCGTGCCTCTTGAGAGAATAGCCAAGGAGAGAAGTGAAGAGAGCATTCAAGGGAAGATTCCTACCATAGAAGCCAGAAGGCTTCACTTGGATTTCAAAGGTAAGAATCTCTACTTGTGAATTGGGATTACTTCACTCTTTTCTTTCTTCCTTCTAGATTCTTGTGAGAAGATCTGTCAAGGAGATCCGGTTCTCTGCCGACACTAGGAGAGTGTAAAAGGACGAAGGGTTCTCTGCCCACACTAGGAGAGTGTAAAAGGACGAAGGGTTCTCTGCCCACACTAGGAGAGTGTGAAAGGACGAATGGTTCTCTGCCCACACTAGGAGAGTGTGAAAGGAAGGACGGTTCTCTGCCAACACTGGGTATTGTGTAAAAGGACAGACGGTTCTCTGCCGCACCGGGGAGTGGTGAAAAGAGTGTGTTGTAAAGGCTTCTCCGCCTTGCTGTGGGTGCAAAAGGAGAGTCACTATTGGTATTAGTGCAATACTCAGAGAGTGTCTCTGAGGAGTGGATGTAGGACTGGTTATAGACCGAACCACTATAAATCTGGTGTCATTTACTTTACTGTTTTTACATTTCTGCACTTTCTATTTCAGTTTTAAAAACTCTGTGGTTGAAAAATCTTTTTCTACAAAATTAAAAAAAAAGGGTCTTAAATTTTAAATTTTTAAACTACCAATTCACCCCCCCTCTTGGTAGCCTTGGGACGCTCACTTAGGCTTAACAACCTAATTAATAGACTCAACAAGATGAACTTCCTTTGGAAGGATGTGATTGTTTGCTACAACGTGCCAATTGAGAAGGATTCAAAATGATGATTAAAAAACTTATTGTGGAATTGATTGAGCAAATTAAAAGAATAGATTCCAAATTATTGAAATAAGATTATTTTGTACAATACAAAATTGATTTTTTATGTACAATTTTGAACTTTGTACAGTACGAACTTAGGTTGATACATATAAATATAAATGGTCAAGAACATCTATTGACATGCAACATATTTTTATAAAATTACCTTTTTGATGTGTTTTTTCATATGACCATTGACAGAATTTGATCGTACAAACAAACATGTGTTTGTACAAAATGATTTATCAATAATGATCATACCTTCAAATTCAATTCATCCACATACAAATAGATAATAGGATCGTACATACTAATAGGTGTTTATCCTGGATGATTTTCAAACAGTACCTCCCAAAACCAAAAAGAATTCATTCTGAAGAATTTTGTAAAGTGTTTGCACATATGAATGATTGATGATTTATATAAATGATGAGGTGTTCATACTATATGATTATAATGAAATTGCATTAAAATTTCCTTTACCCAATTTAAAAATTTATAAAAAAACCTTATGAATTTGTATAGTAAAAAAGTGGTTCGTATAATACAAATGGAAATCAAATTTTGTATTTTCCCCTATTGATCAAGACACTTTTTCTAAAATAAACCAAACAAGACCCATTTAACATAAAATCAAATCAATAAAAAGATTTATCAAAGACAAAATAAAGTACCAAATAAGACAAATCAAAAATATAAACCAAAATATAATAATAAATAATAAAAAAATTACCCAATCACATTTTGCAGACTTATAATTTCAACCATGAATATCAATAGCACAAAATCTAGTTCTTAAGGTGCTAAATGATAAAAAAACCAGAGGTTTTATAAAAATATCTACAAGTTGATTTTTAGTAGCTACATGATGTAGCTGAATTTCTCTTTTAGTGACAAGGTCTCTAATGAAGTGTGTGGCATTATGTTTATATGCTTGATCCTAGAATGTTGGATTGGATTATTTAAAATGAAAATAATGTTAGAAAAGTTGCTATTTGCATGTTTTACATTCTTGCAACTTGTATAGTTTTGATGATTCCAAATATTATTTTTTTATGTGTTGTATCTCCTAACATTTTTTGGAAGATTTGTTTTTGCTCTTGTGTGTACTAATATTTCAGGAAAATTGAACTCCATACTACGAAGACTTCAAATCAAATTCAGCATGAGATACTTTGAGAATTTGAAGCTTGTACTTTTTATTTGAATTAAATTTGAGAGGGAGTGTTTGTAATTGAGTGAATAAATTCACACACACTAAAGGAGATCTTGAAAAGTTTGTACTGATCGTACGGGATGAACATTGTTTGTACTGGACGATCAGATCAGTTATCTCCTTGTAAGAGCAATGGAACGGACATAAATTGACCAAGGAAAATTTTCTAAGTCATGTTCGTACGTGACGAAATTAATTATCGTCGGTACGATTTGCTCTCTGGACAAATTTCGTCCAGACGATCACATTTTCGTACGGGATGAACCTATTTTGTCCAGGATGAAATTGGTTCATACAGATGCACAAATAGTTCGTACGGGGCATTTTTTTACACAGTTCGTCCGTACTAACTCAATTTCATACGGGACGATCCAGTGCACAGAAAAACATGTTTTTAGTTGTTTTTTTGGGTGGTTTTTCATGTTCTTTCTATATAAGGAGTCCTAGAAACTATTACAAGTACCTTTGGAGTTATTTTATCTTGAGAGGGATCATTGAGAGGGAGAAGATCCTTGGAGGGGATTTCAAGGGAGTGTGGAGGATATATTCACACGGTTGCTCCGGCGAAGGATTTCAAGTGAAGTTCAACAACATTGGTCTGGTTCTCTGTCGACACTTGGAGAGTGTAAAAGGACGATAAAGTATATCTTTGATAGCCATTGTGTCTTCGTACTTTTGGAGAAAACTAGAAGAGAGAACTTGAAAGGGAGAGAGGAAAGGGTGGAGTTTGAGAGGGAGAAGATCCTTGGAGGGGATTTCAAGGAAGTGTGGAGGGGATATTCACACGGTTGCTCCGGCAAACTCGCACTTCAGTACCATCAGATTCAAGGGTCGTCTTGAGGGAAGTTTTGGCGAGAAGAAGATCTCTTTGGTGTCAAAGAACCCGGCTACTCCGCCGCAGCAGGGAAGGTGAAAGTGATTTGGTACAGGCATCTCCGCCTTGCTTTGTGGGCAAAAGGAGAGTCATATTATGGTATTAGTGCAATACTCGGAGGGTGCCTTCGTGGAGTGGACGTTGGTCAAGGTTTGACCGAACCACTATAAATCTGGTGTGTTCTTTCTTATTTTTCTTACGCATTTATTTTCATTGCAAGTTATTTACTCTGGTCGAAAAGTTTAATTTTTTAAACTTTAAATTTAACTTGCATTAATAATTAAAAAGGTTTTCTAAAAATCCAAGAGTAGAAGTATAATATTTTAAATTACCAATTCATCCCCCCTCTTGGTTAGCCTTGGGACATTTAATTAGGCTTAACATCCTAATTCATATTGAACGAGTTCCAATAAATGGTATCAGAGCTTTGTTTCAAAATCATAAGTTTAGACTACTTTTTGAAAAATGAGTATGGCTAATTTTAGAAACCATAAATTATTAGATGGATATTCGATTGTTAGACCACCTTTATTTGAAAATATTTCTTTGGATTTTTGGAAAAATTCGAATGTCTACTTTATTGCAATCATTGTTATTCTGTACCGTCACGTATTATAGATGGAATCAAAACTGATAACCCTTTTTCTGAATAGAGAAGAGTAGAACAAATTTATGCTCAATTAAATGCTAAATGTATGAATTATTTGTTCTGTACTTTAAATTTGGAAGATTATATGAGAATCTCTACATGTACTACTAGAAAAGAAATTTGGGACAATTTATGCATTACATATGAAGGTACTAGTGAAGTCAAGCAATCTAAGTTGAATTTTTTTATGCATGACTATGAACTCTTTAGCATGAAACCTTATGAGACGATCTTAGACATGTATACTAGATTTATTCAAATTATAACATCATTGCATGCTTTAGGTAAAGAATTTTCAAACTTTGAAATAGTCAATAAAATTCAACGTAGTTTACTTGACAAGTTTGATGCCAAAGTCGTTGCTATTTGCGAATCCAAAAATTTGAATGAATATTCTATTAATAATTTGATTGGCTCACTCATTGCCTACGAACAATATTTGGGTCAAAGACTTTTGGATGCAGGTGAAACAATAATGCTAAAAGCGGAAGACATGGAAAAAAGTTGCTTAGCTAGTGAGGAAAGCGATGACTTAACAAGCAAATTGAAAAGTCCACTAAAGCACAAGTATAAGCATCAACAAAAGTGGAATAAAGGTAAAAATGATAAGAATGTTCAGAATTCTTCAAATATTATTTGTTTTGGATGTAGGAAATCTAGACATCTGAAAAGTAAGTGCCCTAATTTGAGAACTCTTCTTGCTAAAGAAAAGGGTAAAGCTAAGCAAATTATAAAATGGGAAAATAATGAAAAGCAAAAAATCTCCTGGGCAGATCTAGCTTCCGAATCATCAGACCAGGAGAAAAATGATGTTTAAACCCTTTGTTTATGTGTTTTTGTGTGCATGTTTTTTAAAAGTTGTGTTTTTTTTTTGTTTTTTTTATGTATTTTTCTATTTTTAATTTTTGTGTGTTTCGTATGATTTTGAGATATTTTCATATCGGATTCCATGTTTCTTGTTTTGATACATTTGAAATGTGATATGAAGATTTTTATAGTTTGTGTACTTGTATTTTGTTTAGTATTTTTCTATTCTTTTATTGCTTTAGATTATTTTTTGATGTTTAAGTGTTTTTGTTCTGTGTTTGAAATGTTCGTTAGCCTATATGAAAAACCCTTAAATTTTTGATCTTACAAGTGCTATACTTTGAACTGCAACATAAAATTGAATTCATTAGCAAATTTAATTTTTCTAAATTTAAGTTGTGTTTATAACATGATATTATTAAGATTGTCAATTTCATGTCTCTTATTATGACTACATTAATTTTAATAATATTATTATAATTGTGATGTTTTCTTATTTTTTATTTCACTTATCAATTAATATTTATGCACTTAGAAAGATTTGAAATTTTAGATTATTAATTTTGAAAAGAATACAATTACTCTTGAAAATTGTACGAATATACAAAAAATCAAAAGAATTGCGCAATGATTTGCAATGAGAAAAAGAGGCACAAAATAAGCCAACAAGTGAAAAGATGCATAAAAATGTGCCACAAAATTGAAAAAGATGCGCAAAGCGCCACATGTGGTAGTTATTGAAGAATTTGAAGCTTGTACTTTTTATTTGAATTAAATTTGAGAGGAAGTGTTTGTAATTGAGTGAATAAATTCACACACACTAAAAGAGATCTTGAAAAGTTTGTACTGATTGTACGGGATGAACATTGTTCATACTGGACGATCAAATCAGTTATCTCCTTGTAAGAGTAATGGAACGAACAGAAACTGACCAAGGAAAATTTTCTAAGTCATGTTCGTACGGGACGAAATTAATTATCGTCGGGACGATTTGCTCTCTAGACAAATTTCTTCCAGACGATCACATTTTCGTACGGGACGAACCTATTTCGTCCAGGATGAAATTGGTTCGTACAGATGCACATATGGTTCATACGTGACAGTTTTTTATACAGTTCGTCCGTACAAACTCAATTTCGTATGGGACGATCCAGTGCACAGAAAAATATGTTTTTAGCAGTTTTTTTGGACGGTTTTTCATGTCCTTTCTATATAAGGAGTCCTAGAAACAATTACAAGTACCTTTGGAGTTGTATTCTCTTGAGAGGGATCATTGAGAGGGAGAAGATCCTTGAAGGGGATTTCAAGGGAGTGTGGAGGAGATATTCACATGGTTGCTCCGGCGAAGGCTCTCAAGTGAAGTTTAACAACATTGGTCTGGTTCTCTGCCGACACTTGGAGAGTGTAAAAGGATGACAAAGTGTATCTTTGACAGCCATTGTGTCTTCGTTCTTTTGGAGAAAACTAGAAGAGAGAACTTGAAAGGGAGAGAGGAAAGGGTGGAGTTTGAGAGGAAGAAGATCCTTGGAGGGGATTTCAAGAGATTGTGGAGGGGATATCCACACGGTTGCTCCGGCGAACTTGCACTTCAGTACAATCGGATTAAAGGGTCGTCTTGAGGGAAGTTTTGGCGAGAAGATCTCTTTGGTGTCAAAGAACCCGGCTACTCCGTCGCACCGGGGAAGGTGAAAGTGATTTTGTACAGGATTCTTCGCCTTGCTGTGGGGGCTAAAGGAGAGTCACTTTATGGTATTAGTACAATACTCGGAGGGTGCCTCCGGGGAGTGGACGTAGGTCAAGGTTAGACCGAACCACTATAAATCTGGTGAGTTCTTTCTTATTTTTCTTACGCATTTAATTTCATTGCAAGTTGTTTACTCTGATTGAAAATTTTAATTTTTTAAACTTTAAATTTAACTTGCATTAATAATTAAAAAGGTTTTCTAAAAATCTAAGAGTAGAAGTATAATTTTTTAAATTACCAATTCACCCCCCCCCCCCTCTTGGTTAGCCTTGGGACATTTAATTAGGCTTAACATCCTAATTCGTATTGAACGAGTTCCAACAAATAACACTTATATTATCACATTAAATTGGAATAAAAATATTTAAATAACATATATCCATAAGTTTTTATATTAACCAAACAACCTATGCCATACAACTTCCTAAGGCTATATATTTTCCTTTAGCAGTAGAAAGGGCTATTGAATTCTATTTCTTCTAGACCAGGAAAATAAAGCATTTCTAATGAATTGAGAAGTTCCAAAAGTACTTTTTGAATCAACCTTACATCCTGCAAAATCTGAATCAGAATATCTAATGATTTTTAAAGAAATGTTATGTCTAGGATACTAAATTACTAGGTTTTGAGTTCCTAAAAGATATCTTAGAATTATTTTAGATGCGATCAAATGGGATTCTTTTTATCTAATTTAATTCTATCATGAAGAAAAACACTAAGCATAATATTAGGTTTCTAGCAGTTAAAAAAGTAATGATCAAATTGTCCCTCTAAATTTTCTTTGATCAACAGATTTCTCTTTAAAGAACTTATTTAAATAATCATAAGAACTCATGGAAGTACTTATTAGTTTAATTTTATCCATTTCATACTACGTAGGGATGTCCTCAACGAAAGTTCGTTAGGGATGTTAAGCCCTCATAAACTAGTCCCAAGGCAAAATAAGAGGGGGGGGGGTTAATTGGTATTTTTAAAACTTTTTATGATCAAAGCAAAAACTAAAATAAAAATAATTCACACAAAATAATGAGTGCAAAAATTAAATGTGTAAGTAGAAACAAAGAAAGAACACATCGGATTTATAGTGGTTCAGTCATACCTTGACCTACGTCCACTCCTTTGAGTATTTCACTAAGCATCTCTCCTTGAGCTCCCACATCTACGCGAAGAAGCCTTTTTAACAAACTCCTTTTCACCAACCCCAGTGCGGCAGAGAACCAACTCCTTTTGCTTCCTCTTGAAGCGGGTAGAGAACCCAGACCGATTGTTGAAGTAGACCTCCCAAGAACCTCCCAAGGATGAAGGATGAAGAACAGAGAAGATAACTTGGAACCTTTCTTGGAGAAACCTTTGTGAACCCTCTCACAAACTCCCCCTCACAAGTTCCTCTCTCTCTCCCTCTCCTTAGGTTCTCTCAGGTCAAGACAGTAGCACTAAAAGTCTTAAGCAGAAAAAAAACGGGTCCTTTAAATAGATTTTCAATAACCGACATTATTATCTAAGATGATATTCCTATCATCCTGTACGATCAATACAAATTAAGCTCAATCAGCCTGGACAATTTTGGACGATCAAAAGAAATTTTGTTCACATCATCCAGAATAATATAACATTATCCTGTATGAATAGTTCAAATAGAGGATTATCGTCTAGATCATCACTCCGTTTGGGAGTCTGGATGAAAATAAAATGACTTGATTATCTAGGATGATCTCGCAATCATCCTGGCCAATTAGTTCAAAATCTATCCAAATTATCCAGCACATCGCTCTGGTCGTCCAGAAGAAATTAAGGTTTTTAAACTGATTATCCTGGCCGATCCAGCGATCATTCAGGACGATATGATCGTATCAATCAACCTTAATTACTTTTCTTAATCTCCATATCAATTTAGGCATAATTACACTGCATCTTCCAGGATGATGTCTTGGATGATAATTAAAAAAATAAAGCTTCATTAATTGATCTGGTTGCTCATTCTTTCTGATTTGAGCCTATCACCCTATACGATAAAGATATCATCCAGGATGATATGTTTAATGATGGCTGCCTTAACCAGGATGTCCTAATTAGGGTTTCTATTTTTTTTACGGATCATCTAGGATGATTTTTGGATCGTCCTAGATAATGTACTCAAACTAGAGAACACTAAGTTTAGATAGAAAAATTCACTCAGGTGTGTGTGTGTGTGCAAGGTTACTTAGTAGTAGGCACCATAAGGATTACATTGGACTCAAGAAAGGGAAAAAGTACATTACAGTCTGACTCAGTCCTAATCTACCCAATCATGAGCTGTTTCAACTTGCATTCTCGATCCTGTGGTCCTAAAATGTTAGTAGGCAAGGCAGTTGAAGCAAAGTAGAACTGTTTGCTATCATCAAAATTCTATTTCTAAAAATAGATATGCAACACTTAATATATTTTCAATAACTAAGAAAGGTGCCATCCTCTTTCTGCATTATACAAAAACCAAGAAAGTAACTCAAGTCTCCCATCAAACTCCTTTCAAATTTCGTACTCATTGTATTTCAAAAATAATCACAAAGATTTTATAAGTGGATCCAAATAAGATATCATTAATATATTGAACAATGAGACTGTCATCTCCTACTCTTTTTATGAAAAGAGCGTGTCCACACTCCCTTTAACAAAAGATCTTTCTAGTAGGAATATGCTTAGCCTTTTATACCATGCCATAGGTGTGAGTTTTATTGCATTTTATGACTTCTTTAATTTAAATAAATGATTAGGAAATTTTGAATTTTTAAAATCTTGAGGTAGCTCAACATAATCATCCTCTTTAATTAATCCATTAAGAAAGATACTCTTAACATCAATTTGAAATAATTAAAATATTTTAAAACATGCAAAAGCAAGAAGCAAACTAATTTCTTTAATCCTCGCTACAAGGGGGGGAGGGGGTTAATCATATTGAGGGGCCTGCGCATTAATAAAAAAAGGGTTGCAAGGTCCTTAAAGGGAACCTTTGTCTTGCAAATGCTCAACAGAGTTATAAAAAAGTTAAAAGAAAACCTAGGAGTTGATGGTTCCCTATTGTAAAAAATACAAAAAAACCTAATAACATTCTAGGACTGCAACTAGACATAACCCAAAAAAGGAAGATAGGAATTAAAACTTTCAGCACAATCTTCTTGAAAAAATTCTTAACTTAACCACCAAATGCTTAGTCCAAAGAGCCTGCAAGAAATAAAGACAACAAAAGAGAACACAACACAATAAAATAATGTAATGATAAAGAATTTTTTAACAAGTTAATACATAAAGACAATTAGAACTATTGATATTAAAAGTGCCAAAATCCAAATTGATGATTATGAAGATGATCCAGTTTGTGATGCTCCGTAAGCTCACATTACAATCCATGAAATCAGATAACAAACATCCCATGATAGTGCTATATCTGAAAGGATAGAGGAACAAAACCATAATAAAACATATCCAATTAGAGCACATAAACATAACATAAACCATACCATATTTTGAGCCTGAAATAAAAAAGATCCAGAAGAAGGAATAACAAGTATTGAAAACATTTTTGGGATCCTAGAAGAAGGGAGCATCCAGGGTAAACCCTTATTTGGACCATATTCCAATAATTATCTAAAAATCCCCTTCCAGTGATTCTTAGATTGGGAATAAAGAATAGACACTTTTGCAATTTGGAGAGCAAGACACTCATATAAAAAAGAAAAACTAAAACTAAAGAGAAAATAGCCTATAGTCTATTATCATAATTCTAATGTGATCGAGCCAGCAAAGCAAGGAAATACACAGCTGCCACAACTACCACCTCCAACTATTATAGTGATGCTTATGAAGAAAACACCACATCCTAAAGACAAAATGCATAATTATACTACAATAAATTAAAGACTACTTAGCACACTAGACAAAACCATCACTAAAATTAGCCCTATTAATAACATAAATAATTCTCTTTAATGAGGGATACAAATAAAAAAGATTAGACATGGTCAAAGTTTAATTGATGTCAAGAAATCAGTAATAATAAAGACATTATGAAGAGAAATCAAATGTCCCTAAATTATTTACCAAAAGTCCCTCAAACACACCCAAAATATTATATATAGGACTAGAGGATTAGATGAAGCATACAAGTAATAGAGAAAAATATCCATGACTATCACCACTGTGAATTTTTGTCAAGCCATCAAAAAAATAGGAACAATCATTATGAAACTTTGAAGGATTACTAACCAAGACAAAACTCCAAGAACCCCATGGGGTATGCCAAATAATATTATCCCACATTTAACCACCAAACCAAAGAAGAAGATCAGGGATAAAGCAAAGCCACTTAAAAAAGTAGAACCATGTAGGAGAATCAAAATATTTAAAGTTCAAATATGGATTCTAAAGGATCAAATCATAGCTAAAACCCAAACCTACATTATTGGTAACATTGCTAAAATCAAATTGATCAAGATGGAAAGTGGAAGGTAATAACATCATAGACCACATCAAGACAAAAGAAACAAAAAATTCAAATTGAATTGTCTCACATGGGATAAAAAAATAACAAAGTCATAAATACTAAATAAGGTACTTATTCCCCTAAAAAAGACCTAACCAACCACAGTTAGAGAAAATTATCAATAATTGGTTCAAAAGAAGACCCAGACAATAGAATAAGGTTATCTCTAAGAATAGAAGATAAAAAAATGCAGTTCCAATCATCAAAAAAACACCAAAGCCAAAAACAAAGGAAACACCAAGAAGCAGCATAAAAGTAACCAAGATGTGTCAAGAAGAATTATTTAAAATGGATTTAGAATAGCCCACACCTATCCAATCTTGCTAACCCTTTAATATTCCTAGGTAAAAATGTTTAGTAAATTCAACAAAGCAAGTTAAATTACACCCCAGTTTAGTAAGAGAATCAACAACAACATTACCTTCCCACAAGACATGAGAAATGGAAAAAGTCATGAAGGGGATAGCAAATGCCTAATATCTCTTAATATATAAAAATTAACCAAATTGGAAATATAGTTCCCCTTAATATAACAAATCAAGGGCATGACATCCACTTCAATCCAAATATTAGTAATGCCTAAGAAAATGCATAATTAAAAAATATAGAGAATAGTTTCAATTTCATCTTTAATAATAGTATTAGCATTGGAAGGACCAGCAAAGGAAGTAATACCACCATAACCATTAAAATCCATACTAATACCACCACAACCATCAATTAAATTATTTTTATCCCCATTTGTGTTAAGTTTAAAATAGTCCTCCAAAGGTTTCCACCAATTACCAATTCCATATTTTATAGCGGTAGATGGGGGACAAAATAATAAACAAAACTCACATACAAAATGCTAACAATCTTTAAAGAAATCACCCTTCAATAATTTATCCACAAACAAAAGATATATTTTATCCTTAACTTCAGAATTAATAATAAAATCATTAATTTTAATTTTATAATCTTTAGACTTAATCATACTTCTCCATAAAAACCAACAAATAATTACGGGGAAGATGTTCTTATTTTGACCTTTAGCAGGAATAAACCATTCCTTCAGAAGAGTAGCAATAGAGTTATAATAGGTAGAAGTTTGCACATTAAACTTGCTGTCAAAATGTAAACTAAGTTTCATAGAAATCAGGCCTTAAATAAAAACAAGATTCATATTTTCTTTTTTATAGCAACATTTACATTTGGAGACAATGTTAAAACCTTTTCCAAGTAAAATAGAATCTAATGGCAAATAATTATGAAAAATCCTCCATAGGAGAAAGAAATAAGAGGGATGAATGCTAGCATGCCAGATGGTCAAATGAGGAGAATCTTTAGCAAATACTTTCCTAATGGAGTTCCAAACATGTTTAATAGAAAACATACCATCATTCGAGAGATTAAACAAATTACAGTCATCCCTATCCAAATGAATATGAATATTGAGAATAAGATTGATAATAGGTTGCATTTAAAAGTGAAACAGCGCTACGCTCTGGAGCTTGGGAGATTCCTGGGCGACTCGAGGGTTTCTCCATGCGTGGTAGTTCTTGGCCCTCCTCGCTTTGATTTTCCTCTGGTTTATCTTAATTTCTCTCGGGTTTTCTTGTTCTATTCATTTCGTTAGCTGCTTTTGAGTTTTTCTTTGGTTGAACGTGTTGGGGGATGACAACCCCGTCGTCATCTCACCCCATTTCCTCCTCTCTTTTGGAAGGAAAATCATGATCTTTTTAAGTTGTTGTCACTGGATCCTCTTCTTCTTCACAAAAACTTTGCTTTGTGCACTCGACTTTTAAAGGATGTCCGGCTCTTCTTTTTGAAGATTCTGTGGTGAAACAACTAGCTGCTCCTTTTTCCTTAACTTTAGTTGGTAAATTTATTCTGAGGACACCTAATATTGATGTTATTCACAAGTTCTTTGTGAATCTCAAGCTTACTGGATCGTTTCATGTCGGCTTACTTGACTAGAGACATATTTCCATTCAACTATCTAACGATCTTGATTATAGTTGAATTTTTGCCAGGAGATCGTATTATGTTAAAGCATGTCAAATGCACCTACTGAAATGGACTCCAGATTTTGATGTGCGGGAGGAATATCCAATTGCTCCGATTTGGATATCCTTCCCTAATTTGAGATTACATTTTTTTAACCAGCAAATTTTATTTGGTATGTCTTCTATCTCAGGTCGGCCTTTACAAAATGAACATGCTATGGCTTCCATTCCTAGATCGTCGGTTGTTAGCGTGTTGGTTGAACTGAATGTTTCAAAGAAACATCCAACTGAAATCTAGATTGGATCTGAAAATAAGGGTTACTTTATAAAAAATTTAATTTAAGAACTTACCAATTTTTTGTTGTTTTTGTAAAATGCATGGGCATGCTTTGAATGAATGCTATAGGAAACACCCTCATTTGCATCCTGATAAGAACTCTATGAAGAGGTCAGATGAGGTGTGTGGAAATGACAAGGAAACTAATCAATAGACGGAACCTTTGGTGAATCTGCAGGAGGACCCGATGGTTAAAGATGAACCTCTTTTAGTTTAATTAAATGATTTTTCTAATGATATTAATGTTCCTCAGGTTACAAAAATTGCGCTTTTAAATACTACTTCTAATGATTGTGAGGAGAATATGAACCATGCTTTGCCTAATTCTGGAAATGTTCCTTCTTGCATTATTAATCACAATTATTCTGATCCCATTGCTATTTTGAATTCTAACCCTTTAAATATTCAGGATTCTGGGAAGGAAACTAATATGGATAATCAAATGGTTGTTAGTGATGGTTCTAAGATTGGTTTGACATTAGAGGATGGAGAAATTGCTTCTATGGACCTATGTCCTATACTAGCTACTTCTTTGAAAGAATGTGTTATGAATGTGATGGATAATTAGGAGGAGGATGGTAGGTTCATGGAGGATGATTGTCCTAATCTCCTCAGGTTTCATTCTAATGATAGTAAGTCTCCTTCAAATAACCATTATAATAGTGATTATCTATCTGATAAGGAGGATTTACACATTAATGCAAATTTTTTTGCTAAGGATGACAATGATACCAGTTTTATTAAATTTCAAATTAAAGAGGTCGAAAGCCTAAACATATTACTTTGCAACTGGCCAGAAACACTCCTTGAAATTCATGTTTGAAGACTTCTCATTAATTTTCTTTATGTTTAGTACTATTATTTGGAATGTTAGGAGCATTGGTTGCCCTTCTTCTAGGATTCGTGCTAAAAATTATGTCATATTCACAATATTTCTATTCTTATTTTACTTGAACCTCTTATGCCTACTTCCCATTTAATGAGTACCTTTCGATTTTTGGGTTTTAACTCTATGATTTCAAATGTGGCTAACAAAATTTGGGTCTTTTTAAAAAATCCAATTAAAGTTGATGTTATTGGCGATTTCAATCAAGTTATGCATTGCAAATATGAGGCTTTTAATTTTCATTGCTATGCATCTTTTGTGTATGCTGCATCTTCCCTTTACATTAGAAGAAGTTTATGGGATCAGATCATGAATTTTCATAGTATTTGTAAATTGCCTTGGTTTGTTGGTGGTGACATTAATGCCATTACTTTTTCTTCTGAAATAATTGGTGGTTCTTCCCCTTCTTATTTATTCTATGGCTGATTTTAATAATATTATTTTATCTTTCAAATTAATTGATATTGGCTTCAGCGGTAACAATTTTACTTGGAATAGGGGTAACTTATGGCAAAGGCTTGACTGTGTGCTCTTTAATTACTCTTGTATTAACTTTGTTAATGCTACTAATGTCCAGAATCTTAGTAGAACATTGTCTGATCACTCTCCTCTCCTTATTATCATTAACAATAGAAATTTTAATCACACTATCACTTTCGATTTTAGAATATGTGGTTACTTAATGACTCTTTTTTTACTATTGTTCATGATAATTGGCATGCTCCTTTACATCCAGATAATTTGATTTTTGGTATGAATAGACTTTGGTTCGTATGAATAGATTTTGGTTCAAGCTCAAAAGAGTGAAGCAAGTTCTGAATTGGTGGAATTGCAATGTTTTTAAAAATATTTTTTCTAATATTCTTCATGCTAAAGAATGTGTGAATTCCTATTAAGATTTATGTCAGAAAGATCCTACTGATGTTAACTTTTCCCTGTTATATCAATCCAAAATTAAGCTCTTTAAATTTCAAGCTCAGGAAGAGGTTTTTTGGAAGCAAAAAGCTGCTGCTAAACATCTGGCTGAGGGGGATAACAATACTAAATATTTCTATGCTTTATCTAAGAGGAAAAGGATTAAGAATAATACAAAAACATCCAAAGGGGGGATGGATCCTATTCTTCCAACCCTGTTGAAATTGATGATGTAGCTATGCTTTATTTTCATAATCATTTTCATAAAGCTTTCATCCAAACTCAGATACTTGACCACTCTTTTGTTCCCAAAATTCTCAATCATGATGAAAAAACTTGTATTTCTAGACCTCCCTCTCTTGAGGAGGTGAAAGGTTCTTTAATAGGCATGAATAGTAATTCTGTTGCTGGTCTGGATGGGTTCACTACTCTATTTTTTCAAAAATGCTGGAATATTATTCATCACGATATTTTTTCTGCTATTTTAGACTTTTTTGCTGGTAATCGTATCCCTAATTTTTTTTACTTCTACTTCTTTAGTTCTTATACCTAAAAGTAATTTGGTCCAAACTTGGAATGATTTCAGACCTATTAGCTTATGTATCTTTTTAATAAATTAGTTTCTAAAATTATTTTGAATCCTCTTTCTTTCATTCTTCCTAAAATCATATCTCCATATCAGATGGGGTTTGTGAAAGGTAGGGCTATCACTGAGAATATTATTTTAGCTTATGAATTATGTCAAGATTTTGATATCAGGGTTAGAGGAGGTAATGTGATTTTAAAACTTGATATTTCCAATGCTTATGATAATATTGATTGGTCCTTTATTTACTACATCCTTGAGCTTTTTGGTTTTAACTCTGTGGTTATTAATCTTATTAAGAATTGTATTGAAAATGTGTATTTCTCCATTATTTTAAATGGTTCTAATCATGGCTTTTTCAAATCTTCTCATGGATTAAGGCAAGGTGATCCTTTCTCCCCTGCTTTGTTTATTATTACGGCTGAGTTTTTATCCAGGGGTCTCTAAAATTTATTTGAGAATAATTCTGGCATATACTTTCATACTTTGGGTGGTTTTCATATTTCCCATCTTTTTTTTGCTGGTGATTTTGTTGTTTTCGCTAATGCAACTATTAATAGAATTTAGAAGGTTATGGAGTTCTTCAATATTTTTTAAATTAGTAGTTTCCTGTCTTTGAGTAAACATAAATGTTGTTTTAATGCTTCTAAAAGGATTGCTAATGATTGCATTTTAGCCATTAAAAATGCTACTGGTTTTACCCATTCTAAGTTGCCCATCAAATACCTTGGTGTTCCTCTGTTTAAAGGTACAAGGCATACTTTTTTGTTTGATGGTCTTATTGCTTCTATGCAGAAAAAGCTTCTTTCCTGGGACTCTAATTTTCATAGTTTTGGAGGTAGATTTACTCGTATTAAAAGTGTTCTTTGTGCTTTACATGTTTATATGTTTCAAACTATTTTTCTTACTCAAGAGGTTTGAAGTCAAATCCACAAGCTTATTAACAAGTTATTTTGGAAACGTACATCTTCCTCTTCTAAAATTACTTGGGCTGCTTGGGATAAGTGTTGTGGTGTTCAGGAGGAAGGTGGTTTTGGTTGCAAGAATTTACATGACCTTGCTAAGGCTTCTTCCTACAAACTTTGGTATAACTTACACTCTAAAGAGAATCTGTGAGCCAATTTTATGATTTCTAAATATTGTTTGGGAAAGCATCCTACCATTATTTCTCCAAAGCTTGGGGACTATAAAGTGTGGAAAAGGCTTTGTAAGGTCAAATGGGTTGTGGAACCTCTTATTTTGTGGGTTCTTAGTGAAGGTAACATCTTTTTCTGGCAAGACAGATGGTTAGGTAAAGACTCTATAAATTCTACTTCTTTTTTCTCTGTTAAAGTCAATTTTTTCTTTAATGATAATTGTTGGGACTACGAAAAATTATCTAATATGCTCCCTAAAATTATTTTTCACCATATTTTAAACTTGCCTATTAATACTACTTCCAATGACATCATGCTCTATGATTTGTCCAAAGATGGTAAGTTTCATTTAAAGAGTGCTTGGCATTCCTTTATAGACAAAGGTAACATTGATAGTACTCTTTCTAATATATGGCATAAATCTATCCCTACTACGGTCTCTATTTTTTTGTGGAGAGTCCTTCATAAATTCATCCCTACGGAAGATAATCTTATTAAGAAAGGTTTTAGTTTAGCTTCTAAGTGTCAATGTTATTACCACACTAAAACTATGCATCATGTTTTTGTTTCTGGCCCTGTGGTTGTTAGAACGTGGGCTCATTTTGATGATATGTTTAAGTTAAACATCTTTAATGCTCATTTTTCTCTAATTTCCTTACTTAAATCTTGGTTTATTGATACTAAAGGTCATATTCGCAATGTTATCCCTTCCCTTATTCTTTGGTTTCTTTGGTTGGAAAGTAATAACTCTATTTTCAATAATGTGAAAATGAATCATCTTAATGTTACACAAAGGGTGAAGGACAAGATCTTAGCTCTTATGGCTATTAACCTGATTACTAGTAAGAACTTTAAAAATTATTATGATGTTGGTTCTAAATTAGGGGTAAATTGGGAGGGTGCTCGGTCTACTCTTAATGTTATTTATTGGAACAAGCCCCTTGCTAACCTTTTTAAACTTAATGTTGAGGATGTTAACACTGAATTAGGGAATGATTTGCACGATCATATCGACCGGGTCGATCTCAGGATAGGCTCGAACAACTTGACATCAGCCAGCTTTTATTAAAGATAATTTTCCTCTGATTTGAACTAATCATCCAGGACAATATCCTATAAGCCTGGACGATATGACCAAAAATCTTCTGATCGTACCTAACCGACCGGGCTGATTGAGCATAATTTACGCTGATCGGCCTGGACAATAATGTCGGCAAGTTTCAACAAAAAGCTGGAAAAGCTTTATTAAACCAAAAAGTATAATTACCCTATACAAGCATCCGACTTCTTCTCCAACAACTTAATGAAAGGAGGGTTATTATCCATGGAAACATCATTCCAACAAAAAGAGCTAAAGCAAGCAAAGTTAGCACAGAGGTCTGCTAACTTATTGTTCTCCCTATCAATATAGTTAAAAATAATAAAATTAAAGACTTTAATAAAAGAGAGGTCTATAGAATCATTACCACCTTTCTCCACCACTCCCTTGATGAAATTGATAACATTAGAGTTATCCCCTTCAATGATAATGCCTTTGTAGTCAAGCATCCACTCTTTAACCACCATATTGATAGCTATAATAGATTGAAGTTCAAAAGCTTCTGCATCCCAATGAATTTGAGACTTGCCAAAAGCCAATAAAATTCTCCCTTGGTGATCTCTAAATACCCCTCCAATACCAGCCTTGTAGGAGCTACGTAGAGCGGCATCTATATTAACCTTGATCCAATCAGGTGGAGGAGGATGCCAAGAATTTGACAACCTGGAAGATTGATTAGCACCGTCAATGCCTGGAAACAAAAAACCTAGAATTTTTTTGGGACGTTGTACTACAAACAGCATTAGAAGCTGTCATCACCGAGCTTATACTTTTACCTGTTAGGAAAGTTGCTATTTGCATGTTTTACATTCTTACAACTTATATAGTTTTGATGATTCCAAATATTATTGTTTTATGTGTTGTATCTCCTAACATTTTTTGGAATATTTATTTTTGCTCTTATGTGTACTAATATTTCAGGAAAATCGAACTCCAGACTACGAAGACTTCAAATCAAATTCAGCATGAGATACTTCGAGAATTTGAAGCTTGTACTTTTTATTTGAATTAAATTTGAGAGGGAGTGTTTGTAATTGAGTGAATAAATTCACACACACTAAAGGAGATCTTGAAAAGTTTTTACTGATCGTACGGGACGAACATTGTTCGTACTTGACGATCAGATCAGTTATCTCCTTGTAAGAGCAATGGAACGGACAGAAACTGACATAGGAAAATTTTCTAAGTCATGTTCATACTGTACAAAATTAATTATCATTGGGACGATTCGCTTTCTGTAAGAATTTCATCCCAAATGAAATTAATTATCGTCAGGACGATTTGCTCTCTGGACGAATTTCATCCAGACGATCACAATTTTGTACAGACGATCAAACAGACTTAAGACAGTTTCGTGAGGCAGTTCTGAAGTTTTTGGACCCAACCTTATGATAACTGTTCATCTAGACAAACCTAGTTCGTACAGACGATTAGCGTGTACGAAATTATTTTGTACACATATGCAAACAGGTTCGTTTCAAGGCTTTTAAGTAAAATCGTCCGGGATGATTTTCGATCGTACGGGACGATCATGTACAACATAACTTGAATTCTGCCATTTTTTGGACAGTTTTTCATGTCCTTTCTATATAAGGAGTCGTAGAAACTATTACAAGTACCTTTGGAGTTGCTTTCTCTTGAGAGGGATCATTGAGAGGGAGAAGATCCTTGGAGGGGATTTCAAGGGAGTGTGGAGGAGATATTCACACGGTTGCTCCGGCGAAGGCTCTCAAGTGAAGTCCAACAACATTGGTCCAGTTCTCTACCGACACTAGGATAGTGTAAAAGGACGACAAAGTGTATCTTTGACAACCATTGTGTCTTCATTCTTTTGAAGAAAACTATTAGAGAGAACTTGAAAGGGAGAGAGGAAAGGGTGGAGTTTGAGAGGGAGAAGATCCTTGGAGGGGATTTCAAGGGAGTGTGGAGGAGATATTCACACGGTTGCTCTGGCGAACTTGCACTTGTTAAGATAGTTGTTATTTAAATGCTTTACATTTTTGCAACTTATGTAGTTTTGATGATTCCAAACATTATTGTTCAAATGTGTAATTATCTCCTAACAATTTTAGAAGATTTGTATTTGCTCTTGTGTGTACTAACATTTCAAGAAAAACGAACTCCAAACTACGAAGACTTCAAATCAAATTCAGAATGAGATACTTTATAAAATTTGAAGTTTGCATTTCTTTGAAATTAAATTGAAAGGGAGTGATTGTAATTGAGTGAATAAAACATACACACACACATAAGGAGATCATAAAAAAATTTATACTGATCGTACTGGACGATATGCGTTCGTACGGGACGATCAGACAGTTATCTCCTATTGAGCACATGGAACGAATAGGAACTTGCTTAAAAATTTTCTAAGTCCTATTCATCCAGGATGAATTTTACAATCGTCCAGGATGATTGGTTCTCTGTAAAATTTTTGTCCAGACGAAATTAAATTATCGTCAATGGCGATTGGTCCTCTGGAAAATTTTCGTCCAGATGAAATTAATAATCATCCAGGACGATCTAGTCTCTGGAAAATTTTTGTCCAGATGAAATTAAATTATCGTCCATGGCGATTGGTCCTCTGGAAAATTTTTGTCCAGACGAAATTAATAATCGTCCAGGACGATCGGTCCCCTGTAAAAATTTCGTCCAGACGAATAAATTTTCTTCCAAATGATTAACCGACTTATAACAGTTTTCAGCAGTTTCTAGAACCGACCTAGTAATAACCGTTCGTACAGGACGAACCTAGTTCGTACGGGACGATCAGCTGTACGAAGACATTTCGTACACTTGTACAAATGGGGTCGTTTCAAATCATTTAAGTAAAATCGTCCAGGACGATCCACGATCGTACGGGACGATCCACGATCGTACGGGACGATCCACTGCGTACAGAATTGAATACTTGCAGTTTTTGGGCGGTTTTTCTTGTCTTTTGTATAAATAGTCCAAATTAGACTGCCACCCAATCTTTTTGTCATTTGATCTTCATGCCTCTTGAGAGAATAGCCAAGGAGAGAGTGGAAGAAAGCATTCAAAGGAGGATTCCTTCCATTGGAGCGAGAAGGCTTACTTGGATTTCAAAGGTAAGAGTCTCTACTTGTGAATTGGGATTACTTCACTCTTTTCCTTCTTCCTTCCAGATTCTTGTGAGAAGATCTGTCAAGGAGATCCGGTTCTCTGCCGACACTTGAAGAGTGTGAACAGATGATGGGTTCGCTGCCTACACTTGGAGAGTGTGAATAGTCGAAGGGTTCTCTGCCTACACTAGGAGAGTGTGAATAGCCAAAGGGTTCTCTGCCCACACTAAGAGAGTGTGAAAGGATGACGGTTCTCTGCCAACACTGTAGATTATGTGAAAGGATGGACGGTTCTCTGCCAACACTAGGGATTGTGTAAAAGGATGACGGTTCTTTGCCAACAATGTAGATTATATGAAAGGAGGGACGGTTCTCTGCCAACACTGGGTATTGTATAAAAGGACGACGGTTATCTGCCGCACTGGGGAGTGGTGAAAAGAGTGTGTTGTAAAGGCTTCTCCGCCTTGCTGTGGGTGCAAAAGGAGAGTCACTATTTGTATTAGTGCAATACTCAGAGGGTGCCTCTGGGGAGTGGATGTAGGTCTGGTTTTAGACCGAATCAATATAAATCTGGTGTCATTTACTTTACTGTTTTTACATTTACGTATTTTAATTCTTAGTCTTAAAAACTCTGTGGTTGAAAAACTTTTTCTACAAAACTTAAAAGAAACAATTTTTATTTCGGTTCAACATAATTTTAAAATAAGGCTTAAAATTATTTAAACTACCAATTCACCCCCCTCTTGGTAGCCTTTGGGACTTTAACTTAGGCTTAACAACCTAATTACTAGACTCAACAAGTGGTATCAGAGCTTCATTTCAAAATCATAAGTTTGAACTACTTTTTAATTAACGTAGATGGCTACATTCGGAAACTGAAACACACCTGAAGGTTACTCTATCACTAAACCTTCACTGTTTGACAATATTCCTTTTGATTTTTGGAAAACACGCATGTCTACTATCTTACAGTCACTTGATTATCGTATGTGGATGCAAGTCCAGGAAGGTTACACAAAACCAACTAGATTGGTTGATGGAGTTAGGGTAGAAACACCTTATGCAGATTGGACTATAGAAGAACGTGACTTAGCACAATTAAATGCCAAATGTTTAAATAGTTTCTTTTGTGCTTTAAAATCTGAAGATTACATGCGAGTTTCCACTTGTAAAAGCGAAAAAGACATATGGGATAGACTTTGTATAACTTATGAAGGGACAAATGAGATTAAGCAATCAAGACTCAATATCTTGTTACATGACTATGAATTGTTTCGCATGAAACCTAATGAATCTATTTCTGACATGTACACAAGATTCACACAAATTATCACTTCTTTGCATGCACTTGGTAGGGAATTAACAAATGCTGAAATGGTCAATAAAATACTTCGATGTTTACCTACTGCTTATGATGCTAAAATTACTACAATTACAGAGTCTAAAGATCTTAACATTTACTCTATTGAAAATCTTCTTGGTTCACTCATTGCTTATGAGCAAGGAGTAAGTCAAAGAAAGATTGATGCAGGTGAACCACGAAAGAAGAAAATTATTGCACTAAAAATGGAAGAGTCAGAGAGTGAACACTCACAACCTGAGGATGAAGATGATATTGCACTAATGACAAGACAATTCAAAAGCTTTTTAAAGAGAAAGTAGAAGAGACGCCATCAATGGAACAGAGGTAAGTTTAACAGAAATGGCAAGGATTCTAATGAAGTGATTTGTTATGAATGCAGGAAACCAGGTCATATAAAGACTGATTGTCCAAAACTCATAGCCACTCCTAGCAAGGAGAAGGTAGAGGAGAAACCAATGGTAAAGAAGGGCAAGAAGAAGTTTCAAAGAGCTTTCTGGGCGGACTCAGCTTCAGACTCATCTGAGACTGAAAAAGAAGAATAACTCACCAACCTTTACTTGATGGCAGATAATGTTGAACAATCAGATGAAGAAGAGGTATGTGACTTAACCTATGATGAATTGTTTGAAGTTTCTGAACACATGCATGATGCATATAGGAAAATGAAAAAGATGCATGCTAGTTTAGGTTTAGAATTGGAAGAGCTTAAGAAGGAACACGAAATCCTTAGGAAAGATCATGCTTTAATAGATGACAACCACATGAAATTACTTGATGAATATGATGACTTGAATAAAAATTTTGAGATTTTAAAATCATCCTATGCTGAACTTGAAAAAGATTTTAAAAATTTTAAGGATGAATCTGAGAGAAAAACATATCAAATCAATTATACAAATCGAATCTTGGAAGATATTAATTCATTTTATAAATTGACAATAAGAGCTCTCGAGGATTATAGGATCCCCCCTAAACTTGAAGATTTTACAAATCCTAAATATTATCCTAAATTCATGAAATCTCTTAGAAGACAATCATATGGAAGAAAACATAGGAATATTTTTCCTAATGTTAAATGTAATAATTATGGATTTTTGGGACATATAGCTCACACCTGTACTTTGAAGATGAAATCTAATTTGGTGTGGAGAACTAAGACGCATAAACCTAGACATATCATACATGCATCTGATTATAAATTTCTTAAAGGTGAACCCAAACTTGTTTGGATTCCCAGGTCTAACATTTGAGAATTTTGCAGGATTTCTCTCACACAAGACCTCGTGGGAGCATATGGTACCTGGACAGCGGATGTTCAAAGCATATGACTGGAGATACTGCTCAATTCATATCGCTGGAAGCCAGGAATGGAGGCAAGGTTACACTTGGAGATAATACCACAAAGAAAGTGGTTAGATCAGGTATGATTGGAAATTTCAAAAACTTTTTCATAGATAATGTGTTATTGGTTGAAGTCTTAAAACATAATATGTTAAGTATAAGTAAGCTATGTGATAAGGGCTATAATGTGAAATTTTTACCTACTAGTTGCATATTAAGCCTAAATGGAAAAGAAGTCTTAAATGGAAAAAGGGTTAACAATGTTTACATGCTAGATTTGAATTTTATTTTATCTCCTACTGTTTTTTGTTTAAAAACTGTTTCTGATGAATCATGGCTTTGGCATAGGAGACTTTGTCATTCTAGTATGAAAAACCTTAGGAGAATTACCCAAAAGAACTTAGTAAGAGGTATACCAAAACTAGACTTTACTAAGGACCACCTTTGTGATGCATGTCAATTAGAAAAACAAGTGAAGTCCTCTTTTAAGTCCAATAAATATCTTAGGACCAGTAAACCTTTGGAAATTCTTCACATGGATCTTTTTGGACTAGTAGGAACAGTAAGTCTAGGAGGGAAGGTATACGGATTTGTTATACTGGATGATTTCAAAAGATTCACCTGGGTTAGATTTCTTTTTCATAAAAGTAAATCATTTGAGGAATTCAGAAATTTTTTAACTTGGATTCAAAGTAAACTAGGATGTGAAATAATTTCTTTACAAAGTGATCATGGAGGAGAATTTGAAAATGAATGATTTGAAAATTTTTGTAAAGAAAAAGGGATTGATCACAATTTTTCTGCACCAAGAACCCCTCAACAAAATGGGGTAGTTGAAAGGAAAAACAGAACATTAATAGAAGCCGCCCAAGCAATATTGGAAGAATACTCACTTCCTAGATATTTTTGGGCTGAGGCGGTTAGCACTGCATGTTATGTTCTGAATAGGATGAATGTGAGATCAAACTTAAATAAAACACCCTATGAGTTGCTAAAAGGTAGAACACCTAACTTGTCACATTTGCATGTTTTTGGTTGCAAGGTGTTCATACTTAACAATGGAAAATCTGCCTTAGGAAAATTTGATCCAAAATCAAATGAAGGAATTTTTTGTTGGATACTCAAGTGTTGGAAAATCTTATAGGATATTCAACAAAAGAACTTCTGTTATTGAAAAAACCACACATGTTGTATTTGATGAATTTGGAAATTTGGAAGAGCCAAATATTGTTGAAGAAGAGATTGAGGAAAACTCTCAAAAGATTGATAGATTAAATTTGGAAGAAAATGTGGAAGAAAATTTGGAAAGAGAAAACTCTTTGCCTAGAGATTTGAGATTTTCTAAAAACCACCCAAGAGAATTGATTATAGGTGAACCTAGTGAGGGTGTTAGAACTAGGCGTGGATTAAACAAGGAAGTTAGCTCTTCTTTTGAAATTGTTGGTTATTCAGATTCTGACTTTGCAGGCTATAGAGTGGATAGGAAAAGCGCTTCTGGAACATATCAATTCATTGGAAATTCATTAGTTTCTTGGTCCGTACGAACTTTTTGTTCGTCCAGACGAATAGACGTCGTTTCATTGTAGGGGACGGTTTTCAACAGACATTAAAATAAATTAATTTTTTGATTGTCCGTACGAAAATTTTTTCGTCTATATGATCGGTCAAGTCAAAAAACCTATACAAAGGGACGCATCATAAATTATGTTGATTACGAAAAGCCGTTACATTTTGGACGAATTGGATCGTCTATACGAATTATTTTCATCCAGACGAACGATAATTTTTGGCCAGGACGAACTGTTTTCGTCCAGGACGAACGTATCATTTTTCTTTTAATATGAAGGCTTTCTAACTCAACAATCACATCTCCAACCTTCACTTTCAATCCCTTTTAACTTTAAATCAACAATGGCCTCCTCAAGCAAAAGACAAAAGGTATTGGCTAAGAAACCTCACAGAAATGCCTCTGAAAACTTCCTGTCAAAAACAAATGAGGAATATTTTCCTCGTTTTGCCTCTGCCAAAATAACTCCCTCTCGCATTCTGATTCAAAGCGAGATACACTTTAAGGTAATGCACCTTTTGCCTCCACCCAGTTTCAATTCATTCTTTCTCTCATCCACCTTTACAACAAACAAACCTTTCTCTACTTTCTAGCCAACATGAGTTTTAATTTCGACCACTCCTACATAAGTTCTTTTGTTTTCAAACAAAAAGTTGAAATCACCAAGCACGACATTGGTGCCTTTTTGAACTTAAGAACTGAAGGATATAGAGCCCACACCCTAATGAGTGAAAACACATTCAAAAGGTATGAAGTCAATAATGTGATTAGACAAAGTGGCAAAACCTATCATGTTGCTAGAGTCTCCAGTATGACCAAAAATGCCCGAATCATCTAGCATATCCTTCGATCTTCAATCATTCTTAAAGCTGGTGATAGGATCAATATTACCCCTCTCCTTTCTGTTCTAACCTTTTTGATTATGGACTGTAAGCCTATCGATGAAGCCCAACTTATCATAGATCATCTCTATGGGCTTTCAGAAATAGGAAATGTATAGCAGAAGATAAAAAGAAACATCTCATTAGGACACTTAGTTACATACATTTTGGAAAAAAAATACAACTTAGTGCATCCTGATGATGAATACGAAGAGCCAGTATACTATAATGATGCTTCCTTCAGAGTAATTTTCAAGGAGGAAAAAGGGAAAGCACATGCCAGTGCTTCAAAAAAAGAAGAAGAAGGAGAGAAAACTTCTGCACCTCAGTCAGATTATCAGAATCTGATTGAAAAATTTGATAGACTAGAGACTCATGTTGATCAAAGATTTGATCAACTTGATGCTTAACTTATGCAGCAACAATAAGACATTGGTAGCATCAGAAATAAAGTACATGAAATCAATACCAATGTAATGTTGATGGCCTCCTACTTCAACCTTTTTGGTGGCATTCCTCCTCCTCCTCCAGAAGAATAGAGAATGAGAGATGAATTTCTTTGTGTTTGTTGTACTCATGTTTTGTTTTAAATGTTTTGTTGTGTTAGTGTTTATTTTTAGTGTTTGTTTTAGTTTGTCTTTTTTAAAAAGTTTAGTATATTTTCATTAATATCAATGCATGTTGTACTTGATTCAAATTTAGTTTGTTTTTGAAATGTGGTTAATTTTTATGAATTTCATTAGTCTTATTTAATCTTAATTGTGCTTAAATTAGATTATAATTTGAGATTAATTACATTAGAAAATCAAGTCTTTTTAAATTTAAAAGATGTCTATAACTTGTTATAATTAGAACTTTTAAATTCATGTCTATTCATTTAGACTACATAAAAGTTAATATTATTATTGCAATATAGATGTTTTCTTATTTTATATTTCTATGCTCAAGTGATATTTATGCACTTAGAAATATTTGAAATTTTAGATTATTTATTTTGGAAAGATTTTGTCTCAATTACTCTTGAAATTGTACAAAAGAGTACAAAAAATCAAAAAGAATGCGCAAAGGTTCGCAAATATGAAATAGAGGCACAAAATTAGCCCAATGTCAAAAGATGCACAAAAATGTGCCCAAAATTTGAAAAAGATGCGCAAAGCGCCACATGTGGTAATTCTCTTCTTTCCAAATTCTTTCAATCTCTTAATTCAAATTGATCTTATGTTCATTTATATTCTATTGAACTTTGAAATATAGAATTTTTTATACATCTCTCTTGTAATGATTTTCTATATTCAAATGTCTAAATTGAATCATGTCTTTGATAAATTCTTCTTACTTACAATGTTATATCACTTCTTAAATTTTATGAATTTCTATGATTGACCTAATGTTATTAGTTTTAGATTGCATACCTTATGACAATCACCATTTAGATTAAATTTTCAAATGAATTTCATATAATTACTTACATTTCTTGCCTATTTCTTTTTTCACTTTTTGTTGTTGTCAAAAAGGGGGAGAAATTATTGTGTTTGTATATTTTGATTTTATTGTGTTTAATTTTTTTTTGTTTGCATTTTTTGATTTCATTTTGGTTGACTTTAAAAAAATTTTAAAAAAAAAAAAAAAAAAAAAAATTTTGTTCTTTGGTTTAAAATGCCTCCTTATTTTCATGTATTCATCAATTCAGGGGGAGTTTAGGAGATTTGTTTAAAATTGAAACCATACAAATAATAATTGTTTTGCCTTCATCAAAAAGGGGGAGATTGTTAAGATAGTTGCTATTTGAATGTTTTACATTTTTACAACTTATGTAGTTTTGATGATTCCAAACATTATTGTTCAAATGTGTAATTATCTCCTAACAATTTTAGAAGATTTGTATTTGCTCTTGTGTGTACTAATATTTCAGAAAAAAAAAACTTTCGACTACGAAGACTTCAAATCAAATTCAGAATGAGATACTTTGTAAAATTTGAAGTTTGCATTTCTTTGAAATTAAATTGAAAGGGAGTGATTGTAATTGAGTGAATAAAAACATATACACACACATAAGGAGATCATAAAAAATTTTATACTGATCGTACTGGACGATATACATTCGTATGGGACGATCTGACAGTTATCTCCTATTGAGCACATGGAACAAATAGGAACTTGCTTAAAAAATTTTCTAAGTCCTATTCGTCCAGGATGAATTTTACAATCGTCCAGGACGATTGGTTCTCTGTAAAATTTTTGTCCAGACAAAATTAATTTATCGTCAATGGCGATTGGTCCTCTAGAAAATTTTTGTCCAGATGAAATTAATAATCATCCAGGACGATCTGGTCTCTGGAATATTTTTGTCCAGACGAAATTAAATTATCGTCCATGGCGATTGGTCCTCTGGAAAAATTTTCGTCCAGACGAAATTAAATTATTGTCCATGGCGATTAGTCCTCTGGAAAAATTTTTGTCCAGACGAAATTAAATTATCGTCCATGGCGATTGGTCCTCTGGAAAATTTTCATCCAGAAAAAATTAATAATCGTCCAGGATGATAGGTCCTCTGTAAAAATTTCATCCAGACGAATAAATTTTTGTCCAAACGATTAACCGACTTAGAACGGTTTTCAGCAGTTTCTAGAACCGACCTAGTAATAACTGTTCGTACCAGACAATACTAGTTCGTACGGGACGATCAGCTGTATGAAGACATTTCGTACACATGTACAAATGAGGTCGTTTCAAATCATTTAAATAAAATCATCCAGGACGATCCACGATCGTACGGGACGATCCACTGCGTACAGAATTGAATACTTGCAGTTTTTGGGCGGTTTTTCTTATGTCTTTTTTGTATAAATAGTCAAAATTAGACTGTCACCCAATCTTTTTGTCATTTGATCTTCGTGCTTCTTGAGAGAATATCCAAGGAGAGAGTGGAAGAGAGCATTTAAAGGAGGATTCCTACCATTGGAGCGAGAAGGCTTCACTTGGATTTCAAAGGTAAGATTTTCTACTTGTTGAGTTTAGTAATTAGGTTATTAAGCCTAAGTGAGTGTCCCAAGGCTACCAAGAGGGGGGGGGGTGAATTGGTAGTTTAAAAATTAAGTACCCTTTTTAAAATTATTGAACCGAAATAAAAATTTCTTTTAAATTTTGTAGAAAAATGTTTTTCAACCACAGAGTTTTTAAAACTGAAATTTAAAGTGTGGAAATGTAAAAAAAGTAAAGTAAATGACACCAGATTTGTAGTGGTTCGGTCTATAACCAGACCTACATCCACTCCCCAGAGGCACCCTCTGATTATTGCACTAATACCAATAGTGACTCTCCTTTTGCACCCACAGCAAGGAGGAGAAGCCATTACAACACACTCTTTTCACCACTCCCCGGTGCGGTAGAGAACCGTCCGTCCTTTTACACAATCCCCAGTATTGGCAGAGAATCGTCCTTCCTTTCACACTATCCCCAGTGTTGGCAGAGAACCGTCCGTCCTTTCACACTCTCCTAGTGTGGGCAGAGAACCCTTCCGTCCTTTCATACTCTCCTAGTGTGGGCAGAGAACCCTTCGGTTGTTCAGACTCTCCAAGTGTAGGCAGAGAACCTTACAGTTGTTCACGCTCTTCAAGTGTATCTTTGACAGTCATTGTGTCTTTGTTCTTTGGGAGAAAACTAGAAGAGAGAACTTGAAAGGGAGAGTTCTCAAATTAGGGCACTTACTTTTCAGATGTTCAGATTTCCTACATCCAAAGCAAATAATATTTGAAGAAATCTGAACATTCTTACCATTTTTACCTTTATTCCATTTTTGTTGATGCTTATGTTTGTGCTTTAGTGGACTTTTCAATTTGCTTGTTAAGTCATCGCTTTCCTCACCAACTAAGCAACTTTTCTCCATGTCTTCCGCTTTTAGCATTATTATTTCATCTGCATCCAAAAGCCTTTGACCCAAATATTGCTCATAGGCAATGAGTGAGCCCATCAAATTATCAATAGAATATTCATTCAAATTTTTTGATTCGCAAATAGCAACTACTTTGGCATCAAACTTGTCAAGTAAACAACGTAGAATTTTATTGACTATTTCAAAGTTTGAAAATTCTTTACCTAAAGCATGCTATGATGTTACAATTTGAATAAACCTAGTATACATGTTTAAGATCGTCTCATAAGATTTCATGCTAAAGAATTCATAGTCATGCATCAAAAAAATCAACTTAGATTGCTTGACTTCACTAGTACCTTCATATGTAATGCATAAACTGTCCCAAATTACCTTCATATTTAATTCAGCATAAATTTGTTTTACTCTACTCCATTCAGAAAAATGTGTATCAGTTTTGATTCCATCTATAATACGTGACGGAACAGAATAACCATTTTGAATCATATGCCACATTCGATAATCTATTAATTGCAAGAAAGTAGACATTCAAATTTTTCAAAAAACAAAAGAAATATTTTCAAATAAAGGTGGTCTAACAATCGAATATCCATCTAATAATTTATGGTTTCTAAAATTAGCCATACTCGTTTTTCAAAAAGTAGTCTAAACTTATGATTTTGAAACCTTGCTCTGATACCACTTGTTGAGTCTAGTAATTAGGTTATTAAGCCTAAGTGAGTGTCCCAAGGCTACCAAGAGGGGGGTGAATTGGTAGTTTAAAAATTTAGTCCCCTTTTTAAAATTATTGAATCGAAATAAAAATTTCTTTTAAATTTTGTAGAAAAATGTTTTTCAACCACAGAGTTTTTAAAATTGAAATTTAAAGTGCGAAAACGTAAAAACAGTAAATTAAAGTAAATGACACCAGATTTATAGTGGTTCGGTCTATAACCAGACATACATCCACTCCCTAGAGGCACCCTCTGAGTATTGCATTATACCAATAGTGACTCTCCTTTTTCACCCACAACAAGGCGGAGAAGCCTTTACAACACACTCTTTTCACCACTCCCCGGTGCGGTAGAGAACCGTCCGTCCTTTTACACAATCCCCAGTGTTGGCAGAGAACCGTCCTTCCTTTCACACTATCCCCAGTGTTGGCAGAGAACCGTCCGTCCTTTCACTCTCCTAGTGTGGGCAGAGAACTCTTCCTGCTAAAGAAAAGGACAAAGCTAAGCAAATTATAAAATGAGAAAATAATGAAAAGCAAAAAATCTCCTTGGCAGATCTAGCTTTTGAATCATCAGACCACGAGCAAAATGATGTTTAAACCCTTTGTTTATGTGTTTTTGTGTGTATGTTTTTTATTTGTTTTGTTTTTATTTTTGTTTGTTTTATGTGTTTTTCTTTTTTTTAATTTTTGTGTGTTTTGTATGATTTTGATATATTTTTATATTGGATTCCATGTTTCTTGTTGTGAGACATTTGGAATGTGATATGAAGATTTTTATAGTTTGTGTACTTGTATTTTGTTTAGTGTTTTTCTATTCTTTTATTGCTTTAGATTTTTTTTGGATGTTTAAGTGTTTTTGTTCTGTGTTTGAAATGTTCGTTAGCCTATATGAAAAACCCTTAAATTTTTTATCTTACAAGTGCTATACTTTGAACTACAACATAAAATTGAATTCATTAGAAAATCTAATTTTTCTAAATTTACGTTGTATTTATAACTTGATATTATTAAGATTGTCAATTTCATGTCTCTTATTTAGACTACATTAATTTTAATATTATTATTGCAATTGTGATGTTTTCTTATTTTGTATTTCACTTATTAATTAATATTTATGCACTTAGAAAGATTTGATAATTTAGATTATTGATTTTTGAAAGAATACAATTACTCTTGAAAATTGTACAAATGTACAAAAAATCAAAAGAAAAACAGCACAAAATAAGCCCATGAAAGATATACAAAAATGTGAAAGAAATATAAAAATTTTTATATCATCATTTTTACAATGATTTTCTCTATCTTAAATGTCTAAATATACTCATGTTTTGATAATTTCTTTTTAGTTTCTATGTTATATCTCTTCTTAAATTCTATGAATTTTATGATTTGGCTAATGTTTTAATTTTATTTGCATACCTTATGTCAATCACTTTAAAGGTTAAATTTTTAAATGATTTTCATATGTCTGCTTACATTTCTAGTGTTTTTCTTCTTCACTTTTTGATGTTGTCAAAAAGGGGGAGAAATTGTTTGTTGTGTCTTGTGTATTCGTATCGTTGTGTGTTTGTTTTGTTTTGTTTTGTTTTGTATTTCTAAAAATTTTGAAAACAAAAATAATTTTAATGCCTCCTTATTTTCATATGTTCATTAATTCAGGGGGAGTTTAGGAGATTCTTAAAATTTGAAATTATATAAATAATAATTGTTTTGCCATCAGCAAAAAGGGGGAGACTGTTAGGAAAGTTGCTATTTACATGTTTTACATTCTTGCAACTTGTATAATTTTGATGATTCCAAATATTATTGTTTTATGTGTTGTATCTCCTAAAATTTTTTGGAAGATTTGTTTTTGCTCTTGTGTGTACTAATATTTCAGGAAAATCGAACTCCAAACTTCGAAGGCTTCAAATCAAATTCAGTATGAGATACTTTGAGAATTTGAAGCTTGTAATTTTTATTTGAATTAAATTTGAGAGGGAGTGTTTGTAATTGAGTGAATAAATTCACACACACTAAAAGAGATCTTGAAAAGTTTGTACTGATCGTACGGGAGGAATATTGTTTGTACTGGACGTTCAGATCAGTTATCTCCATGTAAGAGCAATGGAAGGGACAGAAACTAACCAAGGAAAATTTTCTATGTCATGTTCGTATGGGACGAAATTAATTATCGTAGGGACGATTTGCTCTCTGTAAGAATTTCGTCCCAAATGAAATTAATTATCGTCAGGACGATTTGCTCTCTGGACGAATTTCGTCCAGAGGATCAAAATTTCGTACAGACGATCAAACTGACTTAAGACAGTTTCGTGAGTCAGTTCTGAAGTTTTTGGAACCGACCTTATGTTAACTATTTGTCTGGACAAACCTAGTTCGCAGACGTTTAGCGTGTACGAAATTATTTCGTACACATATACAAACAGGTTCGTTTCAAGGCTTTTAAGTAAAATCGTCAGGGACATTTTTCGATCGTACGGGACGATCATGTACAACATAACTTGAAATCTGCCATTTTTTGGACAATATTTCATGTCCTTTCTATATAAGGAGTCCTAGAAACTATTACAAGTACCTTTAGAGTTGTTTTCTCTTGAGAGGGATCATTGAGAGGGAGAAGATCCTTGGAGGGGATTTCAAGGGAGTGTGGAGGAGATATTCCCATTTGTTTAAAACCTCCATCACTTCTTTTGTTCTCTTGCAACCATAAACTATATGCCCAATTTCCTCAACCTCCTCACACCCTCTAGGACACTTATCTAATTCTTGCAATCTTCTGTAACATAGAAATTGAAAAGTTGGAATGGCTTTGTTAAACAGTCTTCACTAGAATAACTTCACCTTCGGGCTTCATTTCATCTTTCTAAACCATTTCCAATAAAACAGATCTGTATTTTCATAATACAAAGCTTCAACAGCTAGAGAAGTTACAGTTTTACCAGAGAATTGATGAATAAATTCCAACTGATCTCCATTCATGTCATTCTGTATTTTATTAGACATGATCAAATTGATCAATTCTTCCACAAAGAACCTCCTTAGCTTTGTCATATTCCAGCTTCCATCACATATAAAGCAATCAACTATTAAATTACCTTCATCATTTGGATTAACAAAAGTATGCCAATGTAGAAAGCTTTTATCTAAAATCCAAATGTCTTCATAGACCTTGATATCATTTCCATTGCTCACTGACCATCTGATAATGGGTTTCAAGAATTTACCCCCATTACAAATAAGTTTCCAGGAAACAGAGCTCTTCCCAACAGCTGAAACTTCCATCATAATTGAACCATACTTCAAAAATAGGACTTTATGCATAAGGGATTCCTTTTCTTGATTATATCTACAAGCCAACCTGTCCCTCAAAGGCCCAGCTTTCTTGGAGAAGGAATTGATTCCTAGACCTCCACATCTTCTCGGTTTACACAATAACTCCCAACTAATATAGTGTAGTCCAGCTGAGCCGTCACATTTATTCCAAATGTATTTCCTGCAAAGCTTATCAACTTCATAAAGAGTTTTCTTTGGAACCATAGAGTGAGAATAACTGTAAGATGGGTAAGATAATAAAACCGAATTGACCAAGGTTATTCTTCCAGCAAGAGAGATGAGTTTATTGCCCAACACACCGAGCATACTCATAGATTTGCAAATAATAAACTAAAAATTAGCTCTAGACAACCTTCTTAATGTCACCTTGATACCCAAGTAATTAAACTCTTTTACCTCCTTGCAATTCATTGCTTTGCTAATTTTCTTCCTCCTCTAATACCCATAGAATTTCCAAAGAGGATACCAGATTTCTATAAATTAATCTGCTGACCCATCCAACCACAAAAGTCCCCAATAATTTCTTTGATAATCTAGATAGATTTCAATTGAGCATTAGAGAAAATAAAGATGTCATCAGCATACAATAAATTGGATACCTTTGGACCATTGGAAGAAATACCAACACCTATAGAATTCCCTTTATGAAGGAAGGCATTTGAGAGGAGTTGAGCACACATCACAAACAAAAATGGAGAAAGAAGACATCCTTGATGGAAACCGCTCTTAGCCTCAATCATTTTAGAAAAAGAGCCATTAATAATAATTGAGAACTTTGGGTCAATGATACATTCCACCATCAAATTAGCAAACTTAATAGGAAAATCAAAGTAATCCAAGATCTTAACTAAACCAGTCCACCCCATGGAGTCATAAGCCTGCTCCATATCGACTTTAAAAGAGACAAATCCCGTAACTAATTTGGAATGTCTAAACTTATGGAAAATTTCTTGTGCCACAAGAACATGATCTGAGAGGGATCTACCTTTAAGAAAACCTGCCTGTTCTACCAAAATAATCTTTGGGATTACCAACAAGATTCTATTAAGAAGCATTTTAGCAATAATTTTATAAACCGAGTTGCAAAGGCTGATTGGTCTATAACTTGAGGGAGTTAAAGGATTTTTAGTTTTGGGAATCAAAACTATATTAGTAATTTTCCAACTACTATTCATCTTACCAAGCTTTAAAAGTGATCCAAGGCATTCCATAAATCTTTATTGATGATGTGTCAATAGTGTTTTAAAAAAGAATAGAACATACCATCTTGTCCAGGAGCAATGTTCTTCTTCTGGTCTTTAATCATCGTTTCCACCTCATCAAATGTAAATTCTCTATCCAGCATTCTTATATCTTCTTCATTAAGTGCTGACAAAGTTGAAGGCCATCCCTCAAGATTACAGTTCCTTTTTCTCCCATTTATTGGCAAAATACTGGAATATTATTTCTTCAATTTCTTTTTGATCTTCAACCATCACGCCTTGTTCATTTTTAATTTTATGAATGAAGTTGGAATTTCTTCTAGCACTTGCATAAGCTTGAAAGAATTTAGAATTTGAATCCCCATCAACCATCCATTTCACCTTGGCTCTCTATTTCCACCATGTGTTTAACCGAGCCATAACAGTGTTCAGCTCTTCCTTTTTAGCTTCCAGGATCCACTATTCCTCTTCTGAAATAACTCCATCTCCGACTTCTAGTTCCTGCAGTCTCAGCACTTTAGATTTTAGCTCCTCTTTGTGTAAGTTCATTGCCTTGAACTTAGCCTTGCTCCAAAAATGAAGATCTCTTAAAGTCCTCTTAAGCTTATCATTAAGAGCTTGAGAAGGATCACCTTTAGTATTTTTATTCCATGATTTATAAACAACAATAATCGATGCTGGAATAGAGGACCAAACCTCTTCAAAATTTGAAACCTTCTTATTTGGAGGGATGAAGTTCAACAGTTTAAACAATATTGGACAATGGTCCGATGCCAACCTTGTCAAATGTTTCACTAATAGCCTGTGGGAAGAATTAAAGGCTGTAGCATTAACCAAACACCTATCTAGCTTCTCTAGAATTGTATCAGCTCCTCTCTTATTATTGCACCAAGTATACTTGGGACCTACACAAGCCACCTCATGCAAGTTATTACAAGTAATGAATGATTTCATCTCCCTTGGTCCTAAGCCAAAAACAAAATTTCTTCCTCCTTTTTTTTTCTTCCTTAGAAAGCAGACAATTAAAGTCACCTCCTATGATCATAGGGAAATCATCAATCATAAAATGCTCCAACCCCTCCCATAAACTCCTTCTCCTATCAACATCCTTGCTACCATAGATAGTAGCAATTCTCCATGTTCCTTTATTGATGACATTGAGATCACCAATAAAGAATTGGGATGAAGCTCCCAGCATGCTGAATTTAGCCATATCTTGCTTCCAAATTACCAAGATACCTATAGAGAGGCCTTCTAATGGAACATGAAAGTAGTCCCATCCTTCACCAACCAAAGTACTAGCAACCTTCTTTTCCAAAACATTAATTTTATCCTCCACCAATCCTAGGAAGAACAAACCATACTCCCTAATGAACTCCCTTGCATATAGAGAAGCTTTAGACTTCCTAGCTCCTCTACAATTCCAAAATCCAATGTAAGACATTAATGGCTAAAGGGGAAGAGGTTCCCCATCCTGTTTTTCCATCTCCTTCCATCTTCCTACTTCTCGGGTTAAGCTTTATAGGACCCAAACACTTTAATTGCTTGGCTATTTTCATCCTAACCTTGTTAGAACCTTCTTCTTCTAGGCTGAATTGATCCTCCAAGTGATCCACCTCCAAAGACGCTTCTGTTGCTCCTCCTGAAATAAAATTCTCTGAAGAGATTACCAATACAGAGCATTCTTTATTATTATCCACAATTTCTCCTTCTTCTCTAAAGCTTCTTAAAACTTCAAATTGATTGGGATTTCATAAGATATCAGTAGTTTTAAAGTCACTTGTCTCTCTGATTGCTTCATCAATTTCCTTCTAAGCTGTAGGCGGAATTAAAGCCTCATCTGAAGGCTTATCCACTATTCTAGAATCTATCTTCTTACTGAGATCATTAAGTTTTACTACATATTGGCTAACAACTCCCGCCTTCTTAAAATTTCCTTCTACATTAGTCTGCTGAACCCATTTATTTTGGAACTTGAAGGTTCTCCCTTTCTTCTTTCCATAGTCCATGTGAATCCATGGACCATACTCATCTTCCTTACTTTTAATGCCTTCTATCACCACAGTATTATTCATTGCAAATCCTTTGCTTCTAAGGATCCCCCTGTCTCTGATACAGGCAAAGGTTTGCTAAGGATTCCAGCTGGCTCTTCATTTCTCTCCTTGCAAAAATTTTCCAGATGTCCTAACCTTACACATTTGAAACAAATGCTTGGAATTTTTTTCATAGCAAACTTTCTAATAAAATTTGCACAAGGATCCTTCCACCCACACACCTAATGGCATCTTGCCATCCAAATTTAATTTGATGCACACTCGGGCATACTTTGTGTCTCCCCCATTGAAACATGTTCTCATCAATTAGGAATGGAGTGCCAACTTTCGAAGCTATTCTGCAAACATTGATTTTGTCCCAGCTTTGAAGTGGTAGATTAGGTAGCCTAATCCACATCGGAGCTGTCAATCCCTTCAAAGACGAGGGATGAAATTCTGGAGCCCATTTCTCCAGACCAAGTATACTTCCATCAACAAACTAGTGTCCACTTTTTAATACAGATTCCATTGCGTCTTGATCTTCAAAGGCACATAGAACCCATCCACCACATAGAAAATTCATGTCAAATCTCCCATACATATTCCACTGTCTTCTTAACTCCGAACTAATGACATGGTAAGGGGTGTTTTCACCAAACACCTTGACAACCAGAGATTTCTTCAATCTATTCGAGTTCTCCTTCTCACTCTGCTGATGAAGCTTTACTATCCCATTTTTAGAAAATTCCTCTCCATAATCAAAGTCAATAGTTTTAACATTATACTTTGAACTCCAAGCATTCCTCATTATAGGATGACGGTGGATTACAAATTCCAATTCATCTTTACTTCCGCAGTTTCCCAGAATTGCTGATTCACAAACTCTAACAATCTCCAAATCTTTTCTCTCCTGCACGACAACATTGTTTCCATCTTTTTGAGACTTAGCTCATTTACCACCCAGCACATTGCTTGTAGGCAACATTTTGTCAGATTCAGACGAGGGAATCTTCATCAAATCAGAAAAACCTTTAGCTGTGATAGTCCCATCTTCTTTACGAAATATTTTCTCTTCATAAATACTGGAATCCCAGGATCTTATTCCAGCTTCATCAAACATTACCTTCTTTCTCTTTCCTATGCAATCCAACTATTTCTTTGGATATTGGTGCAACAGAGGTTTAGTAGATTTAAACCTCAAGTTAGACTCCATATCGACATTCCTATTTGCGTACACAAAAGCTAGGGGAGAATCACTATGGTTGATGCAAGGAAGGATCCTGACCGTAGACGATCCAAGAACATGACTATCTCCGACGCCGGAGGAAGGAGGATGACATCCATCCGCCACCATCGGAGGCGAACAAAAATTGTGGGAAATCAAAACTTCAAAAGTCTGTTAGCTTCTCTCTCTACAAACGTGGAGCTTCTCCTCCAAGTAGTACGCATTGTACAAACATTCATATACTATAAATTATGAATTACAATCGATTCATGTAAAGTTACTAAGGTGGTAGGCACTTGGCTTTATATGCAACTTTATTTTGACCTAGAACTCAACATCAGCTATATATATGTTGAATTCATCGGCAAGTTTCATTAATGAGCTCATTTTGAGCACTTCTATTTAAGCTTTGACAAGACACTTGGTAAGTGTCTTTGACAGGCATTGTAGCTTTATTCTTTTGGAGGAAACTTGAAAAGAGAGCTTGAAAGGGAGAGAGGAAAGGGTGGAGTTTGAGAAAGGGAGAAGATCCTTGGAGGGGGACTCAAGGGAGTATGGAGGGGGATTCTACACAGTTTCTCTGGTGAGCTTATACCTTAGTACCATCAGATTCAAGACTTATATTGAGGGAAGTTCACAGAAGAAGAAGATCTCTTATGTGTCAAAGGACTCGGCTACTCCACCGCACCGGGTTTAGTGGAAGTGATTTTGTAAGGGCTTCTCCGCTGAGCTGTGGGGGCTACAGGAGGACACTTACTTTAGGGCAATACTCATAGGGTTCCTCTGAGGAGTGGACATAGAATTAGGTTAGACCGAACCACTATAAATCTCGTGTGTTCATTCCTTTATTATTTCCGCATTTAAATATCTGCATTGTGTTTTCTTTGTGGTGAATTTTGGTTTGGTTTATTGATTTTGTTTTAAAGATATTAAAATACCAATTCACCTATCTCTTAATTAACCTTGAGCCAGTCATAAGGGGCCTAATATCCCTAATGAACTTTCAAGTGATATCAGAGCAGGATTCATAAAATTAAGTTTTTGAAAGCTTTTGAATTTTTGATCCATGGCTAATTTTTCTAATCATAATATTGCGGAAGGTTATTCAATCACCCGACCACCTTTATTTGAAAATATTACTTTTTATTTTTGGAAAATTTGTATGTCTACTTTCTTGCAGTCTATTAATTATCGTATATGGCATATGATTTTAACTGGTTATTCTTTACCGTCACGTGTTATAAATAGAATTAAAATTAATATTTCTTTTAATCAATGGAATAGGGAAGAACAAATAAAGGCTCAATTGAATGCAAAATCGTTAAACAATTTGTTTTGTGCTTTAAATTCTGAAGACTTTATCTTAGTTTCTACGTGCACTACTGGTAAGGAAATTTGGGATAAATTACACACCATATACGAATGCGCTAGTGAAATCATACAATACAAGTTGAATTTTTTAATGCATGATTATGAACATTTTTGCATAAAACCTTATGAGGCAATCTTATACATGTATACTAGATTTATTCAAATTGATACATCAATGCATGCTTTAGGTAAAGGCTTTTCAAACCTTCAAAGTCTACTTGATAAGTTTGATGCTAAAGTTGTTGCTATTTATGAATCAAAGAATTTGAATGAGTGTTTTATTGATAATTTTATTGGCTCACTCATTGCCTACGAGCAAAGTTTGGGTCAAAGACTTTTGGATGCAGGTGAAACGATAGTACTAAAAGCTGACGACATGGAGAAAAGTGGCTTAGTTGGTGATGAAAGTGATAGCTTGCAAGCAAATTAAAAATCTCACTAAAGCATAAGCCTCAACAAAAGTGGAATAAAGATAAAAATGGTAAGAATGGTAAGATTACTTCTGACGTTATTTGTTTTGGATGTAGGAAGCTAGTACATAAGAAAAATCAGTGCCTAAATTTGATAACTCTTTCTATAAAAGAAAATGGTAAAGCTAAGAAAATCATAAAAATGGTAAATAGTGAAAAGCAAAAAATCTCCTCGGCAAACCTAGCTTCTGAATCATCTGATCAGGAGCAAGATTATGCTTAATCCCGTGTTTGTGTAATTTTTTATTTTTTGTTATTCGTTGTTTTTCATACTTTCTTTATACTTTGTTATTTATTTGTTTATTTTTCATTTCTTTTTCTTTTACATTATAGTTTTAAAGTTATCTTTACTTTTTTTTTCAAAATTTCTCTCTGATCAACACACACGTTCACTTTTCTAAAAATGAAAATTTTTCCTCCTATATTTTTTCTTAAACTCTTCTGTAAGTTGTGGTTTAATTCCCTAAAAATAGTTAAAGGAAGGAAATTCATGATTTTTTCCCTCTATCTCTTTTCTTAAAGAGGTTATTCTACTTTTGATTTATAATCTTTATCATATTTTAAATTGGATTTTGAAACTGAACTTTTTTCATCTCCCTACATTTTTTCTATCTCATGGAATCTTTTACAAGTTGTTGAATCTATCTCATAATTTTCTTAATCAAGAAGTTCATTATGTCAATAGACTGAATTCACTTTTGTTTTTAAATTTTCAGAAAGATAGCATATTAAAAAAATTGGCCAATGTCGCCAAATCAAAAAAAAAAGTAGCCAATAACGCCAAATCAAATGATGTGCAATGACGCTAAATTGAGAAAGAAATACAAAATGTATCAAAAAGTAAGAGATGCGCAAAGTGTGCCAAAAAATTGACAAGAGGCATAAAATGAGCCCACAAATAGTATGCTTACTTTTTCTGCATTACTTAAAGCTTAAGAAAACCCTTGATATTTTTTATGCTTGATCTTTAAAATCATGATTCTTGATTCATTAATTTTTACATTAATCTTCTATTAGATATGTTTTATGAAAGGAGTTTTGAAAAATTTGTATTTCCTTTTCTAATTTATTCCTTGATTTAAATATTGGATTAAAAAGTTTTTTAGCCTTTAAAAGAACTTGAGCTTGGATTAACAATTTATGAATTTCTAACCTTTCTAGATTATGCGTTGTCAATCCATTCCTTACTAAGTTTTTGAATAAAATCAAGAGGTAACTTTCTCATTTTAAGAATTTGTTTTTCACTAGATTAGGGATCATTTTGTTTTTTATTTGTTTGTTTGTGCCCCTCTCTTTTTAATAATGTTAAAGGAGGAGATCATATTATTGTATTTGTATCTTTTCTCTTTCAAAAATTAATATATATATATATATATATATATATATATATATATATATATATATATATATATATTTCTATTCCTTCTAGTTTTAAAAGATTTATTTTTGTAAGGGGGATATTAGAAGAAAATGTTTTTATTTTTGCAAATTCAACTAGTAATGTTTACCATCATCAAAAAGGGGGAGATTGTTGCAGATCTTGATTCATATATTATGAATTTGATGATAGTAAACACTCATATTTCTCTACGACTGCATTGCCTACCAACATTTCAGGTCCACAAAATAAGACTGTAATTGCAACCAGCTTAAAATATGGTAGACTAGGTCTAAGTCACTTTATACACCTTTTTTCCATTCTTGAGTCTTTGTAATTAGTGTTGCTCCTTATACTTTGTAAACTTGCTCATACACACCTTGGAAGAATTTATGACTATTCCCTAGAGTTTACTATTTTTTGTAACATCATCAGGGATGATATTTATATCGGCCTGGACAATCGGTTCAAAAATAGAAACCCGATTTAGGACATCCTGATTAAGGCAGCCATTATTAAGCAGATAGCCCTGGATGATCCTTGTATTGGCCAGGATGATAGGCTCAAATTAGAAAGAATCTGCTGTCAGATCTATTTAGGAATTATTTATTTTTGGACATCGGCCAGGATGATCTATATCATCAGCATGGATGATGTTGACAATTATGCCTAAATTGATCTAGTATTTAAGGAAACTAATTAATAGTGATTTGCATGATCAAATCGACCATGCCGATCTCAGGATCGGCCTGGATGATTTGACATCAGCCGGCTTTTATTCAGGATGATGTTCAGGACAATTTTCCTTTCATTTGAACTAATTATCCAGGACGATATCCTATCGCCTTGGATGATATGACCAAAAATCTTCTAATCGTCCCTAACCGACCGGGTTGATTAAGCGTAATTTAAGTTGATCGGCCAGGCGGATATTTATATCAGCCTAGATGATAATGTCGGCAAGTTGCATTAATGAGCTTGTTTTGAGCTCCACTTTTTAAGCTTCTACAAGACACTTGGTCAGTGTCTTTGGCAGCCATTGTAGCTTCATTCTTTTGGGGGAAACTTGAAGAGAAAGCTTGAAAGGGACAGAGGAAAGGGTGGAGTTTCAGAGAGGGAGAAGATCCTTGGAGGGGGACTCAAGGGAGTGTGTAGGGGAATTCCACATGGGGTCTCCGATGAGCTTACACCATAGTACCGTCGGATTCAAGGCTTATCTTGAGGGAAGTTCACAGAAGAAGAAGATCTCTTTGGTGTTAGAGGACCTGGCTACTCCATCGCACTGGGAAAGGTGGAAGCAATTTTGTAAGAGCTTCTCTACCTAGCTGTGAGGGCTAAAGGAGAGACACTTAGTTTAGTGCAATACTTGGAGGGTGCCTCCGAGGAGTGGACGTAGGTCAAGGTTTAACCAAACACTATAAATCTGGTGTGTTCTTTCCTTTCTTATTTCCAAATTTAAATTTCTGCATTGTGTTTTCTTTGTGGTGAATTTTGGTTTGATTTGTTGATTTTGTTTTAAAGATATTTAAAATTCCAATTCACTTATCTCTTAATTAGCCTTGGGCCAATTCATAAGGGGCCTAACATCCCTATCAAACTTTCAGTCCATCTTAATTAGGCTTATTTTTATGATATTTTTCTGAGCTGTTTTAGTCATCTTCCTAATATTGTCTTTGATGTTTCTTGTGTGGTTTTCCTCTTTCCATCCTATATTCTCCTGTTTGGAGCTATCTTGGATATCAATTATTTCTTTATCTCTAACTTATGCTTTGATAGTGAGACCTGTTGTTTATGCTGCTAGAATACTTTAGGTGGGATGGAGTGGACTGGTTGTACTCTGAGCTCTTATGATCAAAATTTAGATACTGGTTTCAATTGGATCTTTTTTATCAATTATTTCCTTTCTTATTTCTTTTCTAAAATGTGTTTTGCTAATATTCTTTTTTGGCATAGTTGTCATGTTTGTTGTTTCTCTTTTTTGCAGAGGATGCTGATCAGGAATGACTTCATTTTTGGTAGAAAGATTGAGCTTTATTGCTATCTTTTGTTCTTTCTTTTTTGAATGCTTGTCTTTAGCATCAGTAGATTGTTACTAGGGTTTCTTGTAATTTTTTATAGTGGAGACAATTGGCTCTTAGGTTTTCTTTATCTTTATTTTATAGCTCGTTTGAGTAGTAGTGAGTTGATGATTTCCTTTAAGGACTCTGTAACCTATTTTTTATATTAACGCGTAGGCCACTTTGTGGGTTCTAACTAAAAAAAAAAGAATAAGATTGATAATTAAATCAGTCGCATATGAAAGTTTATTAGGGATGCTAGGCCCTATAAATTATCCCAAGGCTAATTAAAAGAGAGAGGTGAATTGGTATTTTAAAAAATCATTAAACCAAAGATAACAAACCAAAATCACCATAAAGAAATCAACAATGTAGAAAGTAAATGCGGAAGTAATAAAGGGAAGAACACACCAGATTTATAGTGGTTCGGTCAAACCATGACCTACATCCACTCCTTGGAGGCACCCTCCAAGTATTGCACTACAATAGTGTCTCTCCTTTAGCCCTCACAGCTAGGCGGAGAAGCCCTTACAAAATCACTTCCACCTTCCCCGGTGCGGCAGAGTCGCCGGGCCCTTTGACACCAAAGATATCTTCTTCTTTGGTAAACTTCCCTCAAGAAAACCCTTGAATCTGACGGTATTAAGGTGCAAGCCTGCCGAAGCAACCGTATGGAATCCTCCTCCACACCTCCTTGAGTTCCCCCTCACAGGATCTTCTCCCTCTCAGACTTAACCCATTCCTCACTCCCTTTCAAGCTCTCTTCAAGTTCCCCCAAAAGAATGAAGCTATAATGGTTGTAAAAGACACTTACAAAGTGACTTGTCATAACTTATCATCCTGTATGATTAGTACAATTTAAGCCCAATCAGCCAGGATGATTTATGACGATCAAAAGAAATTTATTGATATCATCCAGGACGATAACATATCGCTGGGATGATCAGTATGAATTATGGAATATCACTTGAACATCGCCCTAAAAAAGAGCTGTTTGATGTCCAATCATCTAGCGTGTCATCCAGGATGATCCTGCGATCATCTAGGATGATTTGATCGTCCAATCAAGTTATAATTGCTTTCCTTAAATGCCAGATAAATTTAGGAAAAAATTATCCTGTATCGTCCTGGACGATATTTTATAATCCAGGACGATCACCCTTACGATGTCCAAAAACAAGTAATTCCTAAATAGATCTGCCGGCATATTCATTCTGTTTTGAGCCTATCGTCTTGGCCGATACAAAATCATCCAAGTTGATATTTTTGCAAAAAAGATGGCTGCTTTAACGAGGATGCCCTAATTAGGGTTTTTTCTTTTGAACCGATCGTCTAGGACGATATAAATATCATCTCAGATGATGTTACCAAAAATAGAAAGCTTTAGGGAATAGCTGAAAATCTTCCAAGTTACAAAACATCAGGAGCCACACCAAATACAATAGACTCAGGAAAGGAAAAAGGGTACAAACTGACTCAGATCGAGTCTACCCAATCCTTAGATGGTTCCAAATTACAGTCTGATCGTGTGAACCTGAAATTCCAGTAGATAAAGCAGTCGTAGTGGAATAAGAGCGTTTACTATCATCAAAATCATAAAGCATGAAAACATATCCGCAACAATCTTCCCATTTTTTATGATGGAAAATATTATGATTTGAATTTGCAAACAGGAAATATTTTCTCCTAATCTCCCCCTCACTAAAATAAAACTTTAAAAATAGGGGAGATAAAAAAAATTTTGTTGTTTTTAATTTTTTGAAAGGAAAAAACATAAAAAAAGATATAAATTCAATAGTAAGTTCTCCCCCATTGACATTATCAAAAAGAGAAGGGGCACAAACAAAATGATTAAAAGACAAAATGATCTCTGCTCTAGTGAACAAAACAAATATTCTTAAAAAGAGAAAGTTACCTCTTGGTTTTAATCAAAAACTTGGTAGAATTGTATTGACAACGCATAGCCCAGAAAAGGTTAGAAATTCAAAATTTGATAATCTAAACTCAAGTTCTTTAAAATGTCTCAAAAACTTTTAATGCAATATCTAAATCAAGGAATAAATTAGAAAAAGAAACACTAATTTTTCAAAACTCCTTTCATAAAATATATCTAATAGAAGTTTAATGCTCAAACTGTTGAATCAGGAATCATGTTTTTCAAAATCAAGTTTCGAAAGTATCAAGGGTTTTCTTAAGCTCTTAAGAAGTATAAGAATGATAAGCATTAAATTTTGCGGGCTCATTTTATGTCTCTTATCAATTTGAATTGCGCTATTTGCGCATCTTTTTATTTTTGATACACTTTTATGTATATTTTTCAATTTGGCGCCTTTACGCATCTTTTATTTTTAGCATCATTGGCCTTTTTTTTTTAAATATGCTACCTTTCTAAAATCTTAAAAATAAAAGTAAATCCATCGTATTGACAAAGCAAATTCTTGATAAAGAAAATTATGAGTTAGATTCAACAACTTGCAAAAGATCCATATGCGATAAATAAAATGTAGGGAGATATAAAATTTTAGTTTCAAAGACTAATTTAAAATATGAAAAAAAAAAAATTAAATCAAAAGTAGAATAACCTCTATTAGAAAATAGAGATTGAGAGTCGAAAACATGAGTTTCCTTTCTTTGACTGTTTTTAGAAAAGTCAATCACAACTTACCAAAGATTTCAAGAAAATATGTGTTGATTAGAAAAAAAATTTCATGAAACAAGAAATAAAAAAAATATAAGAATAAATAAAGACAAAAAACACAAAAAAAAATCAAAATAAAACAAGCAAACAAAAAAAGAGAGAATAACTAAAAATAAAACACGACACAAACACACAAATAAGGCTTTTAATCATTATCTTTCTCCTGGTTTGATGCTTTAGAAACCAGGTCTGCCCAAGATATTTTTTGCTTTTCATTATTTCCCCAGTTTATAATTTGCTTTGCTTTACCCTTTTCTTTTGTAGGAAGAATTCTCAAATTAGGGCATTAATTTTTCAAATGTTCAAGCTTTCTACATCGAAAGCAAATAATGTTGGAAGAAATTTTAACATCCTTACCATTTTTACCTTTATTCCTCTTTTATTGATGCTTATGATTTGGTGAGCTTTTTGATTTTCTTGAGAAGTTATTGCATTCGTCACCAACTAAGATATCTTTTTCCGTATCTTCAGCTGTTAGAATAATCATTTCACCTGCATCCATATGTCTTTGACCCAAACTTTGCTCGTAGGCAATGAGTAAGCCAATCAAATTATCAATAGAATATTTATTTAAATCATTTGATTCACAAATAGCAACTACTTTAGCATCAAAACTTATCCAGCAGACATCGAAGAATTTTCTTAACTTTTTAAAATTTAAAATTCTTTTCCTAAAGCATGCAATGATATCACAATTTGAATAAACCTAGTATACATGTCTAAGATTGTCTCATAAGGTTTCATGGAAAATAGTTCATAATCATGCATTAAAAGATTCAACTTGGATTGTTTGATTTCACTAGTGCCTTCGTATATGGTGTGTAGTTTATCTCAAACTTCATTACCAGTAGTGCACGTGGATACTAACATAAAATCTTCAGAATTTAAAGCATAGAAAAAGCAATTTAATGATTTTTTATTCAATTGAGTATTGAGTTATTCTTCTCTGTTCCATTAATTAAAAGGAATATAAGTTTTAATTTTATTTATAATACGTGATGGTAATGTATAACCAGTTAAAATCATCTGCCACATGCTAAAATCAATTTATTGTAAAAAAAATAGACATGCATATTTTCCAAAAATCAAATGTAATTTTTTCAAACAAGGTGGTCTGGTGATTGAATAACCTTCCGCAATATTGAGATTTGAAAAATTAGCCATGGATCGAAATTCAAAAGCTTTTAAAAACTATATTTTATGAATACGGCTCTGATGCCACTTGAAAGTTCGTTAGGGATGTTAAGCCCTATGAACTAGCCCAATGCTAATTAAAAGAGAGAGGTGAATTAGTATTTTAAAAAATCTTTAAACTAAAGATAATAAACCAAAATCACCATAAAAAAATCAACTATTTAGAATTTAAATGCGTAAGTAATAAAGGAAAGAACACACCAAATTTATAGTGGTTCGGTCAAACCTTGACCTACGTCCACTCCTTGGAGGCACCCTCCAAGTATTGCACTTCAAAAGTGTCTCTTCTTTAGCCCCCACAGCTAGGCGGAGAAGCCATTACAAAATCACTCCACCTTCTCCGGTGCAGTGGAGTCAGCAGGTCTTTTGACACCAAAGAGATCTTCTTCTTTGGTGAACTTCCCTCAAGACAAGCCTTGAATCCGACGGTATTAAGGTGCAAGCCTGCCGGAGCAACCGTGTGGAATCCCCCTCCATAGTCCCTTGATTCCCCCCTCACAGAATCTTCTCCCTCTCAGACTTCACATGTTCCTCAGTCCCTTTGAAGCTCTCCCTTCAATTTCCCCCAAAAGAATGAAGCTATAATGGCTGTCAAAGACACTTACAAAATGCCTTTTCATAGCATAAATAGAAGATCTCAAAACAAGCTCATTAATGCAAGTTGCCAACTTTATCATACAGGACGATATATCATCATGTACGATTATTACAATTTAAGCCCAATCAGCCAAGACAATTCGAGACAATCAGAAGAAATTTATTCATAACATCCAGGATGATAATATATCATTTGGGATGATTAGCATAAATCATGGAATATCATCCTGAACATCGCCATGAAAAGGAGCTATCTGATGTCCAATCAAATAACGTATCGTCTCGGATGATCTAGCGATCATTCAGGATGATTTGATCGTCCAATCAAGTTATAATTGCTTTCCTTAAATGCCAGATTAATTTAGGAAAAAATTATCCTGGATCGCCCTGGATTATATTTTATAGTCCTGGACGTTCCCCTGGACGATGTCTAAAAATAAGTAATTCTTAAATAGATCTGGCGACAGATTCTTTCTTTTTTGAGCCTATCATCCTGGCCGATACAAAATCATTCAGGATGATGTTTTGCAAAACAGACGGCTGCTTTAATGCGGATGCTCTAATCAGGGTTTCTTCTTTTGAACTGATCATCTAAGACGATATAAATATCATCCCGGACGATGTTACCAAAAACAAAAAGCTTTAGGGAATAGAAGAAAATCTTCTAATTTACAAAACATCAAGAGCCACAACAAATATAATATACCCAAGAAAGGAAAAAGGGTACAAACTGCCTCAGACCTAGTCTACCCAATTCTGAGTTGGTTCCAAATTAAAATCTGATCGTGTGAACTTGAAATGTTAGTAGATAAAGCAATCATAGAGGAATAAGAGAGTTTTCTATCATCAAAATCATAAACCATTAAAATAGATCCGCTATAATCTCCCCCTTTTTGATGATGGCAAACATTATGATTTGAATTTGCAAACAGGAAACATTTTCTCCTAATCTCCCCCTCACTAAAATAAAACTTTAAAAATAGGAGAGACAAAAATTTTTTTGTTATTTTTACTTTTTTAAAAGAAAAAAAAAAGATACAAATTCAACAGTACGTTCTCCCCATTTGAAATTTTAAAAAAGAGAAGAGACACAAATAAAATGATTAAAAGACAAAACGATCTCTGATATAATGAACAAAATAAAGATTCTTAAAATTAGAAAGTTATCTCTTGGTTTTAATCTAAAACTTAGTAGAATTATATTGGCAATGCATAGCCTATAAAATGTTAGAAATTCAAAATTTAATAATCCAAACTCAAGTTCTTTAAAAAGGCTCAAAAACTTTTTAATTCAATATCTAAATCAAGGAATAAATTAGAAAAAGAAAAACTAATTTTTTAAAACTCCTTTCATAAAATATATCTAATAGAAGATTAATACACGAATTGTTGAATCAGGAATCATATTTTTCAAAATCAAGTATCGAAAGTATCAAGGGTTTTCTTAAGCTTTTAAGAAGTACAAGAAGGGTAAGCATTAAATTTTGTGGGCTCATTTTATGCCTCTTGTCAATTTGAATGGTGCTCTTTGCGTGTCTTTTGATTTTTGATACACTTTTATGTATATTTTTCAATTTGGCATCTTTGTGTATCATTTATTTTTGGCATCATTGACCTTTTTTTTTAATATGCTACATTTCTGAAATCTTAAAAATAAAAGTAAACCCATCTTATTGATAAAGCGAATTCATGATGAACAAAATTATGAGTTAGATTCAACACTTTGCAAAAGATCCCTATGCTATAAATAAAATGTAGGGAGATAAAAAAATTTAGTTTCAAATACTAATTTAAAATATGAAAAAGATTTTAAATCAAAAGTATAATAATCTCTTTTAGGAAACAGAGATTGAGAGTCAAAAACATGAGTTTTCTTTCTTTAAATGTTTTTAGAGAAGTCAATCACTACTTACCAAAGATTCCAAGAAAAATAGGAAGTAGATTTTTCATTTTTAGAAAAGTGAATGTATGTGCTGATTAGAAAAAAAATTTCACAAAATAAGAAAAGAGAAAAATCAAAGAATAAACAAAGACAAAAACACAGAAAAAAAAATAAAAAAAAAACATGCAAACAAAAAAAGAGAAAATAACTAAAAACAAAACACGACACAAACACACAAATAAGGCTTTTAATCATTGTTTTTCTCCTGGTCCAATGCTTCAAAAAACCAGGTCTACCTAGAAGATTTTTTGCTTTTCATTATTTCCCCAATTTATAATTTGCTTTGCTTTACCCTTTTTTTTTGTAGGAAGAATTCTCAAATTAGGGCATTGATTTTTCATATGTCCAGGCTTCCTACATCGAAAGCAAATAACGTCAGAAGAAATATTAACATCCTTACCATATTTACCTTTATTTTTCTTTTGTTGATGTTTATGCTTTGGTGAGCTTTTTGATTTGCATGATAAGTCATTGCATTCGTCACCAACTAAGATATCTTTTTTTGTATCTTCAGCTTTTAGAATAATCATTTCACCTGCATCCATAAGTCTTTGACCCAAACTTTACTCGTAGGCAATGAGTAAGCTAATCAAATTATCAATAGAATATGTATTCAAATCTTTTGATTCATAAATAGCAACTACTTTAGCATCAAACTTATCCAGTAGACAACGAAGAATTTATTTTTATTTTTTGAAAAAGTGCATCAAATTGCATTAAGAACAAAATGAGAACTAATTAGAAGTAATAAAAGGATCACATTCCTCCTTGATTAAGTCCAATAACAAGGAAGGAATGTTCTCAAAGGAAAAACTATCAAAAAAAAAACTACTCTCCAATGCCATAGTAGCACAACAATTAGCTACTTTTTATAACTTCTATATGCATGGAGGAAAATAACATTATTGAAATCATTTAAGAAAAATAAATCCTTTGCTGGCCATCTATCCACATGCCACTTATTCTCCTTTAGAGATTCTTGAATGAATTTGATAATATTTGTATTATTACTCTCAATGATCAGCCCTTTACATTCCAGCATCCAGCTCCTCAAGAACTTCCTCACCGTTAAAACTGCTTCTAGCTCAAGCTGAGCAATATCCCAATGAGCTCCTTTCTTCCCAAATGCACTAATAAACCTGCCTTTGTGGTCTCTAAAAACACCACCAATACCAGCCAAATTGGAGCTAAGCAAATAAGCATCTATATTAACCTTAATCCATTCTTTCGGTGGAGGGCACCAAGTAATTTGAGACTCCCTAAGGAGATTAGTACCCCAGCTAGTAAGATATGGACTAGATTTGGAGATGGCTGAGAACAAAGCATTAGAAGCAAACATAGAACATGGCAAAGCAGTCTTACCATGCTTGAAATCATTCCGATTCTTCCAATAATGGTACACAATAGAGCAATAAATTTTGACAATTCCAGCATTATGGGTTGCTAGCTTCTTTAACTCCTGTAAACAGCAGTCTAGAGAACAGAAAATAGGGATTAAAATACCCCATTCACGCATCTTCATGATGACTTCAATCATATATTTACAGTGTACCATGATATGTTCATATGTTTCACTCACTTGGTAGCCTCTAGCACAAAGAGCATTAATGAAGAATTTTTTTAACTTTTTCAAAATTTGAAAATTCTTTTCCTAAAGCATGCAATGATGTCACAATCTGAATAAACCTAGTATACATGTCTAAGATTATCTCATAAGTTTACATGGAAAATAGTTCATAATCATGCATTAACATATTCAATTTGGATTGCTTGATTTTACTAGTGCATTCGTATATGGTGTGTAGTTTATCCCAAACTTTCTTTCCAGTAGTGAACGTGGATACTAACATAAAATCTTCAGAATTTAAAGCACAGAAAAAGCAATTTGAAGATTTTGCATTCAATTGAGCATTGAGTTGTTCTTCCCTGTTCCATTGATTAAAAGTTATATCAGTTTTATCTCCATTTATAACACATGATGGTAATGTATAGCCAGTTAAAATCATCTGCCACATTCGAAAATCAATTGATTGCAAAAAAATAGACATGCTAATTTTCCAAAAATTAAATGTAATATTTTCAAACAAAGGTGTTCTGGTGATTGAATAACCTTCTATAATATTATGATTTAAAAAATTAGCCATGGATAGAAATTCAAAAGCTTTTAAAAACTAAATTTTATGAATACGGCTCTGATACCACTTGAAAGTTCATTAGGGATGTTAGACCCTAGGAACTAGCCCAAGGCTAACTAAAAGAGAGAGGTGAATTGGTATTTAAAAATCTTTAAACCAAACACAACAAACCAAAATCACCATAAAGAAATGAACGATGCGGAAATTATATGCAGAAGTAATAAAGGAAAGAACACATTAGATTTATAGTGGTTTGGCCAAACCTTGACCTACGTCCACTCCTTGGAGGCCCCCTCCAAGTATTGCACTTCAAAAGTGTCTCTCCTTTAGCCCCCACAGCTAGGCGGAGAAGCCCTTACAAAATCACTTCCACCTTCCCCGGTGTGGCGGAGTCGGCGGGTCCTTTGACACCAAAGAGATCTTCTTCTTTGGTGAACTTACCTAAAGACAAGCCTTGAATCTGATGGTATTAAGGTGCAAGCCTGCCGGAGCAACCATGTTGAATCCCTCTCCACACTCCCTTGATTCCCCTCTCACAGGATCTTCTCCCTCTCAGACTTTACCCGTTCCTTACTCCCTTTCAAGCTCTCTCTTCAAGTTCCCCCCAAAAGAACGAAGCTACAATGGATGCCAAAGACATTTACAAAGTGCTTTATCATAGCTTAAATAGAAGATCTCAAAAATAGCTCATTAATGCAAGTTGCCGACTTTATCGTCCAGGATGATATAAATATCATCCTGGATGATTAGTACAATTTAAGCCCAATCGTCCAGGACATTTACAATTTAATGCAAGTTGTCTAGAAGATTTGAGACGATTAGAAGAAATTTATTCAGATCGTCCAGGATGATATTATATCGTCCGGGATGATCAGTATAAATCGTGGAATATCATCCTGAACATCACCTTGAAAAAGATTTGTCCGATGTCCAATCATCCAGCGTATCGTCCCGAACGATCTTGCGATCATCCATGATGATTTTATCATCCAATCAAGTTATAATTGCTTTCCATAAAAGCTAAATTAATTTAGGAAAAAATTATCCTGGATCGTCCTGGACGATATTTTATAATACTGGATGATGTCCAAAAATAAGTAATTCCTAAATAGATCTGGCGGCATATTCTTTCTGTTTTGAGCCTATCATCCTGGCCGATACAAAATCGTCCAGGATGATCTTTTTGCAAAAAAGATGGCTGCTTTAATGAGGATGCCCTAATCAGGGTTTCTACTTTTGAACCGATCGTCCAGGATGATATAAATATCATTCCAGACGATGTTACCAAAAATAAAAAGCTTTAGGGAATAGTAGAAAATCTTCCAAGTTAAAAAACATCATGAGCTAGATCAAATACAATAGACTCAAGAAAAGAAAAAGGGTACAAACTGACTCAGACCTAGTCTACCAAATCCTGAGCTAGTTCCAAATTGCAGTCCAATTGTGTGAACCTAATATGTTAGTAGATAAAGCAGTTGTAGAGGAATAAGAGCATTTGCTATCATCAAAATCATAAACTATGAAAACAGATCCTCAACATCATAATTAGTAAGCTAATCAATATTCTAACTCCCATTAAAAATAAAATTTTTAACTTTGTATGCAGAAGTTGAATGAGTATTTAAGAGAATGTCAACAGAGAAATTACCCAACTATTTCTCTTACCAATAGAAGATGTTGCTAGCTCCCAGACCCCGTTGGATAAACTACTTAGCTTCCCATTTAATATGAAATAGTCTTTTCCAGATATAAGGGTCACCTTGTTTAAATTAACAAATGAGAGGATGTTTAAGAACACTATATTTAGTGGTCATGAACTTTGCCCATAAACTTTTCTTTGCTCTTAATGCATACCAAAGCTTATGGGAAAAAATTTTGGCCATATCCTTTAAATTTTTAAAGCTTAATGTCCCCTCATCAATAGTCCCAAAACAACTTTTCCAAGACCCCCATAAAATGGCATGTTTACCATATTTGGCACCACAAAGAAATTTATTAAACATCTCCATTCTATTATAAACATTTAAAGTCAAACAAAGAGTATGAAGTAAATAAATAGGAATATAGTAAAGAATAGTGCTAATATGAACAAGCCTTGTAACAAATGAAAGAAAATTAAAACCCCAAGAAGGAAGTTTCTTATAAATAGTATTAAAAATATGCTCCAACAAATGAGAATGTTTCTTGACATTGCAAAGAGGAGTACTGAAGTACTTGAATGGTAAATTTGTTTTTTCTTTAATCCAAATTTGCTCTTAAAGCTAGTAACATGCGTAGGGGAAATAAAATTTGCAGGAGAAAAGCAACTCTTGGAAGGGTTAAAAAATAAATGACTAGCTTACTAAAACTTATTATGAAATTTAAACTTAGGGTATAAAATTTTAATAAAACCATTAGTAAAAATGATAAAGTCGTCAGCAAAACTCAAATGTCTAATAGGAAAGCCACCAATAGTTCTAAATTGAAGGTTAGGTTGATTTCTAAAAAGATCATTCATACCACATGATAAGAATTCCATAGTAATAATTATAAGGGTAGGAGAAATAGGATCCACTTATCTCAAGTCGTATGAGGATTTGAAATAGCCATGGGCCTTACCATTGATAATAATAAAAAATAAAAAAGTCTTGACTCTATTCTTAATCAAATTAAAGGAATGCATATTGAAATCAAATTGCTTTAAACTAGTATAAAGAAAATTAAAATTCAGATTGTCATATTTCATAGTAATATCAACTTTAAAAACAATATTTCCTCCAACAACCTCTAAAATAGTATAAAGAAAATTTCAATTCTTGAATTAATTCTTGGGCAAGTAAAATATTATCAAAAATAAATTTACCTTTAACAATACCCATTTCCTATTAAGAGATAATATTAGGTAAAATTAATGCTAACCTACCCATATTGACTTTGGCAATATGTTTATTGAAAAAGGTACATAAACCGATGGATCAATAACCATTCTAAAAAGTAATGGCAATTTAGGAATTAAAGCTATAGAAGTAGTAGTGAAAAATTTAGGGATAGGGTTAAATAAAAGAAATCCTTAATAGCATTATCCATATCCTCTTTAATAATTTTGGAAAAAATCTCAAAGAACATATTGGTGAAACCTTTATAACCAACCACTAAATTAGAATTCATACCTTTCATTGATTCCCAAATTTCCTTTTTTAAGGAAACCTTAGTCAATGACAAGTTTCACACTTTAGTGATAACATTAGGAATAAAAAAATTGAATGTTTAAATCAGAACATAATTTTTATTGAATTCATTCTGTAAGTACTTAGTACAAGAATCAATAATCAAATTAGGGTCTTCAATAACATTACCATTACGGGAAGTAATCTTATGGATTTGCCTAATAACTTTATTATGGTTATAAATAATGTAAAAAAAGGAGGTATTACAATCATCTTCCACAAGAAATTTTGTTGAATCTTTTTTCCTCCAAAAAACCTCTTCTTTTTCTTGGATTTTGAATAAAGCAACCTTAGCTTAATTCAGAGGGTACAAATTCACACAAGAAGAATCCAACATATAAGCCATAACTGCATTGTCTACATCCTTTTTAGGAAGCATAATACCTGAATAGATTTTCTTAAATATACATTTATTACACCATAATAATTTTTTCTTAAGTGTCTTAAGATTAAACCACAACCTAATCATACCAAAAATATTATCAGAAGAAAAAAAGGGAACATACAAGTTGCTTTGCACAAGGTTTAACAATGTTTTATCTCAAAACCACATATTTTGGAATCTAAAAGGTTTAGTTATATTAGTACTATTCAAAGTAATACATAATAGAAATGGAGAATGATAAGATAGAGTTCTAGTTAAATGTTTATATGAGTCACTTGGAAAGTAGAAATCCAATTATCATTAAAAAGAATGTGATTTAATCTTTGCCTCATAGAACCCCTATTCAAAGTAAAACCATTATCGTCTGCACGATCGTGTTTGTGTTTCTGATTCTGGATGCATTACTAATCCAATTGCTACTGTTCCATTGGTTGTTAACAAGCAGAGGATTCTGTTGCTGTTGCAGACAACCCAAAGAATTTATTTCTCAACGCCTGGAGGAAGCTCAACCACATCAAATTAAATTTTGATATCAATTCAATTGAATTATCCTCTGATGGGGTAGCGGTTAAGATGAATTCAGAACAAGAGCTTTCTAATTCCAAGATCCTCTCTAATTCTATTGTTCTGAAGGTTTTGGGGAAGAACATTTCGTTCTCAATCTGTAGCATCGAGCTTCGTAAGCAATGGAACCGGTTTGGGAATTTTCACCTGACTTCCATAGGCCTTAACTAGATTCTCTGCTCTTTTCAAGTCCAATGATGTAATGGAGGAATTCTTAAGTGGGGGTCCATGGTACATTGGTGGCCACATTGTTGGTTTAGACAAATGGTCTCCATCTTTTTCGCCTTTATCGCTTAAAGGTTTAACTGCTCCAATTTGGATTCGCTTTCCCTTATTGCCTTTAAATTGCTGGGATGAAGTCAATATAGCTAGAATTGCTTCAAGTATAGGCACCCCGATGTTCTTAGATGGGAATTATCTCAATTGGAGCAAAAAGGAATTTGCTCGCATCTGCTTTCGTGTTAACCTTGAATCCAAACTCCCTTCGGGAGTCTGGGTGGACGGTTTGGGAGGTCGTTTCTTCCTAAAGGTTGAGTACAAGAAGCTATTTTCCTTTTGCTTTCACTGTGCTAGAATTGATCACTTGGAAGCCAATTGTCCTGAACGTGTGTTCAAGGAGGCTACACACAATGATCCGGCTGATATTGTTGATCAGGAGACCTCTCACTCCAGCATACATGAAAATTATGGGTCGTGGATTCATGTTAAATTTAAAAAGAGACCGAATCATATTGGGAATCGCATGGAGTATAAGGCAAAGGAAATTAATCATCAGGACAAGCATCTTGATGTTAATAATAACATCACTAGCAAGCTAGTTAAGCCTCCTTTTGTGGAGACACCGAAAGCAAGTTGTGGGGAATCTTTAATGAATGCTAATTCTGATGTGGATATATGTTTATCCAATAGTTTCAAAGTCCTTATTGATGAGGAATGGAGTCAGATGGTTGACACCGTCTCAGTTATTCCGGATCCTATTGGGACTAACATTCCACCCATTTTATCTAATGCTAAGGCAGTTGTTATATCAGAACTTTTTGAAGACTCCCACGTGCATCCTTTTAATCAAGTCCCGTGTGAAGGTGTTGATGGTATCTCGTTAGTTCCCTCTTGTTCTATGGGGAATTCTAAGACTGCTTTGAATATTGATCCTAAGGCTGACAACGGTAATTCTCCTAATGCTGATATGGAGGTTATGGTCACAGACACTTCTTTAATCAACTCTGAGGATCAGATCAGAGGTGATTCGACTGAACATAAGTCTATTAAGCTGAAATCAAAACCCCAATTGAAATTCCTTGGACCAATTGAACCATTGTCTAGGAAGAGGAGAATTGAAGGCAAAGGCAAGAAAAAAGGCGAGGACTTTTCCCCTTCAATTAATTAATGTCTTCCCTCATTTTTTGGAATTGTAGAGGGGTCAAGAAGAAGGAGACCTCCCTCTACCTTAAGGAGATTGTGAAAGATAATGCTGCTTTCTTCATTGGTCTTGCTGAAACTAAACTATCTTTTATTGATAGGCTGTTTGTCAATAGGCTTATTGGCAATGACTGGGATTTTTATCATCAACCAGCTACTGGTATTGCTGGTGGTATCTTAGTTATAAGGAAGAATAATTTGGTAACGTTTTCTGTTACTGCTCACACCCCACAGTGTATTTTCGGTGCTTTGAATGATCCCAATGGTAGGCTTTGGAATGTGGCTATGGTTTATGGTCACAAGGAAGTACAGGTCCGAAGAGACCTCCGGAACAGCCTAGAACATCTACTTATGGATGAGATACCTACCATAGTTGGAGGTGACTTCAACTACCTTCTTTCCAATGATGATAAAAGGGGTGGTAAGTGTTTTTGTATGACTAATGGTCCCAAGGAGATGAAATTATTTATGAGTAACAATGATCTCCATGATTTGGATATGATTGGTCCTAGATTTACATGGTGCAACAACAAGCAAGGTAATGCTAGAATCTAGGAGCGTCTCGACCGCTACCTTCTGAACACAGCGGTGCTCCAGCTTGTTCCAACTGCTACTGTAAGACACTTGGCGAGGATTGCCTCTAACCATTGCCTCATTGCTTTCAAATTTGATTATACATAGCACACCAAAGTTAAGACTATTAGATTTGAAGACAATTGGAAATCCTATCCCGCTACCAGAAAAAAATTTTCCAATGCTTGGGGCAAGCATGATTTTGGTGACGAAGCTGATAACCTTAATAGGAAAATTAAGAAAACTCTAAAATCTCTTTTTTTCTGGAACATGAACAAATGTAAGAAATTTAATCTTCTTAAAGAAGAGCTTAAGAGTGACATCCTAAAGCTTCAGTTACAAGAGGAAATGGAAGGCGGCCTTAATCCCGAAAATCTTGCTCTCTTGCGTGATAAGGTAAGGGACCTCAACATTACCTTACTCAGACTTTTGATGTGGTGGAATCAAAGAGCTAAGACTACTTGGAATGAGGAAGGTGACTCTAACTCTAGATTTTATCATGCTTATTCTTCGGCAAGAAAAAATGGGAATCTTATTAGACAGATTAAGGATGAGAACAATGTTATGGTTGAAGATAGAGACCTCATCGAGTCTATTTTTTTTAAATTCTTTGAAGGAAAGTGGAAACACATGAATTACAATAATCCTAAATAGCCTAAGGCTCATCCCAATCAGATAATCAATGCTGCTGAAAGAACTTTTTTGGAAACTGAATTCACTGAAGCCGAATTTACTACTGCTGTGTTTTAACAAGGCTCAAATAAGTCTCCCGGTCTTGATGGCTACACCTCATCTTTTTTCAAATTCTATTGGGAAATAGTTAAAGACATAACCTGGAAGGCCATCAAGAAATTTCTTACTACTGGACGTATGAATTTCAATTGGAAAGATACATTGGTTGTTCTCATTCCCAAAACCAAAATTCCGTTTTCACCATCTAATTTTCGGCCCATCAGCGTCTGTCAACCCGTTTATAAATTTGTCGCTACAATGATTATTAACAGACTAAAATGTTGTATTTCCAAGCTCTTCTCGGCTGAGCAGGTGGCTTTTATTCTGGGAAGATCATTTACTGATCATTGCCTTTTGGCTTTGGAAATTTTCAACAAATTCAGATTCTAAAAGCATAAGAAGGGACTTATGGCGGTTAAGCTTGACATGGCCCAAGCCTTTGATAGCAGGTGCTAGGAGACCCTGAGGCGGGTTCTCATCTGGTTTGGTATTCCCGAAAACTTCTCATTCCTTATTTTAGAATGTGTTACTAACGTTCGCTTCTCCATTGTTCTTAATGGCAAGAACACTAGATGGATTGAAGCCAAGAGTGGCTTCAGACAGGGCTGTCTAATATTTCCTTATCTTTTTATTTTATGCTCTCAGCTCCTCCCCTGTGTCATCAGTCAATGGGGTCATCATGTAGGCATTCAAATCTCTCCTAGAGCACCGAGTATTACTCATCTACTTTATGCAGATGGCATTTTATTATTCAGTCAAGCTTCCTCCCATAAGCTTTGTTTCATGATGAAATTGATCAGGGACTACTGTGGTTAGACTGGACAGAGCATCAATCAGGCCAAGTCACAAATCCTGTTCGGCAAATATATTAGACCTATTATCAGATGGAGAATTGGTAACAAGTTTGATCTCAAGATTGTTGATGAATTTCAGTATTTGGGTACCAAAATTTCTCTTAGGAGTTTGGTTATTGATCATGCTTTGGAAAAACTTAATGTGTGGAGTGTCAAATCCCTCTCTATGGCTGGAAGGATGATACTAGCTATGTCCTCTTTACTCTCCTTGCCTACCTTTATTTCAGCTCATTCTTTGATCCCTAAGAGAATTCTCTATGAATTAGACCGCATTTGTAGAGACTTCATTTGGCACCATAGCTTGGAAACCAAAGGCCTTCACTATGTTGCATGGGATGAGCTCCGCCTACCGAGAGCTCTTGGTGGTTTAGGTTTGGTTTCTGCTATTAAGAAAATTGGACCTCTCAGAGCTCGAATCGTATGGAGATTTTATCAGAATCCATCTTCTCTGCTTCACAAATCCTTAACAGCCAAATATGGCTCGGATACCTGGAATGATAAGCCTAAGAATGGACAGTCTGCGACTAGATCCTTCATTTTGAATGTAACTTCTTTTCTTATGCCTATTGTCAGGTGGAGAATAGGTAACAGTACATGTATTAATGTCATGAATGACATTTGGTTACTTGAAAAAAGCTTCAACAAGTGGCCAATGCTTGCGGATTGCGTCAACCTTGAGAACTTGAAGCTTAAAATTTTCATTCTAGATGATGGCAGCTGAAATATGTTCGAGCTTAAGCAGTATTTTGATATCAGTTTGATTTAACTTATAATTCATAATTGTAATATCTATGCTGGTGATGATGATCATATGGAACTTCTCTATCAACACTCTGGGAAATCAATCTCCTCTTTGGCTTACGCTGAATCCATCAAGTCTCTCATTTCTTATTATGATTCTGGATACATAGCCTGGCTCTGAAAGCTACATCTCAGACTGAGAATTGAACTCTTTTTGTGGAGATTGGGCAAGTTTGCCATACCCACCAACGAGTTCTTAATGTATAGATGAATTGGAAATAATGACCTTTGTGCTAGAGGGTGCTCTGAAGTTCAAAGTAGTGCTCATGTTTTTTTTTTTGATAAACTGTAAATAGCATTAATAATAATAATAAAAAGAACAACCAACTAAGTGATTGCAATCCTATCACTTTCCTCCTTCAATAAAGAAAAGAAACTAGGAGGAACCTTATTCACTTCTAAAAAATCTCAAAGAAAATCACCTTTCGAGGCATGGTTAGCGCACCAATGAGCTAACCTATTACAACCTCTATTAACAAATTGGAATAGAATTACCTCAAATTCTTTGAGAAAGTCCAAGTCTTCTCCTTTAGAATTACCCACCTTTAGGTTCTGAATATTAGCCAATTTTTGTAAGTGAGTAATGACATTGTAGTTGTCTCCCTCCACAATTAATCCTTTAGCATTGAGCATCCAATTTTGTAAAACCTTCTTCAAAGAACAAACAGCGAAAAACTCAAGAAATCCAACATCCAGTGCGTTAAAGAGAAACCAAATGCCAAGAGCATCCTTCCTCTATGGTCTCTAAATATACCTCCAATCCCAGCCTCATTAGAAATAAGAAGTGACGCATCTATGTTTACCTTGATCCATCCGGGTGGAGGGGGATGCCAATAAAAAGAGATCAGCTTATTATGTTGTTTAACATCCCAGTGGTCCGAAAGAATCAAGCAAGAAGAGCTAGCAGCTTGGTAGATGGCATTAGACATAATGAAACTGGTTACAAGTTCTTTTCCTTCATGGATCAAAAAGTTTCTACTCTTCCAAGAATTGAAAACCAGAGAACAATAAAGATTGGCCATTAAAACGTTCTTCTCCCCTTTCATTTTTAAGAAATACAAACATTCCTCTAGGCTATTTATATTGGGAAAAAAGAATCCCCATTTTTCAGCCTTTTTAAAAAATCTGCTTTAACACCAAGCAATTCACCGCTACATGTTCACCATTTTTAATCATATTGCAACCTCTAGGACAAAGGTTCATATCAGCCAATCTTCTATTTACCAAGAAATCCATTGTAGGTATTGCATTCTTTAATAGTTTCCACCAAAAAAAGTAAACTTTTGGATTCAGTTTAAATTTCCTGATATTATTCTAATATTTGATCCACCACGGCTCCAAATCTTCATTCACAGCTCTTATAAGTTTTACCATCCCAGAAAAAGTTTTTCCCGAGTGCATTTTAAAGTAGTGCTCATGTTGTGGTTCACTGTAAGTATCTCATTGAGATAATTCACATGTTGAGATCTTGGGGAATCAATATTCTCATTTTCAGCTCGTTGGCTAATTATCTCCAAAATCTCAGACGCCTTGCTAACATCTGTCTTGACATCGTCAAGATATACTATAGCACTGTCTTCTATTCATGGAACTGCAGAAACAACTTTAAACATGGCGGTCCAATTCTTCCCACCTTGGTGATGGCAGCCAATGTTCATTTTACTACGACCAAAAAGAATTCAATGCCGGTTAACTGGGATGCTTCTCTCCTTAGGGATTCTGATCCTACATGGCACCCCCCACCACCGGATTGGATTAAAATCAATGTAGATGCATCTTTGCTTCATTCAAATTTGGCTAGCATTGGGGGCATTGTTCGTGATTGTATGGGCAAACCACTCCTAGCCTTCGGTAAGAAGCAACTCCATTTAGGAATCCAAGTTAATAATTGAGGGTGATAACTACAATGTTATCAAGTTCCTTCATGATTCTATGAAGGAATCCAAGACTAACAACCAGATTCCCAAGAAGATCTCATTCTTTTTTTATTTTAATAAGGTGGTTTTTTTACAAACCTCTAGGAATTGTAAAAAGGTGGCTGATTTATGTGCCACTCTTGCTTTAGCTAACAATTTTAGTTTAGATTCCTTTTCTACTTCAGAAATTCCTTCTTCACTGTTTGATCTGCTGAATAAGGAATATGTGATTTGCACTTTATGATTAGCTTGTATTAGTTTATTCTTTTTCTCTTAATGCAAATTTGCACTTATCCAAAATAAAAAAGTAAAACCATTACCAAAAAAACTAATCTCATGAAGATTAAAATTCATGATCATATTATTAAATAGAATTTATTTTTATTGGGTCCCATTTTGGTAGGTTGACCCATTTGAATAAATTACATAACTAAAATTTCATAGGCATATTGGGTTGAAACAATATTATTTTCTAAACATTGATGCTAAAATAATTATTAAGTATTTTTATTAATTTGTTTAATTTTTTAGGCCAATTCTCTTTGGGAGAGTTAAAAAAACTGAAGAAAATTAAAATTATCTATCAAATATTCTTATTTATAATGGCCATTAAAAATATTATCTGATTTTAAAATTTAATTGGATTATATATCTTTAAAAATATCATATTTCCCTTGATATGGATTTTTAATTGTTCTATCAATTATGTTGAAATAGGTTATCAAAGTGGCTTTACCAAGATTGCATCTTATTGTATTCAACACAAAGATTCTCATGCCAATAGGATTTAGCTAATTTGATGCATAAATTTATTTTTGTTCAGCAAGACCACATGGATTCCTAGGGGTCAAGTTGAAGAAAATGGGCTAATTTGCTAGGTTGGGATTAGTCTAGGGATAATTAAACAAATTTTATCAATGGATATCAAATTAATGAAGTTTTAAGGTTTCATTGAGTCTAATTTCATTAAATCATAAAAATTGGTTGAATTTGCCAATCAAAGTGATGCTTTTGTTGAGTGAACCAATGGATGTCCTATTGGGATACTTATAAGAAAATGGAAGAATTTGTTTGGGAAATTTTGTTAAAATAATTAGGATTAATCTTCTAATAATTAAAACAAAAATGAATTATTTAGGTTTAATTAGAGTTAAAGGGCCCTATTAAACCTACTCAAGCTTTTTGCCTTTATAAGGTTATGAAAACCTTATCAAGACCTATCAAAATTTTGAAGGTAATTATAGTTCTCCTAAATTAAGGGATTGTTCTAATATAGAGCACACATGGTCCTATGGAGTTATGCTATGGTTTTAGGAGAGCCTATAATATTCCAATGGTCAATAATGACCAAGTCATTTTTGAATTGATGGTTTATGCTTTCTAGAAGAATTTGGAAAATTTATAGGGTCATTTGTGTGGAGATGAAGAAATGCCCATCTAAAGTTTGGAGTATACTAAGGTGTGCAAAATTAGTTTTGTGTAAGGGTAAATTCTAAATTCCAGAAACTAAATGGAATAATTAGCAAGAAAAAATACTTTATAAAGAAAAGTAAACAAGGTTTAGTTGAGTATAAAAGTGTTTATACTCATGATTAGTGAATGACAAACACTTGGAAGATTGAATATACCTTTTATGATCATATTTATATATAACAAAAATATTATAGTCATTATAAGGTCAATTCCAATTAACTAACGGATGATTTATGGATGATGATTTTATAAAATAAAGAAACTAAATTTAAATTATTATGAAAGATAACTGTTTTATAAATAATTCATTTCTTGGTTAAATTTTATAAGTTACCTGTATAAACATTCAAAAAATAGAGAACGTTATGGATGTAGTATTTATATGGATTACACGAAATCTTGGAAATTTTATTTTTGATAGAAAAAAGGGTTAATGCATAATTAGTATCCTTAATCACTTTTGAAAATTTGATTCATATGAGATATTTGTAAGAATTACATGGACCATTTAGATTTTTCTCATAAGATTTTGATGCTTACTTTAACCTTGATTGAATTTCTAATGTAAACACACATAAAAGTATTTAAAGCTTCATGAAATTATACAAAAATTCAAAATATATTGAAATATTGAATTAAAGTCTATGATAATTCTTTTATCTCTCACAATAGAGGATAGACACTCAAATATGAATTAAAATCTATGAAAAAGAATGTTTTCCATTAAAAACAAATTATTTTTCTCCATTATGTCAAATTAAGAGTAAAACTCACATTCAAATCTAATACTTTTTAACCAAGTCTTTTGGGTCAACCTGTCCCTTATTTAACATAGAACAAATCTAATAAATCTAATCTCCTAACTAGGTCATCAAAAGACTAATGCTTTATGTTGTTACATCATCTAAGATGACTCTATCTAATCTTGTTTCCAACTAAAGCCAATATAACCCTTTCACGAATATACTCATTTTACATTTTTTTCTCTAATTTTAAAGCCACACATCTGCTAGAGCATCCTTATCATCAAAACACTTAACTTAATTAATGATTTTTAATGGAAAACATTCTTTTTCATACAACATTGCATGTCTAAATTCCATTTTATAAAATTTTCCCAAATATTTTATGTTTTCTTTCCTATCACAAAAAATCTTGATGCATTCCTCCATTTAAACCATCAGACATGAGTTTTATTAATAATATACCCATTCATTACACCATTGCTTATAGAAATACATCCATGATATAAAAAAAATGCAATCTTTTTATGACATGTTCACCCAATATCATAATCTCACCACCATATATATTAATACAAAAATTACTCACATGTAGTTAATTCCTCTAAAATTTATGTTTTCCATAACTTTTTATTTAGTTTTATCAAAAAAAGAATACCATAAGTAAAAAATGTACACCAAGGAACATACTTTGGAAAATGCCTATTAAGAACATTCACAAATAAAACAAAAAAGTTATGGAGTTAAATTTTATCCTTGATGTAATCTAATTGAAAAAGGAAAACAATAAAAATCATACTTAGATCCTTGATGTAATCTAATTGAAATAAGATCAAACACCCTAGTGCTTGACCACAAATATAAGCTTTTGCATAAATATCATTAAGGACTTCAATATCAGCATTATAAATTATTTTATGTTTTAAAAAGATACTAAGAATTTCTCTTGGGATTTTATCATATAATTTATCTAAATTAATACAAATTATAATTAGATGCTACTAGCACTCTTTATATTTCTCGATCAAGCCTCATAAAAAATGTAGAACTTGCATAGTATAACTACAAGACTTGTGTCCAAACAAATTTTGAGAAACATTAGTACCACATCTTAATCTATTCTTAATTACTCTCTCCCATAATTTAAATGTTTGATAAATTAACTCAATTCTTCTATAATTCACACACTTTTGTAATAAAATATCTAATAAATTAATAAAATTAAAATACAACACCAAATAAGATCAAAGATTACGCCTAAAACTATCATTTTCTTTTGTTTGTTTAGTTTCATGAACATTTAAGGTTATCAAGAAACTAATCATGAAATCCTTATCAAAGGTTAGAATTTCTTCCTGAATTGATAAACAATATTCAAAAGTTTAAAACTAAAAAAATAAATTGTAAGAATGCAAAACCAAAAGTTACAAACTCTTTGATCATTTTTTTTTTTTGAATAATGAGTATAATAAACTTTAAATGTGACGATTCCCAAAATTTTGGTATTTTGTTTGATCATAATATGGAAAGTAGCTTAAATTTTTTTAAAATACAAAACTATCCTATTTTTAGCCAAATTAAAAAAGCACACTAAGCTAACTCCATTCTCATTATTAACCACCACTTGCCTACACCAATGTCTCTTCACAAAGCACCAGGGTCACTCTAATTTTACATTACAATCTCCCTTCACTCCTATTTTCCACCCTTTTTTACCATTAGTCATCCTTGAACATCTTTTATCGCACTAACCCTTTATAGATTCACAAAAGATGTTCATTTAACATCACGACCATTACTTGCCAACAACATTATCTTATTTTCTACCACCACTTGTTGCAATCATACATCACCTACTAATTCATGTAAACCATTGCTAAGCTTTAAAACATAATTATTTTACTTTAAATCAAACATAAAAATCTAATGATATGTTTTTGCATTAAATTCATTTATAATTAAGAAAATGAAAGTACATTGATTTATTTATTACACTACATTCTGATTGGCTTAACAATTTTTTTTTAGCTAACTAGATGGCCCCTTAGTGATATCAAAAATTTGAGAACCATTAAAAAAAGAAAAGATATATTTAAATATCACTAATAATTAAATTTACATTTAAAATCAATAATTTATAAAAAGTAGCAATGCAACAAGTTGATCTAATTCATTTATGAAATAAATATGCAATCTAACAATGCTCTTTTAAAATTTCATTTAATTGCATTTTGTTTTAATAAAAAAATTAAGCTAAGAACATTAAAGAGTATAATGTTTTTAAAAACTCCTATGCAATTTCAAAAAGTCTTAAATTATAATTGTATCTTACAAAGGGATTTCCCCTTAGTTGAGATTACTTTAGGGTCAGGAGTTGACTCCCCCATCTCTAAGATGGAGGTCATTATCGTCCCTTCGACCACTGTGCCCTCTACTGAGGAGAATAAAAATCAAGAACCATTAATAATGGAAGATTTAACATTTCATATTGAGATTGGGTCAAGTTCTAGCACCCATGTCACCAGCAAAAATAAGTGGAAGAACTACTTTAAAAGAGTAAAAAAAAAGGTTCCTAAGGCCAAAGGGGCTACCGAGTCAGGAGCCTTAAAGTAAGTCAAATCTAAGGCCAGTCAAGAACTCGTTGCTCTTTACACCTACCCCCTCCATAGTGGAAATCTTTTCCACACTTCTCTTGCTACTCAAAGGAAGGAGGTTGTAAAATTGAGAGTGTGATCTCCAATACACCTTTCTGACTTCTACACAAAGAGAATCAATCAAGAAAGAACTAAGCAATCACCAGCAATAGACTATAGGCCACCAATTGAGGGATATGACCCATCCACTCTACTAGATGAAGTTTGTTCATGTTATTACACGTGCCCCACTATATCATCTATAGAGGAGGAGGTGCAGAAACTACCCGCGGTGCCACTCTCATAATTGTTAGGTTTCTAGTAATTAGGGAGAAAAAATAATGGATCTAAGATCTTATCAGATAGTGACACCATTTGAATTTAACTTCTAAAAGGGGTCCTATCATGATAGATTCTTAGATTGAGATGATGCATCACTAGTTAGGGATAGTGCAGACCCCACAAAAATCTCTTCTTTTAAGAGATTATGGAAATGTAAGTTATATTGATAAGGTCTTGCCACTTGGACTTGCTATTTTGAAGAAAATCATATTATTTCTCAAGTGTACTGGATCAGAATTTTCAAGATAGTTGATCCATCTTTTTAATAAAATTAACCTCTAATTTAAACCAAAAATAGGAGAGAGTTATGGTTGACTCTAGTGGATCTTTAAAGGCCCCTCCCTCACACCGCTTCTGCTGGTCAATTTGATTTTTGAATTAAAATTTGTATCAAACTTAAGTTGGTTTTAGAAATGAAAACCTTCTCAGTCTTCTCGCAATTTTCCATCTTATAGGCTTCTCTTGTATGTTCTAAATCTATTCAATAATTTTCTATGTCAAGTTGATTTTTTTCTTATCAAAACATTGGGTTCAATTTGGGGATTATTCTTCCTTGGATAAGAGAATGAGTTTTCTTCTCTTATACTTGTAATACAATCCTGGATTAAAATAAAATGAGCAATCATGTTAAGGTTTTAAAGAATTGAAGCCTCTTGTAAGAAAAATTCAAAGTATGCACAAAGTGCATTAAAAAAAATTCAAAATCAAAAGAAGCATAAAGTGGGCCAAAGAAATAAAAAAAGGTGTGCAAAGCACGTCACAAAAAAAGTGAAAGAGGCTTCCTTCTTTTAAAATTCTTAAATCTCAGAGAGCTCAATCATATTTAATAGCTTGACTTTGAAAAATCTTGAATCTAGATTTATTATCCTTCATAAACGCTTTATCAGATAGAAAATTCCAAGCAAGAGAATTGAGAAGATTAAATTTCTCTATCCATCTTAAACATTTTTTAAATTAATTTTAATTCAAAATTTTTAAAATGGAGAACCTAGTTCAGTTTCTATGAAACTTGATATGGGTCAAAAAATTCCAAAACCTTAGCCCTTTTTGGGACAATTGAAGTCAACATTTTTCTCACTATACTTTTAAATTTATTCCCACTTGTCATTCTAACAGGATCCAAATGATTAAGAGTAAATTTTCAATAAAAAGAATGAATCTTCTATTCTTGATAAGAATTTAAATCTTATTCTTGAGAGATATATGTGAATCCTTAAACATAGGCATCATTCCTTTTAAGATCTACTCTGTAAACTAACACTCTATGTTGGGTTCAAGGTTGTTCTCACATAGAGGTGTGTTTTATACTGCTGGAAATTACTTTTCAAAATTGAGTCACAACTGAGTAGAGTACCAAACTCTTATTTGAGGATCTCGAAGGCCTTGAAGAAAGGGTTTTTTGAACTTAATAAAATTTGAAATTATATAAGTCAAATATGATTCAAGCTCGTGATAAATTGTATAACCTCAAGACTTTCCAAGTAGGAGACTTAGCCATAGTCATTTGGAGACCAATTTTAGTCAACCATAAGATCAATGGAAGCTTTGAATCAATGTTGACTTGATCGACCACCTTAGAGATGAACTATAAGGGAGGTTCATAGCAATTGACTAATTTTGAAGATACCACCAGATGTTTCATCTCATTTGGGTAGTTCTTCAAGAAATACCATGCCGAATGAGTATCAAATTAAACATCAAATTCACCCCTCCAAATTCAAAGTAATCAAATCAAATCAAATTCAAAATCATCAATCGACTATTTCCAATTCTCTTTTCCTTAAGGTTAGGTCCTTCCTTCCCTTAGGATTAGACTAGCTAGTGGTAGAGTATGCCCTTCATGGCACCATCTTGGCATTTGACTTGGGGATTAGTGGTGGAGTACGCCCTTCGTGGCACCATCCTAATTCACACTCACTAGTGGTGGAGTACGCCCTTCATGGCACCATCCTAGTTTGTCAGTTTCGGTCCTCTGTGTGGAGTAAGTTTTCTACCCCCATGACCATCCTAGTTAATCTGTCTATTAGTAGTAAGTCTTTTATCAACATTCTATAGACCTAAGGTTGGGTGAAGCCCTTCCTTAGACCCAAGGTTAGGTGTTACCTACCTTGGTTTCCCTATTAATTTGTCTATTAGAAGTAAGTCTTCTATCATCACCCTATAGACCTAAGGTTGGGTGATGCCCTTCCTTAGACCCAAGGTTAGGTGATGCCTACCTTAGTTTCCTAGTTAATTTGTCAATTAGGAGTAAGTCTTCTATTAGCATCCTATAGACCAAAGGTTAGGTGATGTCCTTCCTTAGACCCAAAGTTAGGTGATTCCTACCTTGGTTTCCCAATTAATTTGTCTATTAGGAGTAAGTCTTCTATCAGCATCCTATATACCTAAGGTTGGGTGATGCCCTTCCATATACCAAGGGTTAGGTGATGCCTACCTTGGTTTCCCTATTAATTTGCCTATTAGGTGTAAGTATTCTATTAGCATCCTATAAATCTAAGGTTGGGTGATGCCCTTCCTTAGACCTAAGGTTGGGTGATGTCCTTCCTTAGACTTCCAAAATCCTATTCAAACTTATCATTCGGTCAACGCCAATATGTGCAGTAGAAGTTCCTTCTACTACACATATTGGTGGTCCATTTATTGACCTCATTTTTGGATGAGGTCACTTTAACCTTTTTCTAAACTCTAGAGCCTAGGACTTCCTAGATCATAGGATCCCTCTAGTTTCATACTCTAGGATCAATATAGATCTCAGGACACTCAAACCAAAATCCAAGGCCAAGGGCTTAGGTCCTGAAAGCCTTATCTAGTACTATTTCAAATACTTCAAAACCCAGTTAACTGACCCCCGATTCAGATTCTATCAATTACAAGTTTATAAGATATGTCTCTGGGGTCAACCCTCCAAGTTTGAGCTCAGTCTGATATTTCTAAGCCTAGAAACTAAACTCAGTTCCAAATGTTATAAAATATTTAGATATTTATAACCTATGCCACTAGACTTGTCACCTAATGGAATTTGACCTTGGGACCTTCCCCAAACCACTTGATCATGTCTATAGCTTCTCCCATGACATATTGAACAGCAATCAATACTTTCCCAGACCTAATTTTACCCAGGTTTTACTAGGGGTCAAAATGACCAAAATACCCTCTAAGAATATTTTTGGTCTTTTCCCCAAGTTCCAACATGTCGAACCCATATTAAATTCCAAATTTCATTCAAATGAATCCTAAATGACTTTAGGAACATATTGAACCCAAAATTACTCTTTGGTTTGACATGGTTGACCAAAATGCCCTTAATAGATTTAAACATCAATTTTCAACTCAAATGACCTACCCAATGCATGGGATCACTTCCATTGATCTCAAAACACTTATTGAACTTCTTTGAACCAAATTTGACTCATGGTTTGACCAAGTTGACCAAGTCAACTATGGTTGACCAAATCAACCCTTAACCTATAAACTTGTCAAATTCAATCATTCAACCCATTTCAATCAAATTAACCCTTCAAAATTATTTAATTGGACACCCTTCACATGTCCAAAGTCTTTCAAGTCAAACCTCATCTTGGGTTGACTTGGTCAACTCATTTGGAGAGGTCAAAACCCTCTCCAACTTCATGTATTTGCTCAAACTTCAAATTCTTGACCTCAAGCCCTTCTTAATTGAATCCTAGCCATCCAAATTAAAAGCAAGGGCTTAAGGTGGGAGAACTTGCCCTAATCCCATAGCATGCACATTTTCACATAAGTTCCAAAACTCTAGTAGCCTCCAACCTTCTAAGAGCTCCTCCCACACGTTCCAGCACTCCCCAAGGCCTTCTCAAGCTTTCCCCGTCATTTTCAAGCCTCAAATCACTAGTTTAGTGAGGAGAGAGCATTCTAGAGAGAGAAAGAAGATTTTTCAATGTAACTCTTAATCCTATTAGATCTAGCTCTTAGTGTCTTCATCAAAGTTGTAGAAGATCACTGCAGCTTTCTAACAAACCCAAGATCGTGAAATTCCACTATATAGATTGTAAGATATCTTCATTTTTAATTTAAAATTAAATTTGAAACTGCAGCAAATATACAATGCATGGAGCCTCCAAACTCTAGGCAATGTTACATCACATAGCCCTCTAGCTACATTTTGAATTTTGTGTTATTATGTTGAGTATTTTGAAATACATGGGCATTTGAAATTTTTTAACTCTGATTCAACCAGAGTCATCGATCTCTCCTCTTTGTGATTCGACGGTCGGATCTATTGATCTGACGTGGCTAAGTGGTCCGTTCAGGACCCGACACGTGGCACCATGCCATGCCGCCACGTCGTCGTAGCCAATGATTAGCCAAAGGCTGATTTGACCTAGAATTGAATAAAAAATGTTTTAAATGTCCCAAATATTTCAAAATTCACAGACAATTCTATTTTCCACCAAATTAGGCATTTATAAGCTCGTTATAAAGGTATTTAGTTGTAGTATTTATTAAAATTAAATTTAACTTGTTTTGAGGAACGGATTATGAGTAAATTGAATTTATTTAGTTTTAGTTTTTCTCAATTTACTTGCAATCCAGAGGTCAAATGGAGCCCAATTTTTGGTGGAACATTTATGAGAATCTAAGGCATATTTTATAATTTATATAGGATTTTATGCTTTCTATTTTTCTATGATGTGAATTTTTAAGGCAAAGTGTCCATTTTCGACCAAAAAATTTGAAAATTCATAACTCCTTAGGGTTTTAGTATTTTGCTGTCATATTTCGGTGGTATGATTGCATGTATGTCAGGGCTAGGAATATCAAATTCCAAGCCTATTTAAATAGTAGTGACACTTAGGAAAAATAATTAAGGAAATGTCTAGAAAATTCATAGGGAATTATACTCACACCCAATAGGAGTGAAACTTAAACATAGTAAACTTAGTGATAATAGAGACCATAGGTTTAATTTTTACTTAATTTGGAGATCATTAGGTTAAAAAATTGAGTATGTCAAATTTTAGCCCGTTTAAGGACTTAGAAAATTCAATAAATCATCAGAAATTTAGATTAATTCCAAAAAATACCCATAATACCTCTAACCAACCAAATTTTAACTATTAATCAGTGAAAATTGAAATCCCTTTAATTTGACATTAAAATCTACTTTAATTTAATTTTAGTTAGAATTAAAGTTTTATCAATTTTAATTAATTAAAAATTATTACAAATTCTAAAAAAAAATCTTTAAACACTTGCTGATCTCTCTTTAGATCATTTATGATCTTTGGAGGTTATTTCAAGAAGTTTAGAATTCATTTGGTTTCAAATTACTAAAAAGTGCCCTTCATTGAAACAATTAAATAAATCCAATAAATGCCTTATTTTCCAAAATTCATAACTAATTAGAGAAAAATCCAAAATGAACAAACTTAGTGTCACTAAACTCCAATTAAGTTCTAGTATTTATTAAAAATGTCAAACCTCTAAAATTTAGGTCAAAATCGGGTCAAAACTTCTAAAAATCATAAGTTCTAGTAGAAAACTCCAAATTAAGTGTGCCATCAGTCTATGAACTCATAATAGGACCTAATATTTATTAAAAATTTGAAACTTATAGAATTCACTCCAATTCTAAAATTCAATTTTTGACCCCTTAGTTAACATATCTAGTTGTTTCCCTAAAACCCAATAATTGTTTAAAATTCAAGAATTTTCTAATTTGACTAATAAAATGTTTAACCAACCCATTAAAATCAGTAACTAATCTATTTCATTTTATTTTAATTCTAACTAATTTACATTAACTTAATCAACCCTGATTACTACTAGGTAACCGAGGCCTATGAGGCTATTAGCTTAGCCCCAAGGAAGGTGAAATAAACTTCACGGTCTCGGTGTAAAATAAAGATAATAATTAACTAAACCTTAAAATATATTTAAATAAAATTCTTAATAAATTAGTATTTGAATTTTAATCTATATCTCCCTTTAAACCTTATCAAATCCAAAATTTTAGATAACTTTAATTAACTACCCAGTTTAGGATCTACCCCAGCCACATGACCTTCTACACACACTTTAGATGGTTTACTATGATAACCAACCCTAGATCTAAGTTAGGCCGATGTTTACTTTATTGGTGTGTGTCAAATTTTTTGTGATTTTACTGCATATTTTGGATGAAATTGTCTTGCTGTGTCTGTTTACTTTTTACTGCACTCTGTAGATGATTGATGTGTTTGGCGACTAGATTACCCTTAGGATAGGAATGATCTGGATGTTCACATAATTTTTGTAGGTGGCCACGCTCGTGCAGGGTAATAAAAAAAGGGCTTAATCAATAAAAAATTAATTATAATTATGCTTGCATAGGTGCTTCAACTGCTAAAGCCCCCAAATAAAAAGAGCATGGCCAGTGTGTTTATTTATTTTCATGCACATATATAACTGCTTGGGAATATATTTTGATTTATTAACTGCTTAGGATAACCCTGCAGGAGAGCCTAAATTTTTTTTTATACAAATGTAATTTGTGTGAGCGTTAAGTATTGTGAAAGTAGAGTTTTGAGTTGGGATACTTAGATCCAAAGGTTGGATTCCAAAGAGAAAAGGATACCCCTTAGGGGATTAGCCATTTTCTATTTGGAAATCCAAATTTGGATCACTGCTTCCTTTCCCAAAGAGGAAAGAGTGGCCTTCCCCTCAAAGGAAGTTCCCTCTTATCCATTTAAGTAACCTACCACGAAGAATCCAAGGAGCTTGAAGAAATGGAGATCAAAGGAGAACAAGATTGAAAATTTTAAGACTAAAAGTATCCAACTCAAAACCACTTATGTCTCTATTAGGTTTAGAATCCGGGTTGTTGTCAGTGGTGCCCCACCACTTTACTTTCTGCAAGACCCTGGTTTGTAATAAGCAAGGCAACTTTGCCAATGGATATTTATTAATTAATTCATTTATATTTGATGTTTTGAGATGATTGCATATATAATTACCATCTTCTTCTAGTTTTTTTTTTGGGGTTTGTTTGCCTCTTTTGCTTTCGCCTAAATCCGTGAGACTCGTGAGGGTGTGAAGTTTTATACTCATAATTTTAAAGTTTAAAATTTCAGCGAGTCTAAATAACATAGAAAGATAATGAATTTAGGGAATTAGCTGGGGTCGACCCTGGGGTTGCTTTCATATTTTTGCAAAACTTCTTTCCTTGCTTGAAACCCTTCCCCACATATGGTTAGAGTACGGATAGTCTGACCTATGAGGACGAGGTGCCGTACCTGGGGATGTCCAGTCTTCTAAAAAATTATTTTCTAAGCCTATTTTTTAATTTTCAAGTATATTTGATTTAAAGTTGTCAACTAGCATGCATTGTATTAGAAATAAATTAAAAGAGTCAAAATTTTAATTTTATTAGTCCTTGGCATTTTACACCCAACATAAGTTAAATGGGCCAATTAGGAAAATCTCTAATGTCAGCCGCAGCTCTCTAAAACCTTAAATAAAATGTCCATTCCACTCTTTCATAAAATACCATATTCATGTATTTTAAATCGATTAGGTCATTAGCTGGCTCCCTAATCCAGGATGGGGTAAGTCCAGGTTCTGCATTGCATTAGTTAGGTTCGGACAATTGAGGTCTAGTGTCTAAATTTAGATTTAGGATCCTGGACAGATCTTTGATTATAAGACCCCAAACATCAGGAATCTAATCCTAAATTTTTAATAAAATGCTTAACTCTAATTAAATCTTCTTTCAATCCTAAAATATAAATCCCAACACTTAGATTAAGTTGGGATACATATGGATGGTTCTGGAATCTTAAAGCGTCCCCTACTTTTCTCCTCTTGATTTCGATAATAACTGCTCAATTTTGACCCATTCCCTTTTTGAGTTTCCAAAATTCACCTCCTTTTCATATCACTCCTAGAAAATCTAAAAAAATTTTGTCACTATTTTAATCGAGAGTTTTCAAATGGGATTCTTTCTCCCTATGATGTAATTAACTAGGAGGGCTTGCGCTCATAGAAGATTTAGAACCACACGCACCTGATTTTCAAAATTGATTTTTCAAAATTTTATTTGATTTCTTTGGGAAAATTTAAAACACTAACGATCATTATCATCATATTCAAAGAATTAACATCAAATGATATTTTCCCCCTTTGGGGAGATAATATCATTTGTGATTAAATTTTGGATATCAACTCAATGATCATCTCGCCAGATTATCGTAGCAAGATATTTGGTCGAACTCCATTTAACCCTTCAGGGTCATATGAAGTTCTTCTTTAAATCCAGTTACAATGTTCAAGGTAGAGTTTATGATTCTAAATCTGAACCCCATTTTGAAAGTTTATTTTCACCTCCCGAGGTGATATACCTTTTCAGATGGATTGTCCAATTTTAGAATTAAAATTTAACTTCAATTTTAAAATTTCTGAAGAAAGTCAAGCTTTTTAAAACATGTTTTCAAAATTCCACCAACATTCTTCTATCGCTTTTATTGCTTGTGATAATATGGTGGATCAATGTTTACCAAATGTTGATATTCATAATCATGATAATGTTGAGTCTATTAGTTTTTTGTACGACTAACAAAACTTTAGTTGATTTGAATGGTAACTCTGTTCCTAATAATATCTTTATTGTTTTGGAAATGGATAAGGAAGCTAATACTGATTCTCATATGATAGAATAAGAGAGAAATGATAATCTGTTGGAAGAAGGTGAAGTTGGTTCTGTGGATGTTTATCCCTCTTTGGGGAAAGGTAAAGGTAATATGGATAATGATGGTATATTTATGGAGGATGAATGTCTTCAACAGATTTATAATGTTGACATTCATAGTAAGACCCCTTCAACATCTTGTTATAATAGTGATGCATTTACTAATACTGAGGATATGTGCTTTGTTGCTAAATTTTTTCCTAAGGATGATAATGATACTAGTTTTTGTAAGGTTCAGAGTAAAATAGGTAGGAAAAAATAGCAGTTTATATTGCAATGTCACAAAACTACTCTCACACACACTTCCCATTAGTTTTATTTATTTATGTTTAATTATATTATATGGAATGTGATGGGGATTGGTTGTTCTTCCTCTAGAATTTGTGTGAAGAATTTATGTCATATTCATAAAGTTTCTATTCTTGTTCTACTTTAACCTCTTTACTTCATCTTCCAAGTTAATTAGCACTTATCATTTTTTCGGCTTTAATTATGCTACTTCGAATGTGGTTAATAAGATTGGGCTTTTTTGGAAGGATCCAATTAAGATTGATGTTATTGGTGATTTTACTCATGTTTTACATTATCAAACTGAGGTTTTTAACTTTCACTGTTGTGCCTTGTTTGTATATGTTGGTTCCTCTAGTTACATTAGGAAAATGCTTTGGGACCAACTTATTAATTTCCATAATATTTGTAGTTTCCCTTGGCTTTTTGGTGGTGATTGTAATGTTATTACTAACCCATCTAAAATGATTGGAGGTTCCTCTCCGTCCTATCGGTGTATGGAGCATTTTAGTAGTATAATTTTGGAATGCAATCTCATTAATATAAGATTTTTTGGCAATCAATTTACTTGGAATCACGATCACTTATGGAAACAGTTGGATCATGTACTAGTTAATGACTCTTGGATTAGTTCATTTAATGCTATTAATATGCAGCATCTTAGTAGAACTTTGTCTAACCACACTCCTTTACTTATTAGTCTTAATTTTAGACAATTTGATGGCTCTTCTCAATTTAGATTTCAAAATGTCTGTTTACTTCATGATTCTTTTTTTGAGGTTGTGGAGAAAAAATTGGCATGCTCCTCGATATTCGGATAATTCTTATTTTGCCATTAGGAGGTTGTGGTTTAAGCTAAAAAGGCTTATGCAAGTTTTAAATCGGTGGAACCATAATGTTTTTTAAAATATCTTTTTTAATATTTTGGAGCTTGAACAACTTTTTGAGAATATGGATTCTTCTTGTCAAGCTTACGTTCTAATGTTAATCACTCTCTTTTAAAAAAAGCTAAGGAGGATCTTTTCAAATTCCAACCTCAGGAAGAAGCTTTTTGGAAACAAAAAGTTGCTGCTAAGCATTTGGTTAAGGGGGTAACAATACTAAATACTTTCATGCCTTGGTTAAGAGGAAATGTTCTAAAAATGGTATTAATAAAATCCAACATGATGATGGTTTTGTTTATGAGGATTTTGTTGAAATTGCCAATTTGGCTGCCCTTCACTTTCAAAGTCATCTTAATAAGGATGTTAACCTGGTTCAGCTTACTGATCACTCTTTTATACCTAACCTTATCTCCCAAAAGGATAATATAAATCTCACTAATCCTTCATCTTTTGAGGAGGTTAAAGATACTTTATTTGGTATGAATAGAGATTCGGTGGCTAGTCCTGATGGGTTTACTACTCAGTTTTTTCAAAAATCTTGGCATATTATTAACAAGGATATTTTTGCAGGTACTCTCAATTTTTTTACTGATAATCGTATTCCTAAGTTTTTTATGTCTACTTCCATTGTGCTTATTCCCAAGAACAACTCTATCAATACTTGGAATGACTTTAGACCTATCAGTCTTTGTACATTTTTTAATAAGTTGATCTCTAAAATTATTATGAACCATCTCACTTTTCTTTTACCTAGAATTATCTCTACCTCTCAAATGGGTTTGGTGAAAGGTAGGGTTCTTACTGATAACATTTTATTGGCTCAAGAACTCTACCATGACTTGGATGTTAGGGTTAGAGGGGAACTTGATTTTAAAGCTTGATATTGCCAAAGCCTTTGACAATATTAACGGGTCCTTTATTTATCATATTTTGGAGTATTTTGGTTTTAATTATGTGTTTGTTAAGCTTATTAAGAACTGTAATGAAGGTGTTTATTTTCTTATTATTGTGAATGGCTCTACTAATGGTTTCTTTAAATCTTCTCGTGGCTTAAGGCAGGGAGATCCTATATCTCCTGCTCTTTTTATCATTGCTATTAAATTCTTATCTAGAGGGCTTACCAATCTTTTTGAGAATAATCTTAATCTCTATTTTAAAACTTTGGGTGGTTTTCCCATTTATCATTAATGTTTTGTGGATGACTTTATTATTTTTACCAATGCTTCTACTAATAGAATTCAAAAGATTATGGAATTTTTTAATATTTTTTAGATGGTATTCCACTTTTTAAGGGTATAAAAAAACTTTCCTTTTTGATGATCTTATCACCTCTATGTAAAATAAACTCTTAAATTAGGATTCTTGTTCTCTTAGCTTTGGTGCTAGGATTACTCTGATCAAAAGTGTTTTGTTTTCTCTACCTGTTTATAGATTTCAAACTATTCTTCCCACTAAAGCTGTTTGTAATAGGGTTCATATTATTATTAATAAATTTTTTTGGAAAGGTATTTCTACTAATCCCAAAATTTCAATGTTGTGGGTATCATACTGAAGGTGGGTTAGGTTGTAAAAATATGAACAACTTGGCACTGGCCTTCTCTTATAAACTTTGGTATAATTTTTGTACTAAAATGAGCCTCTGGGGTAATTTTATGTTATCAAAGTACTTTGTTGGCAAACATCCTACCACTTGTTTTAAGCACGATGACTCTAGATTATGGAAAAGACTTTGCAATATTAAATGGGAGGTTGAGCCCTACATTTCTTAGGGTCTTGGTGAGGGTAATGCTTTCTTTTGGCAAGATTGTTGGTTAGTCAAACAATCTATTGATTATATCCAAAAAACTTGTTCAATTGCATCGATTAAGGTTAATTCCTTCTTTATTAATAATTACTATGATTTTGATAAACTTTGCAATGTTATTCATGATTTTATTGTTCATCAAATTCTTAACTTGCCTATTAATACCTACACTAAGGACATTATCTTATGTAATTTTTCTAGTGATGGTGGCTTCCACTTAAAAAAGGCTTGGCATACTTTTAGAGCCTGTGGAAATTGTGAGAATATTTTTTTGTTGATTTGGTATACAAGCATTCCTACTACTGTATCTATTTTTATTTGGAGAATTCTTAAAAGATTTATTCCCACTTATGATAATCTCATCAAAATAGGTTTTATGTTACCCTCCAAGTGTCAATGTTGTTATCATATCGAAAATATGCATCATGTTTTCATTTCTAGACCTATTGTAGTCAAAATGTGGGTTTATTTTGATGATTTGCTTTAGATAAATTGTTTTATTGCTCATATGTCTATTTATTTTATACCTAAAGCTTGGTTTATCAATTATAAAGGGCATATTTTTAATGTCATTCCTACTCTCATTCTTTGGTTTTTGTGGTTAGAGAGGAATAATTCTCTCTTTAATGGCATTCAGATGAATCATCATAAGGTTATTCAGAAGGTTAAAGATAAGATTTTTTCTCTTTTTACTATTAACTTACTCTCCTTGAGGAACTTTAAAAACTATTACTTTGTTGGTAAAGAGCTCAGGCTAAATTTGGAGGGCTTACCTATTGCTTCTAAGGTTAACATTATTTATTGGCTCAAAACTCATATTAATTTTTTTAAATTAAATGTTGCGGGTTCTATAAGTGATTCTTTGATGGGTTGTGGTGGAGCAATCAGGGATAGTTATGGTAAACTCATTGTGGCTTTTGCTGGTCCAAGTCCTAATTGTATTTATGTTGTTGTTGTTATTTTGTCCAGGCTGTATGGTAAGGTTTTCATCTCCCTTAACCTTACTAACATTATTTTTGAGATGGATTATGGTTTTTATTTTAAATTTTTAGATACGATTGAGGATATTCTTTGCTCTCCTATACTTTTTTATGATGTTAATGAAATTAAAAATCTATTGGGTTTTTTGAATTTCTCCTTTCATCATATTTGTAAGGAGGGTGATGCTTATGCCTCTTGGCTTGCTAATTGGGGTAGTAATCTTGACGATTTTTATTATTATGTTGAGGCCACCATTCCTGTTTCTCTTAAAGGTTTAATTCGGTTGTTGAGATTGGTCTACCCTATGTTAATATTTAATTCTTTGTTAGGGCTTGTTTTCTTTGGCTACCTCGGGTTACTGTTGCCTTAGTTGTGAATCTTGGTTGTTGGTCCTCATTTCTATTTACTGCTTTGTTTATTTTTGCTGGTATTATTTGGTGTTCTAGCTTTTGCTTCTGGGGTCTTTCTTGTTCCTCTTCATTTTTCCATCTGGTTATTTTTTTGGAGACAAAAACTATCTCCTTGCTGGCTTAGGGTGCCTTGGGGCTTGTTTGGATCTTTTGTTGTTAGTTCTCTTTTCTATTTGCTTTCCTTATTTTTTTTGCTGGTGTGACTTTGTGCACCAACTTTGGTTACTAAGGGCTCTCTTTTAGGCCTCTGATTTTTAGTTGGGTTGCTGTGTTGCTCGGGTGGCTTGGTTGGATGCTTTTATAAATTTGGAGTTTTGGGTCGTGATTCTTTGGTCTATTTATTTTCTTTCCTGATGGTCCTATTGATGGTCTATTTAGTTGCTGGAGGTTTCCCAACTCTAGATAATGGTTTCCCTAGAGGTTTTTTGGGTTCTTTCTAGTGTTTTTTGTTCCTCCACTAACATTTTTCAATCATATTCATTTTAGATGTTGTCTTGGTGGATTTAGACTTGAGCTGTGATTGTACATATGATGTTGTTGATTGGTTTCCCATTGGTGCTCTCCTATCTTTATATGGCGGTTCTGGCCGACTAGGGGTAATTGTGGGAGTTTGCCTTTGGGCTGGGGTGTTTATGCTCTTGATTTATATAATCTTGGGGTTTTGCTTTGGCTTTTGTATCACTTTATGTGTTGGAGTGGCCTGGGGTTGGACATTGGTGACATGCTGGAGGAGTTCATTTTTTTGCTGGTGGCCTTAAGCTTTGATGTTTGTGTTTTTTATTTCAGTCCTTATTCTAGACTGCCTTTAGGCTAGGGATTTTTGATCTCCTGGAGGTGTTGAATTTATTTGTTGTTAGCCTTAAGCTTTTCTATTCAGGTCCCTTAAACGGGTGGAAGGTGTTTGCTTCTGAGGGTAGGATTGAGTGGCTTATGGATTACCTTTATGAGGCTTTTTCTACTAATTATATCCCGAGCTCTATAAGTCTTTATACTTCTTTTTATTTTATGTGGATTATCTATAAAATTTTGTTTCACAACCTTTTGCTCTGCAGCTTTTTTGTTTTACATGTTAAGTTGATTATGGATGTCCTCTACATTTTTTGCAGAAAGATCGTGCTTCCTGTCTTTTATTACATCTTTTTTAATGCTTATCTGTAGCATCGATAGCTTGTTATTAGGTTATATTGTAATTTTGATTAGTGGAGACTTTTAGCTCCTAGGTTTTTCTTTATTTTGTTTTGTAGCTCATTGGAGCATTATTGAGTTAATTATCTCCCTTAAGGACTTTGTAATCATTTCTATATATTAAGACTTAGGCCCCATCACGGGTTTTAACTAAAAAATATATAAAAAAATAAGGCAGCCGATGATGAATTCATGTGAGGTTTTTGGGTTTCAAAAAAATATATATCCATGAAGGGTAATTTTTAAATTAAAACCCATAGCATGGCTTACACATTAATACCAAAAAATGATTACAAGTCTTTATAATCAAAAAGAAAATATGACCTAAGCAACCATAGAACCCTACTAGTTACATTAAAAGAGAAAAAAAAAAGATATAAATAAAAGAAGCGGGGCTAATAGCCGCCACCCAAAAAAACCCTAATAATAATAAAAATTGATCTCCCATTGGAACAAGCAGAAGATCATAGAAAAGAATGGCAAAAAAGAATAGTTTTCATGCCTTAAATACAAATTTCCCTTCACCAACAACAATTTTAGCTCCTCTATAATTGACAATATTGGGAAAATGAGCACTTTTAGCTGTACAAAATAATAGAAAACATGATATTTGGCATATAAGATTAGAGAAATAATTGATAGAATGTAATGCACCAAATGATATTGGAGGTGATTTTTTTTTGGGAGGGGAGAACCCACAGAGGGGCCTACAAGTTAATTAAGAAAAATATTATACACTTCTTAAAGGGATCTCAAGCACAATAAAGTTCTCAAGAGCTATAAAAAGAAAGTAAAAAAAATCCTAAGAGCTCGACTTCCCTACTAAGAAAAGTTCAATATAACGTAGGTACAACTATGACCCAAAAAAGGGGAACATATCAAAAAATAGCAACCAACTCGACCTTCCCTTCCAGAGCAACACCAATTCAAACACCTGTGATGACCAAGATGGAAATTGAACAAATAAATCCATAGGCTGGCAGGTTGATAGTCATAGCAATTATCCACAAATAAGTAATATAAATACAAGACAATATATAAACAAGCACCAACCAACAATTGACTGAACAACAAAGATAACCAACAACAAACCCGTAATCCATAATGACATAGAGATAGGAAACCAAGATAGATGGGATATATAACCAGCAACACAAAAACCCCAAATGATCCATGAGATAACATTCCAAATACACCAAGTAAACCAACATTGAGTCCACAGTAGCCAAGCATGGGAATAGAAAAAATAGCCAAATTATCCAGGAGTTACCAGTCTAAATAAACTATGTAAACCAACATGGATTCTACAATAGGTAAGCATAGGAACAAAAAAATAGCCAACCCAGTAAAAATAATTAGAAGCAAAATTATCAGCTAAATCATAGCCCATTTGGCACTCTAGAATAATCCCAACCCCAACTAATAAGAAAGGAGCCATGCCCAGGTAATAGAAATAGATTAGAAGAAATAGATAACACAGCAATCGACAAAGAATAACATCATGAAATAAGCTAAACCTTATAAAAAATAGGGAGCACAAATACATAAATTAAACCCACTTAACCCAGAACAAGCAACAATAATGTGGCTCCAGGGCAAACCCACCAGTAAAACCCCAAAAATACCCAAGGGAAGCATACAGGAAACTAGCCCACAGATAACCTGGGAATTGATGAGCAGCACAGAGGAGAATTGGTAGCACCCAAATAGGATAAAAACCCCAAGTGAAGTAACACAACGAGGAAAAACTCCAACAAACCAAGCAATAAGTAACCCCCAAACCAAAAAAAAAAAATGAGTCACAAGCTTCAACCAAAAATCCTCCATAAAATCTAATATAGTGAAGACCAATTTTGTCTAATCTAAAAGCCCTTTTAAGGGGGTAGGCAAGTTAGAAGCAGAAAAATCAATAAAATAGTATAGATTACACCCCAAATTTGCAAGCCAATCAGCACAAGTATTCCCCTCCTTATACACATGAATGAGGGATTAATTAACAAAGAGTAATAATTGCTTAATATCCCTCACAAGTTAAAAAAGAGCTGGATTGCACACAATATCATCTACATGTTTTAAACAATGAATACTATAAGTAGAATCAACATTAATTCAAATGTTAGAAATATTAATAGAGATGTATAATCTAATCCCAAAAAGAATACTCGAGAGATCAACAAAATTCACAGATTAATTATGTAAGGGCCTGTAATTCACAAATTAATTATGTAAGGGCCCGTAAATGACATAATAATAGTCCCACATCCGTCCCTAATAATCCCACCACACCCCAACATGGAATCATTGATTGTACCATCCATATTCAGTTTTTAGGAATTATTAGGAGGTTTGATCCAATAAATAGTTCTAGGTTCAATAGAAGGATGATCGCCCTGCAATGTCAGACCAAAATTAGATGCCACAAAGAAGTAGTTCTTAAAATTCTTGACAGAAAGCAGATTAATACAAAAAGCCTCAGAACCTTATCTTTTACATTCTTAATAATCCTATGATGGTTCATACTAACACTATTAAAAAGAAAATTATTTCTATCCAGCCATTAATACTACAGAATGAGAGAGGGAATAACATTTTTGATGTGGCATTTAGACTTAATAAACTAAGAGTTAACCATAGCATCAATAGACAACTTAGCATTAAAATAATTTAATTTGAAAATATTAGCAAAATAAGTCCAAGTTTTAATAGTTAGAGGGCTTGAGAGAAAGACATGATGCATGTTCTCCACATGAAAACAACATTGGCACTTGAACGGTAAAATAAAGCCTCTTTTAATTAAGTTATCATCAGTGGGAATGAACTTATACAAAATTCTCTAGATGAAAATAGCAATAGTGCAAGTAATAGATTTATGCCAAATCAGTGAAAAATCATTAGTGATATCATTCTTAGTTCCAAAAGCATATCAATCATCCTTTAATCTGAAGCCCTCATCCTTAGAAAAATTGCATAATAATAAATCATCTGAGTCAGTGTTCAAGGTATGATTTCTAATATGTTGAATAATAGAGTTAGGAATAACATTAGCAAATTTATCATAATCCAATAGTTCTCAGTGATGAAATAGTTCACCTTAACTGCCATAGTAGAAGAGGTATTGATAATGGAATCAATAGAATGTGTTTCCAATCATCGATCTTACAAAAAGAAGATGTTCCCACCACCAAGCACCTAAGAAATGTGGGACTCAACAACACATTTAATATTATAAAGTCTCTGTCACACTTTAGAATAGTTGGGTGCTTACCCACTGAACACTTAGCAAACATAAACTTTGCCCAAAGGCTCATTTTAGCAAGAAAGGTGTAGCATAACTTGAAGAAAAAAAGTATAAGCAAAATCATACATACTCACACCCCAAGGCACCCTTATCCAACAAACTATAATACTTTTCCCAAGAAGAACAAATAATTTTAGAATTTCTATTGGCCTCTTCCCAAAAAAATTTATTATAAACTTTATCAATTCTTATGCAAACCACACGAGTTGGTTTAAGAGTTTGGAAGATATAATCAGGGAGAGAGAAAAGATCACTTCTAATGAGAGTTAACCTACCCTAAAAACTCAAGAAATTAGAATCTCATAAAAAAAGCTTATTATGCACAGAAGTAATCAAATCATCAATGAGAAAAGTTTTCTTCCTACCTTTAAAAGAGGAACCCCAATTTACTTAATAGGCAAGTGACTTTGCAAAAAGCTAGTCTAACCTTTGATAGCCAAAATATGATCATTAGGCACTTTATTGGAGGTAAGAAAACCACTCTCACACTTGTTTATGGAAATCCCACTAACATTTTAAAACTTATGAAAGAAACCCATTAGTCTGTTAATCTTATTTAAATAAGCATTTGTAAAAATCATGAAATTATCAGCAAAACATAAATGAGAAATAGGAAAACTACCCAAGGTTCTAAAATAGAGGCTAGGGAAATTCTCAGAGAGGTTAGTAAGACATATAGATAAATACTCAATAGTAATAATGAAGAGGGAAGGAGAGATAGGATCACCATGCCTTAAGCCATGAGAGGATTTAAAAAAACTAGTACTTTTACCATTATTTTGAAATATCATGTTTTAAAATAATGTTGTCACCTCTCACCCTAATATCATGATCATGACAAAATTCTTGGGACATAAGGATATTATCAGCAGTAGCCTGACCCTTGACAAAACTCATTTGATAAGGATAAATTATTTTAGGAAGGATAGAAGTTAACCAACTCATAAGAATTTTAGAAATCAACTTACTATGAAAGGTACAGAGACTAATAGGTTTAAAATCATTCTAATTACTAACATAATTGTTTTCAGGGATGAGAAAAATAGAAGTATAAGTAAAAAATTTAGGAATAGTTTGACCAGTAAAGAAATCTTGAATAGCTAAATAAAGATCATTACTAATAATATACCAAGCTAGAAAAACAAGCTATCCAACCCAGCCACTGAGTCAACATTCATATTATGAGCAATCCCTTTGATTTCCTCTAAAGTTGGGGGTTTAGAGAGGAACTCATTATCAACTTGAGAGATGAGGTTAGTGATAACATAAGGGTTATCAATAGGGCCAGGAGTAAAATCCTTATTGAGACGATTATAAAAATGTTGAACTACCAAATTAGAAATTTCCTCAACATCCTTAGTAACAGAGCCATCATTACAAGTAATTTTATTACTTGAATTTTTTGCATGTTTCCTCTTGACCAACATAATAAAATATATATGTTATTGTCACCTTTAATAAGGTTCTTCGCAACTGCATTTTGTTTCCAAAAGGCTTCCTCCTAAGTTTGTAATTTAAAAACGCATTCTTCAACATCCCTAAGCAAACTAAAATTCTCATCAATAAGAAATAATTGACATTTAAGCCCAATAGTGTTCACTTTATCTTTAGCATTCAAGATATTGCTGAAAATATTTTGAGAAACATTATGACTTTACCATTTGATTTTTTTCTTAAGTCTTTTTAGTTTATACCATAACCTATTCATACCAAAGATAGAGTTATCAAGATGTAAGGGGGCATAATAATTTTCTTGAACCAAGTCCAAAAAAGAATCATGAAGTAACCACATGTTTTAAAATATAAGTTGAAGCGAAGAACCCATATGCCTCATCTTGAGTCTAATTAACCTAGGAGGGTGGTTAGAAAGAGTTCTACTAATACATTCAATATAAATAAAATTCAATGAATTAATTTATCTATCATTAAATAACACATGATATAATCATTGTCAAAAATGACCACCATTCCAAGTGAATTTATTACCAAAGAAGCCAATGTTAATTAAATTACAATCTAAAATCATATTATTAAAATCCTCCTTAGAATGATAGATTGGAGTAGAGCCCCCAATATGCTCATAGGGATTATAAATAGTGTTAAAATCACCACCAAAAAGCCAGAGCACGTTACAAATACTGTGGAAATTAGTGAGTTGCTCCCATAAAACTTTTCTAGTACAATGAGAAGAGGAAGCATAGACAAAGTAGGCATAATAGTTCAAATTTAAAATTTTATTATGACAATGTAGAACTTGAGTAAAATCTCCAACAACTTATATTTGAATAAGATCCTTCCACAACACCCAAATCTTATTAGGATAATTTGAAATAGAATCCTTAAAACCCAAAAATTGAGAAGAACTAAGTAATTTAATAAAAGTAATGAGAGGTTCAAGCTAAACAAGAATAGAAACATTAAAAATATGGCACAAGTTCTTAACCCTGAACCTAGAGGAGAGGCTTCCAATGCCCCTAACATTCCAAATAAAATATTTAAACATAAGAAAGATGCTAGTGACTAGTTTGTGAATGGGTGGTCCTTGGAGAATGTAATATGATGTTCTTGTTTTTTATACTCTTCCTATTTTGAAACTTAGTTTAACTACTGGCATTATCATCTTTGATGAAACATTTAGCCACAATATACAAATCCTCCATATTAGTAAAAGCATCACTATGATAATGAGAGTTTGAAAAATGCTTATTATCATTGAGCAGACCTGCCTTCCTTACCTCTTAGGAAAATTTTGTCTCCTCAAAGATATAACCATACTCCACACTTTCCTTACTACCCAAATAAATACCAGCATTTCCTTCGACCAAAATGAGCTACCTAGCCTCTTGATTATTCACAGCAGATTAAGAGGGCATAGTATTAATACAATTATTATTGATCATCATAATAGAGGTTTATTAATTGAGTCCTTTTTACCCACCTGATATTATAGACATCATATCTTAAAATAGTCAATCTTTACTTTTAACTTGATATTGCTTACCTCATACCTTCATAATTAATATTTGATTTTAATGGTTATAACCTTCAAGTATGCTTATACTCATACATCTGGTGTATTAAGAATTTGATAGCTACTAAGTTAAAAAGAAAAATTCTTTGCATAAAATTATCATTTAAGAAATGGCTGAAATAAGCATACTTAAACATCTATCAAATCTCTCTTATTCTCATAAATAGATAGTTGTGAATACTCCAATTTATTCACATGATGACTAACAAAATTCTCATAATGCATCTCATTATAATAAACATCTCAAATCTCTCTTATTCTCATTATTATCTTTTTAAAAATGTAAAACACAACTATGAATATACCAAAATACATACCTTCTTTCTTTTCCTTCAATTTTCAATTATTCTCCTTTCACTGTAATACTTCTTCCTCTAACCTAGTCTCTTAATCTTCCGTTTTCGCTTCCACAATTAGTTTCTACAATTACATCAAATTAAAATTCATCACGTAGTTCTATACTAATCAAATCCAATCTTGAAAACAATTTTCTAATCACTTCACTTCACTTACCTGTAATGTTGCTTTCCTTCCTTAATAGCCATAAAAGAAAATTTCCTTCACATTCAATGTATAGCTTCTTCATTGTCGAACACTTCAGTGAATTCAAGTGTTCTGATTTTTCAGGAATTCAAGCAGATGAGGAAGGAAAGATGGCCCACCACTCTAACTGAATTCCAAAACACACATCCCTTGCAAGCATCTATCTAGATAAAGATAAAATTTACTTAATTTAATTTAATATTACTTAATAACTTCTAAATAATTATTTAATTGTAACTAATAATAACCAATCATTCTTTCTACTTATTACAACCAACATATTAGTAGCTTCATATTTTTATCTTCTATAATATTTATCTTGCATTCTCTCTGAACTTGGTTATAACTTGTAATCTTATTTTAGAATTGATGGAGCTATATCAATTTTATCTATACGTGTCTTTTCACATTCATATTTTTCCATCAACTTTAGAATCATTTGTGCAGGTAACAAGAAGTTGCTAAATGCTTATCTTTAGTTCTGAAGCAGCTAAGTGTTTAATCGACTACCTGAACAATAGGATATGAATAAAAATTTTAAACAAGCATGATTATTGAACCAATGACTCTGGACATATCTATCATCATTTATGTTTATTCTTTTTTGAGTTATGAGTGAATAATATGCGAGTGATAAAAATTTTCATTTAAAAATTTAATTGATTTCTTTACCTAATTTAGGATCTTACAAATCTTCCCTCAATAGAATTTCATCCCTGTAATTTACTTTTCAAACTTTTTCAAAAAAGTGAAGAAACCTATTATTCAAATTTGTCTCTTTTTCCCATGCAACCTATTTTACTGACCTATGCTTTCATTTTACTTTTACAAAAGGAATCATTCTATTTCTCAATTTATGAACATTCCTTTCCAATATCATTTCAGGTTCCTCTACATATGTCAAAATCATTTTGAAGTTCAATTTTATTCTCTTGAACTCTCTAAATTATATTTGTAAGTCATTTTCTGATCATTAATATATGGAAAATATTGTGAACATCAGACATGTCTATAGGTAATGCCATCTTATAAGCAACTTGTCCAACTCTTTCAATGATTTCAAATGGTCCAGTATAACAAGGATTAAATTTTCCACCTTGACCAAATCTAGAAATACCCTTCATTGGTCTCACCTTCAGAAATACAAAACCTCCTACTTCAAATTCTACCATTTTATGTTTGGGGTCATAGTATTTTTGTTGGTGGTCTTGAGCTACTTTTAATCTATCTCTAATTAATCTGACCTTTTTAGTAGCCTGATCCACTAACTTATAGACCCAACATTTGTCTTTCACCCACTTCAAACCAACTTAAAGAAATTCTATATTTTCTTCCATATAAAGCTTCATATGAGATCATCTTGATACCAGATTGGTAGCTATTGTTGTATGCAAATTCTATTAATGGAATATGGTCTCTTAAGCTACCTCTAAAATCCAATATACACAATCATAACAAATCTTTCAGTACTTGAATTAGTCTTTCTGATTGACCAACAGTCTATGGATGAAAAGTAGGATTGAACTTCATTTTAGTGCCCAAACCTCCATGAATATTATTCCATAGCTTGAATGTAAAACAACCATTTCTTTCTGATACAATAATTTTAGGAATTCCATGTAATATAATTATTTCCTTCACAAACAATTTATCCAATTTCTCCACTGAATCAGTTCGATGAATAGGAAGAAAATGTACTGATTTGTTAGTCTGTCAACCACAACCCATATACAATCATGCCCTTGCCTTGATATGGAAAATCCTGTAACAAAATTCATTGATATTTCTTCCAATTTCCATTCTAGAATTGGCAATGATTATAACATTCCACTTGATTTCTGATGTCCATCTTTAGTAACTTGACACTTTTCACATTTTGCCACATAGTATGACACATCTCTTTTCATTAATGGCAACCAAAAGACAATCTTTAAATCCTTATACATCTTTGTGCTTCCAGGGTCGATTGAATAATCTGAATTATGTGCTTCGTATAGAATTCCTGAATCAAACCTGATTCTCTTGGTATACACAAATGCATATTTCTCCTCGCTATTCCCTATTTATCAAGATTGAGATCCTCTCTTTTTCTTGATTATTCTTGCTTCAAAAGGTTATGATATTCAGTGCTAGTTCTCTGAGCTTCAGTGATTCTTTCCTCAAAAGAAGGATGACTTGACTTCTGATTAAGGCTAACTGCATCTTGGTCTTCGTGCACTTTTACTTCCAATTGTAAGGCTTCCATTTCTTTAATCAACCTTTCTTCTGTATTCAACATACAATTCAAATGTGTTTTGGACTTTTTGCTCAATGCATTGTCTACTACGTTACCTAGACAGTAATAGATGTCAAGATCATAATCCTTTATTAATTCTATCCATCTTCTTTGTCTCAGATTTAATTCCTTGTGAGTAAAAATATATTTCAATCTCTTGTGATCTATAAAAAGTTCACATCTCACCCCATATAACTAGTGTCTCCAAATTTTCAAAGTAAATACCACTGAAGCCAATTTTAGATCTTGAGTTGGATAATCCTTTTCATGAGGCTTCAGCTATTTGGAAGAATAGACAATTACTTTTTTTTAATTGTCACTCTATTTAATTCTCTGTAGTTTATACAGAGTCTCATAAAATCATCCTTCTTTTGAATAAATAACACTGGTGCACTACAAGGAGCTGAAGTAGGTCTGATAAAACTCTTTTTAATTAGTTCAGCCAACTGACTTTTCAACTCTTATATTTCCTTGGTTTTCATTTTGTAAGGTGATTTCACAATGAGATTTATTCCAGATTAAAGATTTATTGAAAATTCCACCTCTCTTTCTGGAGGTAAATCCTTTCATTACTCTGATAATACATCTACAAATTCATTCACTATAGGAATGTAATTTATATAATCATCTTTCTCTTTAGTTGCTTCTAACTTTGCTAATAAAACTAATTCATCTGCTTTTAGGCTTTTATGCACCTGACTAGAAGAAATTAATGTGGAAACTACCCTCTTTCGCAGTGAATGTAAAATATTTCTTCCCCAGATAAATCAAACTTGATGACAAGATTTTTGACCAATCAATCCATTTAAAAAATTACTTCAAACTCCACCAATGGAAGTACTTTTAAGTGTGATTAAAACTTTCTACCAGCTATCATAAAATTGATTAAACATGTAGTATTTGCATTTAAATGATCACATGCATGTAATCTAACACTCGCTCTAAGAGTAAAATTAATAGGCTTTACATGTAATTGCTCACAAAACATCTCAAATATAAATGAATGTGATGCACCAGAATCAAAAAGTACTATAACATGTAAATTTGAGATATTTAAATTAAGTACTTATCACAATCTCAGAAGATTCTTTGGCCTCTTGAGAAGTTAAGGGAAATACTCTAGCTGGTGCTGATCTAACTACTTCACTTGAGGATTCTCTTTTTATCTTCAAAGAAGGTTGATTAAAATTTGGCATATCACCTCTGTACTGATCTATCCTCTGATTTCCTCTAAAATATTTTTCCCCTTAAACATTCTTTGAACAGTTTCTCTTAATATGTCCTGATTCCCCACACAAATAACATTTCTCTGAGATTATCAAACATTTTCCTAGATGAGATTTTTCACAATTTGCACAAATTGGTATTGCAGGTAATTTCATAAACTGCAGTTGTTGACTTTGTTGGAATTTTTGTCTCCTTGATGATCATCCCCTATGATCACCTTTCTCTTTCTATCATTATTTTCTCATTTCTGCTTGACCACCTTTATATCATTCTCCAACAACCTAACACTTTCAACCAGTTTAAAAATTTTCTTTATTCAAAGAGGAATTAATGGTTATCTCAAAGAATCCCTAAAACATTAAAAAAAAAAAAAAAAATAACATTTTTCTTCATAAGTATTGATCAGCTGTGGAGCATACCTTAATAGAGCTGTAAATTTTGCTTCATTGTATAACACTCTTTGCTCCCTGCTTAAGGTTTACAAAACTTTCTTACATTGAATGCCTTGCTGATGTAGGGACATTCTATTCTCTAAAGACTTGTTCAAATTCTTCCCACATAATTTATTCCTCATATCTACTTCTGAATTTCTCCAGTTATTATCCCCTCCGCCATCTTTCTGCTTCACCTTCTATCATAAAGATTGCTAAGGCTACCCTTCTATTATCAAGACATCTCATTCCATTTAAAATTTTCTTTATTCTGATAATCCAGTCCTTAGCGCTTCTAGCATCAACTCCTCCTTGAAATAGTGGAGGTTTTAGACTTTGAAAAAAACTTTAAATGCTTATCCACTTCTGCACTGACATTATCACTTACCTCCACATTTGTAGTACTTCCAAGAGGGTTAAAAGTGACTGGTGTAACTACAGGTTGAACACCGATGCTATAGATCCCACTATAAATTGTATCTTTTCCATCATCTGCATCTTCATACTCACCATTTGAATTTGTATTAAGTTCCCTGACATTACATTAATAGTATCTATTCTTACTAGTGTTGGATCTACAGTGGGTACACTGCCTTTTACTGGTGCAACATTTTCAAGATCCTTAGAGATTCTAATAGGCTGTTGAGATGACTAGCCCTCATCCCTTTCAGGTATTCTTTCATCCATTATATTTTCAATGCATGTCATCAAGAGTTAAACATGTATATCATCATGTATTCCTAATTAAATGTTCTTTTCATATGCTTACATACAAGCCAAAATAAAGTTACATATAATTCAACTAAAGTTAGACTTATTTCTAACTGAGAAATACTACATTATCTTAGGCCCTGTAATCATTCCATCTCGTCCAATCTTATCCTCTTAGATAAATCTCTTTGTTTATGCTTCCTTAATTTAATCCTCAAAACCCTGAACATTGCTCTGATACCACTTTTGTAACACCCCACAATACCCCTTAACAGTACTATAGAGATTAACAAGAATAAACATAACATTTCCATCATTTGACTTCTCATTTATATCATTACATTTTAGACCTATATAAAAGATCGTATAAATCTCATCTAATATAACAAAGGAAGCATTTAATAATTCCCAAGTTTCATCAAAGACCTAGTATAGAGCAATTAAGAAAATATAAACAATTCAAAGTAAAACAACATTAAAATTGTTTACTAACCTTAAGAGTAGATTTCAAATTTTAAAAAAACATTGACAAAAAACTTAAATACTTACATATAAAACTTCCTCCACTTTTCCTTTCCCTTTTCCTATAAACAAAGCCAGTAAGAAGTAACTGGTGAGCAATGAGGCCCAGCAAATTATGTAATATAAATAATAGTTATAATATAATAAAATAAATAACTCAAAACTTTGAAGCCATAAATCATTAAACTCACTTTAATTGATAAAAACATCATAAATCTTAATTAGCATTATCCTTTACCTCTTCGAGGCTGCACTGAATATCAAAATTAAATATAAAAAAGACTTGGCTATACATTCATAATAATATTCAATGGATCCCAGGTAAGTCTGGCATTATCGCTATTAAATTACATTGAGGTTCTTTTTGCCTCATTAGGGGTCCCTTTTGCCCCACCTGCTACGCAGGTATCTTTTCTTTTGGGGTCCCTTTAGCCCCATCTTCAATACATGTTTAGTAATTGGGTCCCTTTTTCCCACCTGATATTGTAGACATCATATCATAGAATAGTCAATCTTTACTTTTAACTTGATATTCCTTACCTCATACCTTCATAACTCATATTTGATTTTAATGGTTATAACCTTTAAGTATGCTTATACTCATACATCTAGTGTATTAAAAATTTGATAGCTACTAAGTTAAAAAGAAAATTTCTTTGCATAAAATTATCATAAAAAAAAGGCTGAAATAAGCACACTTAAACATCTATCAAATCTCACTTATTCTCATAGATAGATAATTGTGAATACTCCAATGTATTCTCATAATGACTAACAAAATTCTCATAATGCATATCAGTATAATGAAATTTTAAAATATAAGGGATAGACTAACCATTCATGATCATTACAATTATAAATAATTACATAATTTACCTTCCTAACGGGTTGTCTCCTTCAAGTTTTCACTTCTTACCATTCTTCGATTATAAGTCACCTCAAAACATCATTTCTGCATATATTCAGGAATTTCCTGCATACTAATGGTATCAAGTGGTATACTTGCTTCAAAAGTCATTATTGTCTTTTTAGAAATTTAAAACACAGTTATGAATATACCAAAATACATACCTTCTTTCTTTTCTTTCAATTCTCTATTATTCTCCTTTCACTGTAAAACTTCTTCCTCTAACCTAATCTCTTAATCTTCCATTATGGCTTCCACAATTGGTTTGCACACTTACATCAAATCAAAATTCATCACGTAGTTCTATACTAATCACATCTAATCATGAAAACAATTTTCTAATGACTTCACTTCACTTACCTATACTATTGCTTTCCTTCCTTAACAGCCATAATAGAATAATTCCTTCAACCAAATCTCTCCAATTCGCCGTGCTGAAGATTGTTACAGATGTTCCTGCACCTAGCTGCTAATTTCTTCAAATGGCTTACGTGAACAAGAATTCCAACAAAATGGCCTTCTTTAATATTCAATGTATAGCTTCTTCACTATCGAACACTTCAGTGAATTCATGTGTTCTAATTTTTCAAGAATTCTAGCATATAAGGAAGGAAAGAGGGCCCACCACTCTAACTGAATTCCAAAACACACATCCCTTGCAAGCATCTATCTGGATAAAGATAAAATTTACTTAATTTAATTTAATATTACTTAATAACTTCTAATAATTATTTAATAATAACTAATAATAACCAAGAATTCTTTCTATTTATTATAACCAACATATTAGCAGCTTCATATTTTTATCTTCTATAATCTTTATCTTGCATTCTCTATGAACTTGGTTATAGCATGTAATCTTATTTCAGATTTGATGGAGCCATATATATTTTATTAGTACGTGTATTTTCACGTTCATATTTTACCATCAACTTTTGTATCATTTAAGCATCTAACAATAAGTTGCTAAATGCTTATCTTCGATTCTGCAAGCGGCTGAGTGTTTAATCTCCTACCTTAATAATAGGATATAAACAAAAATTTTAAACAAGCATGATTGTTGAACCAAAGACTCTGGCCATATCTATCATCATTTATGTTTATTCTTCATTTTTTTCTGAGTTATGAGTGAATAATATGCGAGTGATAAAAATTTTCATTCAAAAATTTAATTAATTTCATTACCTAATTTAGGATCTTACATCCTTGGTATTTTCCAGCTTTATTATGACAGTTTCATTTACCAATCCTTGAGTAGGAATCTCATTATGAGGTGCATTATGATTGTTGCAAAGCATAACCCCTAGTTTGAGCTTTTGATGATGACAAATAATATCATCTAAATATCTATTCATTGAATATCCTTGATTTCTTCTAATGTTTATGAGTACTAATATTTCAGGAAGATCATAAGTTACTCAGGACAATAGGAAGACTCAAGACTACGTAGAGGAGTGTGAGTCTAAAATAATATAATTTTCTATTTATTTTATTTTTTATATTCTTGAGTCTGGACATAAACTGCATGTAAGTCTGAGTAACCATGAACACACACAGGGGGAGATGTTTTTTTTTTTTTAAGAAATAAAAATATAGATTTTCTCTGTTAATTGTATTGTACAACTTTATATCGTACTGTACAACTTTATATCGTACTATACAATCTGATCTTTTAAAATGATTTTCTATGAATAATCATACTATACGATCAATATCATACTGTACGATGTTTTGCAAATCCAAAACCCTAGTCGCCGCTAGATTAGTTTAAGGAAGTTCTATTAGCCGCTCGTACTGTACGATTATGTTCGTACTGTACAATTTTATATGAATACTTACTTAAATTAACCCGTGATTAGTGGAATAAATTAAGGACTAATCTCTGATTGGTCATCGTACTGTATGAACCTATTTGTACTATACAATGAACAGAGGATGATTTTGATCGTCCCGAAGATCGTCTAGGATGATCCCTTGATTTGGACTAATAGTACTATATAAAGTTGATCGTACCCTACGATGAACAGAGATGAGTTTTGATCATCCCAGCTATCATCCTGCATGAACAGAAGAGTGGAGTCTCGTACTGTACGATGTTTTATCATACTGTATGATTCATTTTTAACTATTCATAAACCTTCATACCAGGACAAAGTCTGTTATATATATCATACTCTATGATGAAATATCGTACTGTACGATATTAACAGATACATCAAAAATTTCATGGATTTTGGAGCCTATTTTAAGTATAAAAAAAGTAATGTTTTTTGTAAGAAATGGAAAGAAGAGAACGTGATTAGAGAGGGAATCCTTGGGAGAGAGCTCTTGAGAAGTTTTTAGGCTTTGAGAGAGGAAGGAGAGGGTGAGCTTGGTGAGGGAGGAGTAGTGTGAGGGAGATCACACAATTGCTCCATTCTTGCTACATCTTGCTCCTTCTATGGCTTGAGAAAAACTTATGGGAGGCTCTTTTAGGGGGAGACTCTTCTACATCCATGACCTCGAAGGTACTCTGCCTTCTCCAGGAGGGAGAAAAATGAGAAGGTATGCTTCTGTTGCCAGGAGGGTGAGAAAAGTTATTGGCACTCCGCCACGCCGAGTTGGTGAAAGTGAGTCTTGTGAGGGCTTCTCCGCCTTGCCGAGGGGGGGGGGGGAAGGAGAATTATATTTTGTAGTGGAATTCTCGGAGTGGAGGACTCTGGGGAGTGGACATAGGTCATGGTTTGACTGAACGACTATAAAATTCTGGTGTGTTTTTTCCTTATCATTTTTTATTTTTTCATTCACTTTATTTTCATTATATTTGCTTGGTGATAATTGTGAAAGAAAAAGAATTTCATTGTTGCATGTTGAGTTCAATTAATTTCTTTCATATTAGTTAAAGCTTTCTTGTTAAAAATCTAAAAACACAAAAAATATTAGAACTCTTGCTTAGGATTTTAATTATTGCAACAAATTTTCGTAATTCACCCCCTCCTCTAGGCGATCTAGTAATTTCAATGATTATATATGGTTATTTTAAGGTTTAAAGGATTTTGGTTATCCATTGTTATCCATAGTCTACTAATGGTTCAATTGGGTTTAACCATATACTATTCAAGGTTTGAAAATATTTAGAGGATTTTGTGTGATTTTTGTAAGCTTTTATGAATAATTTAGGGTTTGAGGTTAAAGGCATCCTTTAATTATCAAAGTGACCAATGTTTATCAAATTAACCAATCAAAGGTGTCAATTTGATGTATGTATGATCATGTATAACAGCTCAATGTCTAGAATAGGAATCCATATCAAAAACTATGTAATTCAATATGATTCATACATACAAAGGATTTATGTTTAAAAGGGGTCGAAAGATCAAACTAGGTTAGCCTGACTCAACCATGGTTAACCATGGATTAGATTAAATTAAATCAATGAAATGATCATTATGAACATGTTTTATGAGTTTTACAAGGCTTCCAAGGTAATTTATATCAAAATGCCATGTTTAGTGGCATAATATATAAATATTGGAAAGTTTTATATGCTTGGAATATGCCTTAAGTTTTAGGGTTTAGAAGGATATGGAGGACTCCAAAATGGTATAAAAGACTCTAAAAACATACTTATTAAAAATGCAAATTGATATACACCATTTAAGAACCTTCATATAGGGTTTTTAATTAGTTGAAAGTTCCGCTAGAATAGGAAAAAGTCCAAGGAAACTTTAGATTTGAACACTGTATTTTAAGGTTGATATGAATTTATATTTTATTTAGGAATTAAGTTTATGTTTGATTGAATAGTTTAGGGTTTAAAATACTCAAATTATAGACAATAATTAGATGATTATCATTGATTGAGTAGCTAATTAAATGACCATCAATAATAATTATCAAATGGCAGATTTAGGGTTCATAGGTTCAATCACCATGTAGAGCACAATGGAGATCTTGATTTAAATTTTGATGTGGATCTCAAGGAATTAAAAGTCAAGAGTGAGGCTTTAATGTAGGGTTCTGACCTCAGACAAAAATAGGTCAATAGTGCTTCTAAAAGATGGATCATGAATAGATATGATTCAACGAGAAATAAAAAATTGATATAAGAGATGGTCTTTAATACATGTTGTGCTTTAACTTCTCATAATGGGATGGAGTTTAACCATTTTTTGGAAGAAATATATTGCTATTAATACATTGATGTGACCTCTAAAGGATAGTAGATCAATCATGCCGATGATATCCATACCCCAACTTTCAAAAGTCCATAAAGCAATTATACGATGTCGAATATTTTGCAATTGATGAACTACACTATTCGCATGACACTGATGGAAAAGACATGCAACATTCTTGCAACAATCCATCATTGATAACTAATAGTATCCCATAATCTAGCATGGATTTCTTCGACAATCTTCTGAGCTTCTAATTTATTGAGATAACATAAACCTATTCGGTCAAAAGATCTTTGATACATGATTCCATTTATTAGAATATATGAAAGTGATTTTCTTTTAATATGACCAGTATTTTATTTTTCACGAGGGAATTTTCTTTTTTCAAAAGAATTCAATGAAGGGTTGTCTTTAATCTACCACATAATCATCCACTATAAGAATAAACTCGCCCACCGTCACTACAAGAATAAACTCGCCCACGGTTAGAGATTCTTATTTATATACTCCAAATCTATTATAGACATAAATCTTATCTCCATCATGAATCCTAGGGTGACTTTTATTTTCCCTGCAAAATTACCAATTTTTTTCTCTAAAATAGTATCTTTTCATTCTATAGGTTACAACAAAGGTATTAGTCTCCATATTATATTATTCTGCATTTATATGTCTTTTGAAGAGTTCAACCAAATTGATCAAAGTACTCAGTTATTTTAAGTTGACTGCATACCAAAAATGTTCCTGTAGTAAACCTTGGGTGAGAGCATCTCAATTGATAACTAGCTACAGTTCCTTCACATTGAGCATCTCTTTTCAAAATAAAGTGATGAAACTCATTAATGGTTCACTCGATTATTGTGTCATTTATAGTAAGGCTTAAAAGTTCATAAGTTTCATTTAAATGCTAGCAAATTACATCACAAAACTTCTTTTACACATTACAAAGATAATAATAACACCAAGCAGCATACTTAAAAATAATCTTAGAGGTGACCTCTTCAAGGTAGTGAATAATAACCTATACATAAATGACTCTTTAATATTCGAGTGGGAGAGACAAATAAAATTAAGTAATATGGTTGGTGTGAACCATCATTTATTTCTACAAATGCAGATGATGACTTTGAATATGTTGGAGCATTAGCATCAACAATCTATTATGAGAAGTATTGATAAGTGATGACCTCCATTCTAAATTTTCCTTCTTTAATGACAAATAATCAAAGTAAGACCCTCACAATTTTGGTAGTAAGTATCCTATGCAAATGGGGTAGAGACCAAGTCCCCAGCTCTAGGAAACTCCATAACCTTATAAAAGAATTAAAGGCACCTCAAGCAATTCCACACGAGGGTTGACTCTTAAAGTTTTCTCTCGTGCTTCTTGAACGATTTGAATTGCCCACTCCTCAAATTCAATGAATTAATGATTAATCACATACTTATGATTTTTCATATTAACAGATGATTCACATCAACTTTCATGCTTTTGCTCCTTTTCTAGTTATTGACATGCACTACAATCATCACATCATTTAGAATGCTGAATCAAGATATTTTAATAAATCATACATGACTATATTGAGATTATTAGGGGAGAAAATAAACAAAAAGAGAATAAGATTTCTAAGGTGATGAGCTCTTAGAGTTCAATAAAATAATATTGCAAACTAAGAAAAAAGTCTTAGAGTTAAATTGAGTAAAATTACATAAACTGAGCTCACCCCTCGATATCCTATTTATAGATTTCGGTCATAGACTTTATCGCTATAGAATTTGTTATATGAATGATTATATATATATATATATATATATATATGAATGCACACACGCATATATATGAAATAAGGGGAAATAAAATAATTATCTAACTTAATCAGAAGAAGATCTAATTGGATGATGTCGTTGGTCGATCTTTTAAGTAGCCATCAACCAAATAATTGAATAGTTGAGCAGCTAAATAAATGTTTATCTTGAGAAGCCATCCCTCCAGGAGTAGTCGCTAGGGCTGACCTCATTGCTAATAATCATCATGGTTGTCAGTTAGGTTTCAATTATTCACAATGACAGGTTACCTGTTCATAGTTGCCTATTGTTGCATTCTTAAAGTGAGTTCTATGTTAAGATAGCGAGTATAGAGTTGAGTAAAACAATTTAACTTGACATAAATCAACTTGATTTTTTGAGCATTCTTATACCTATGAATGTACAATCATTTAATTATATTAATCTCAACCCTGCTAACATAAAGAAAACATTTTCAAATATTTCTTGTAATCAAATTGGTCAATACAATTTTCTTTCAAAATTTTCTTCATATTTTAATTCATGAATATGCATTTGAATATCTAATTTCATTTCTTTAAATTTTAAAATTGGTTTCATTCTTATTTGATGAAAAACTAATCACTTTATATAAAAATTAAATTCAAATAAAGTGATAAAATATGCACATCCTAACGATGATAAGTAAACATTAATATAATCAATAAACTGGTTTTTTTTTTTCTTTTGAAAAATGCAATAGCAATTTTATAGCAAATGAAAGAAAAGAATTAGGTACAAGCTAAGGAAAAGGCTCACACTCCTTCAATAAAGAACTAAGAGAAGAAGGAATGTTAGCAAAAGAAGAACTATCAAAATAAAAGTTATTTTCTAAAGCAAAAGTAGCACACATATCGGCTACTTTATTACAATCTCTATGAATATGATGTAAAATTACCTTATTGAAGTCGGCCAAGAATAGAAGATCTTCCTCTATCCGGTTGTAGCTTTGCCACCTAGCCTTATTCAAAGAATTTTGAATGAATTTGATAACGTTGAGATTATCACCTTCAATTATTACTTCTTTGCTATCAACCATCCAAGGTTGAATGAATCTTCTAATTGACATCACATTATCCATTTCAAGATGAGCTATATCCCAATGTGTTCTTCTTTAACCAAAAGCGATCAATAATCTCCCTTTATAATCTCTAAAGCAACCTCCAATACCAGCACTATACGAAGTTAGGAGAGACGCATCAACATTAATCTTAATCCATCTAAGCGGTGGAGGGTGCCAAATGTTTTGAAACTCCCTAGGGAGGTTACCACCACAGCTATCTATGAGTGGATTAGATATTTTAAAAGCTGAAGACATAACATTTGCTACTGTAACTGAGATAGAACTTGCAGTTTTACCATGGGCAAATTCATTTATATTCTTCCAATTTAAATATATCGTTGACTATATTAGGAGCAAAACAAGATACAGTCCTCAGCTCTCTTAAACAATCATCCAGAGATTCAAAAATAGGAATATAGAAACCCCATTCTTGGATTTTCCGAAAAACATCCTGTAAGTGTTTGCAACGGATAGCAATATGTTCCAGATTTTCCACTTCTTGACAACCTCTAGCACATAAATCAGCATTTGTAAGCTTCCTATACTTCAAGAGTTCATTTGTTGGGATGGCAGATTTACTCATTCTCCACCAGAACAGCTCTACCCGAGCTGTAAGTTTTAATTTTTTTAACCATGTTGAGAATCCCATATCATCCTCAATATTATTGCAGTTATTACAGGCTTCATATGCACTGGTTGTGATAGATTTTCCAGAAAGAAAGCCAATCTCTTCCAAATAATCCTCAGTAGCATTTCTATCAATCAGGATTTGTAAGATAAAAGTGAAAAGATCTTCATGGAAGAAGCAATGTAATTCTTCAAGTTTCCAGGAACCATTAAACTAATGAAATGACTGAGTTTTAAACCTTCCAATCCCAAGCAATCGGCAATGATTAGCCATTCATTCAAACAATTGTCTAACAATCAAATGTCATTAAGAATATCAATTTTCTTTTCATTAACCACTCTCCACCTTGATAAAGGCTTTAAGTATTCAACACCCTCATTCAGAATTTTCCAAGCAATTGAAGTACTGTTCCTGCATTTAGCCTTCCACAAATTGTCTCCATATTTGGCTGTAATAACTTGATACAGTAAAGATTCATGGTTTTGTAGCATCCTCCAAGACAACCTTGCTTTAAGAGGTCCAGCTCTACTAACCGTTGAATGAAAATTCAGACCCCCTTCAGCTTTTCATTTACAGAGAGTTTTCCAAGCAATGTAGTGCATACCATTCCTTCCATTCCTCTTATGCCATATAAAATTCCTACAGCATTTATCAACTTTCTGGAGCACCTTTCTTGGGACCAAATTATGTGTAGAAAAAAAATTTGGAAGAGTCAAAAGAGAAGCTTTAGGAAGTGTAAACTTACCGACCAAAGAGAGACATTTACTTCACCAGGTGTTCAGCTTTTGCATAGTTTTATCCAGAAGGTATTGGAAATCAGATCTCATAGGTCTTCTCAACATCAATTTAACACCTAAATACTGCAATTCTTTGACAGTTTTGAATTTCAAAATTTTCTTCACCCGTAGAATGTCAGCTCTATTCATTCCTTTACTAAACAAGATTTGAGATTTGGAATTATTTACTTTCAAACCTCTCTAGGAACAGAATTCCAGCACTATGCTTTTCAACTTAGCAGCTAGTTGTTTTGAAGCTTGAGAGAAAATCAATACATCATCGGTAAATAACAGATGGTTAATCTTTTGAGCTCTATGTGAAACTTGAATTCCTAAATCTTGACCCCTTTGTGCCACTGCTAAAGAGAAAAGATGAGCACAAATAATAAAAAGATAAGGCGATAAAGGGCTGCCTTGACGAAAATCATTTTCTGCAGTAATCCATTTGGAAGCTTTACCATTAAGAATGAAGGAAAATCTAGCATTTCTAACACATTCCATAATAAGCATAGACATTTTCCACGCAATGTCAAACATTTTAAAGACTTGACATAATGTGTCCCAACTCATACTATCGTAAGCTTGTTCCATATCAAGCTTAACCGCCATTAAACCTTTTTTGCTTTTCGAAACTCTAAGCTTGTGGAAAACCTCATGAGAAACTAGGCAATGATCAGACATTGATCTACCATTAAGAAAGGCAACCTGTTTTATAGTGACACATTTTGAAATACAACTTTTCATTCTATTCAAAATCATAGTTGCCACAAGCTTATAAGTAGTTTGACACAAACTTATAGGACTAAAGTTGGACGGAGCAATTAGCTTTTTGATTTTAGGAATTATAACAATTAATGTATCCTTCTATTCATTATGCATACAACCAGTTTTAAAAAAACTATTAATTGCATTCCATGTATCCTCCTCCACAATTTTCCAGTAAAATTTAAAAAAAGAAGTTGTGATGCCATCTAAACCAGAGGATTTGTTGTTACCTTGATTGAAAACATCCTTGATCAATTCTTCTTTAGTGAATTCAGCACTTAAGAAATCTGCATCATCTTGGGAAAGTTTCAAATTTTCAGGAATTGAAGGCCACCCTGTCAGTTTGCATTCCCTAGCTGTCAACCTTTTCCCGAAAAAATTATAGAAAACAGCTTCAATTTGCTCAAAATCTTCTAAAATATTATCATTCTCATCTCTGATTTGCCAAATCAGATCACCATTGTTCTTGGCCGAAGCGAAATGATGAAAATATCTGGAGTCCTGATTTTTTTTTTAACAAAGCCATTAAAAGGCATTTATTAACTAGGAAATCATAATTACAAATGCTACCTTAAGGAGGTTTAAAAGCATCCTCCTTAAGGATATTAACAAAATCAACAAAAGAATTAAAATCTTGCTCTTATCTCCAAATAAAGGAAGAAGAAAGAGCAATGTTTGCACAAAAATCTGCAGCCCTATTAAATTTCCTAGGCATAAAATTGAAAATTACATGATTGAACTCCTTAATAAAAGAGAGATCAAAATCCAACGAGTTGCACGTCCATTTGCCGATTTGAACATTCTTATGAAGCCACTCCATGTTTGATTTATTGTCTCCTTCAATGATGATGCCCGTAGCACCTAATATATCTTCATTAAGCACTATTTTTAACAAATTAATAGCTTGAAGTTCAATGTAGGAAACATCCCAATGCTTTACTTGTTTCCCAGCAGCAACCAGAACTTTTCCCATGCAGTCCCGAACAATGATTCCAATACCAGCTTGATAAGGTTTAATAAAAGCACCATCAATATTAATCTTCAGCCACTTAGGAGGGGGGGAACACCAGCTACGATCAATCGGGTAACCCCGAGTAGTGTTCCATTGCTCCTTAAGTGATCAAAAATTTGCAATAGAGAAGTTTCCCAGAATATTGGCAGCCACCACAGAAGGTGTTGACCAATTCTTTCCATGCTTTTTTTCATTTCAGTTCAACCAGATTTGATAAACTGATTTAAGGAAAAACACATCTTTTTGAGAAAATCCCTCTAAACTTTTCTCATAATTAATACAGCAGGCACCATCGTCAACATACCTGGCCAAAACATCTTTTATAGAAAATCCCCACCGCTTGAGAGCCTCAAACACCTCCAAAGAAGCTTTACAGTGAAACATAACATGATGGATATCTTCTAAAGCCTGACAGCCCCAAATACACAGTTCTAATACCTCAAAACCTTTGTGAAACAACCACGCCTGAGTAGGAATATCATCATGTATAACTCTCCAGCAGAACAGGTGCTCTCTCGGTTGTAACTTAACTTCCTTAAGCCAACTGAATCTATCATCCACCAACCTGAATTGGGCCCGAAAAACCTGTTTAGTAACAGAACAAGTCAAGCCAGAGAAAATCAGCTCCGGCCTATCCCGCTCCCAATCCTGATGAATGCAAATACCCATAATTTCCTCCATAAGGATTGGTCCAAAAAGCTGAAGCAGCCGATCTTTCCTCCAACAACCATTCCATATCAGATCCTCCACCAAATCCTCTTCATTAATAGAAATATTAACAAAAGTAGGCCAATTTGAAAAGCTTCTATCAAGTACCCAAACATCCTTGAGAATAGAGATAGAAGTTCCTTTACAAAGTTACCATCTAATAGCAGTTTTAAGAGAATTACAGCCTTCTTGTAGAATCACCCACGATCTCCCAGGTTTTTTAAAATTTCCATCAAGAGAAATCCCATAAGCATCACTTAAAATAGCATTATGTAATTTATTAGGATTCTGAAGAAAATCCCAAGCCAATTGAGCCCTCAACGGGCCCCTCAATAAGCGAAAGGAATTGATCCCCAAACCACCTTGTGCATAAGGCAAACAAATCTTCTTCCAACTAACATAATGCATTCCATTATGATCAACAGAATTATTCCATAGAAAAGATCTACAAAGTTTTTCTATTTTCTCCAAAATTGAAATTAGAACCTTAGCATGAGCTAAGTGGTAATTAGTAATAGTAGAAATGTTAAGATAGTTGCTATTTGCATGCTTTACATTTTTGCAACTTATGAAGTTTTGATGATTCCAAACATTATTGTTCAAATGTGTAGTTATCTCCTAACATTTTTTTTAGAAGAATTGTATTTGCTCTTGTGTGTACTGAGATTTCAGGAAAAACGAACTCCAGACTACGAAGACTTCAAATTAAATTCTGCATGCGATATTTTGTAAAATTTTAAGCTTGTACTTTTCTTAGAAATCAAATTGAAAGGGAGTGATTGTATTTTGAGTGAATAAAAACATACACACACATAAGGAGATCATATAAAATTTATACTGATCGTACAGAATGATTTCCAGTTCGTACTGGACGATCAGACAGTTATCTTCTATAGAGCATATGGAACGAATAGGAACTTGCTCGAAAAATTTTTCTAAGTCCTATTCGTCCAGGACGAAATAAAATATCATACAGGACGATTGGTTCACTGGAAAATTTTCGTCCAGACGAATTTATATTATCGTCCGAGGCGACTGGTCCTCTGGAAAAATGTCGTACAGACGAAATTAATAATCGTCCAGGACGATCGGGTCTCTGGAAAATTTTCGTCCAGACGAAATTAAATTATCGTTCGTGGAGATTGGTCCTCTAGAAAATTTTTGTCCAGACGAAGTAAGGAATCGTCCAGGACGATCGGTCCTCTGTAAAATTTTTGTCCAGACGAATAAATTTTCGTCCAAACGATTAACCGACTTAGGACAGTTTTCAGCAGTTTCTAGAACCGACCTTGTAATAACTGTTCGTACTGGACAAACCTAGTTCGTACAGAATGATCAGCTGTACGAAGACATTTCATACACATATTCAAATAGGGTCGTTTCAGATTGTTTAAGTAAAATCGTCCAGGACGATCCACGATCGTACAGGACGATCCACTGCGTACAGAATTGAATACTTGTAGTTTTTGGGCAATTTTTCTTGTCTTTTGTATAAATAGTCCAAATTAGACTGCCACCCAATCTTTTTGTCATTTGATCTTCGTGCCTCTTAAGAGAATAGCCAAGGAGAGAGTGGAAGAGAACATTCAAGGGAGGATTCCTACCACTGGAGCGAGAAGGCTTCACTTGGAGTTCAAAGGTAAGAGTCTCTACTTGTGAATAGGGATTACTTCACTCTTTTCCTTTTTCCTTCTAGATTCTTGTGAGAAGATCTGTCAAGGAGATCCGATTCTCTGCCGACACTTGGAGAGTGTGAACAGCCAAAGGGTTCTCTACCCATACTAGGAGAGTGTGAAAGGATGGAAGGGTTCTCTGCCTACACTAGGAGAGTGTGAAAGGACGGAAGGGTTCTCTGCTCACACTAGGAGAGTGTGAAAGGACGGAAGGGTTCTCTGCCCACACTAGGAGAGTGTGAAAAGACGGAAGGTTCTCTACCAACACTAGGAATTGTGTAAAAGGACGGACGGTTCTCTGCCGCATCGGGAAGTGGTGAAAAGTGTGTGTTGTAAAGGCTTCTCCGCCTTGCTGTGGGTGCAAAAGGCGAGTCACTATTGGTATTAGTGCAATACTCAGAGGGTGCCTCTTGGGAGTGGATCTAGGTCTGGTTATAGACCGAACCACTATAAATCTGGTGTCATTTACTTTACTGTTTTTACGTTTCCGCACTTCATATTTCAGTTTTAAAAACTCTGTGGTTGAAAAACATTTTTCTATAAAATTTAAAAGAAATTTTATTTCGGTTCAATAATTTTCTAAAGGGGACTTAAATTTTTTAAACTACCAATTCACCCCCCTCTTGGTAGCCTTGGGACATTCACTTAGGCTTAACAACCTAATTACTAGACTCAACAAGTGGTATCAGAGCTTTGTTTCAAAATCATATGTTTGAACTACTATTTGATTAACGTAGATGGCTACTTTTGGAAACCGAAACACACCTGAGGGTTACTTTATCACTAGACCTCCACTATTTGACAATATTCCTTTTGATTTTTGGAAAACTCACATGTCTACTTTCTTACAGTCACTTGATTATCGCATGTGGATGTTAGTTCAGGATGGCTACACAAAACCAACTAGATTAGTTGATGGAGTAATGGTAGAAATACCTTTTACAGATTGGACTGTAGAAGAACGTGACTTAGCACAATTAAATGCCAAATGTTTAAACAGTTTCTTTTGTGCTTTAAAATCTGAAGACTACATACGGGTTTCCACTTGCAAAAGCGGAAAGGACATATGGGATAGACTTTGTATAACTTATGAAGGGACAAATGAGGTTAAATAATCAAGGCTCAATATCTTGTTACATGACTATGAATTGTTTCGCATGAAACCTAATGAATCTATTTCCAACATGTACACAAGATTTACACAAATTGTCACTTCTTTGCATGCACTTGGTAGGGAATTAACTAATGCTGAAATGGATAATAAAATTCTTCGTTGTTTACCTACTGCTTATGATGCAAAAATTATTGCAATTACAGAGTCTAAAGATTTAAACATTTATTCTATTGACAATCTTCTTGGTTCACTCATTGCTTATGAGCAAGGAGTAAGTCAAAGGAAGATTGATGCAGGTGAACCATGAAAGGAGAAGAATATAGCACGAAAAGTGGAAGAGTCAGAGAGTGAACACTCACAACCTGAGGATGAAGATGATGTTGCACTGATGACTAGACAATTCAGAAGATTTTTAAAGAGGAAGCAGAAGAAATGCCAGCAATGGAACAGAAGTAAGTTTAACAGAAATGACAAAGTTTCAAATGAAGTGATTTGTTATGAATGCAGGAAACCAGGTCATATCAAGACTGATTGCCAAAAACTCAAAGCCACTCCTGGTAAGGAGAAGGTGGAGGAGAAACCTATGGTAAAGAAGGGCAAGAAGAAGTTTCAAAGAGCTTTCTGGACGGACTCAGCTTCAGACTCATCTGAGACAGAAAAAGAAGAAGAAGTCACTAATCTTTGCTTGATGGCAGACAATGTGGATCACTCAGATCAAGAAGAGGTATGTGACTTAACATATGATGAATTATTTGAAGTTTCTGAACACATGCATGATGCATGTAGGAAAATAAAAAAGATGCATGCTAGTTTAAGTTTAGAATTTGAAGATCTCAAGAAGGAACATGAAATCCTTAGGAAAGATCATGCATTAATAGATGACAACCACATGAAACTACTTGATGAATATGATGACTTGAATAAGAATTTTGAAAATCTAAAATCATCCTATGCTGATCTTGAAAAGGAATTTAAAAATTTTAAGGATGAATCTGAGAGCAAAGCATATAGAATCAATTATACAAATCAAATTTTGGAAGATATGAATTCATTTTACCAACTAACTATAAGAGTTCTCGAGGATAATAAGAAACCCCCCAGACTTGAAGATTTTACAAATCCTAAATATTATCCTAAATTTATGAAATCCCTTAGAAGACAATCACATGGAAGAAAACTTAAGAATATTTTTCCTAATGTTAAATGTAATAATTGTAGATTTTTGGGACATATAGCACACACCTGTACCTTGATGATGAAATCTAATTTGCTGTGGAGACCTAAGATGCATAAACCTAGACATAACATACATGCATCTGATTATAAATTGCTAAAAGGTGAACCCAAACTTATTTGGGTTCCCAGGTCTAACATTTGATATTTTTGTAGGATTGCTCTCACACAAGACCTCTTGGGAGCATATGGTACCTGGATAGCGGATGTTCAAAGCATATGACTAGAGATACTGCACAATTCATATCGCTAGAAGCCAGGAATGGAGGCAAGGTTACACTTGGAGATAATACCACAAAGAAGGTGGTTGGATCTGGTATGATTAGTAATTTCAAAAACTTTTTTATAGACAATGTGTTATTGGTTGAAGGCTTAAAGCATAATTTGTTAAGTATAAGTCAGCTATGTGACAAGGGATATAATGTAAAATTTTTACCTACTAGCTGCATATTAAGCCTAAATGGTAAAGAAGTTTTAAATGGAAAAAGGGTAAACAATGTCTACATGCTAGATTTGAATACATTTCATATTCCTATTGCTTTTTGTTTGAAAACTATTTCTGATGAATCTTGGCTTTGGCATAGGAGACTTTGTCATTCTAGTATGTAAAATCTTAAAAGAATTACCCAAAAGAATTTAGTGAGAGGTATACCAAAACTAGACTTTACTAAGGACCACCTTTGTGATGCATGTCAATTAAGAAAATAAGTGAAGTCCTCTTTTAAGTTCAATAATGACCTTAGAACTAGTAAACCATTGGAAATTCTTCACATAGATCTTTTTGGACTAGTAGGAACTGTAAGTCTATGAGGGAAGGTATACGGATTTGTTATTGTGGATGATTTCTCTAGATTCATTTGGGTTAGATTTCTTTTTCATAAAAGTAAATCATTTGAGGAATTCAGAAATTTTTCAACTTGGATTCAGAGAAAACTAGGATGTGAAATAATGTCTTTACAAAGTGATCATGGAGGAGAATTTGAAAATGAAAGATTTGAAAATTTTTGTAAAGAAAAATGGATTGATCACAATTTTTCTGCAACTAGAACCCCTCAACAAAATGGGGTAGTTGAAAGGAAAAATAGAACATTAATAGAAGCTGCCAGAGCAATGTTGGCTGAATACTCACTTCCTAGATATTTTTGGGCTGAGGCGGTTAGCACTGCATGTTATGTTCTGAATAGGGTGAATGTGAGATCGAATTTAAATAAAACACCCTATGAGTTACTAAAAGATAGAACACCAAATTTGTCTTATTTGCATGTTTTTGGTTGCAAGGTGTTCATTCATAACAATGGAAAATCTGCCTTAGGAAAATTTGATCCAAAATCAGATGAAGGAATTTTTGTTGGATATTCAAGTGTTGGAAAATCTTATAGGGTATTCAACAAAAGAACTTTAGTTATTGAAGAAACCACACATGTTGTATTTGATGAATCTGTAAATTTAGAAGAGCCAAATAATGTTGAAGAAGAAATTGAGGAAAACTCCCAAAAGATTGATAGATTAAATTTGGAAGAAAATGTAGAAGAAAATTTGGAAAGAGAAAACCCTTTGCCTAGAGATTTGAGATTTTCTAAAAACCACCCAAGAGAATTGATCATAGGAGAATCTAATGAGGGTGTTAGAACTAGGCGTGGATTAAATAAGGAAGTCAATCATTCAGCCTTTATTTCAACCATTAAACCCACTAATATTGATCAGACACTTTCAGATGAATTTTGGATATTGGCCATGCAAGAAGAGTTAAATCAATTTATAAGAAATAAAGTTTGAGAATTAACTATAAGGCCAAAAGATCAAAGTGTTGTTGGAACTAAGTGGGTGTTCAAAAATAAAATGAATGACTCAGGAGTAGTCATTAGAAATAAGGCTAGATTAGTTGCTAAGGGGTATAATCAAATTGAAGGAATTGATTTTGAGGAGACCTTTGCCCCTGTAGCAAGACTTGAAGCAATTAGGGTTTTACTTGTCTTTGCCTGTTTTAAAAGTTTTAAATTGTTTCAAATGGATGTCAAAAGTGCCTTTTTGAATAGTGTTATTGAAGAAGATATTTTTATAGAACAACCTCCAGGATTTGAAAATTCAAAATACCCAAACCATGTTTTTAAGTTAAAAAAGGCATTATATGGATTAAAACAGGCACCTAGGGCTTGGTATGAGAGATTGAGCACTTTCCTACTTGAAAGATCTTTTGAAAAAGGAAGTGTGGATACAACTCTCTTCTTAAAGAAATTTGGAAAGAAAATACTCATTGTTCAAATTTATGTGGATGATATCATCTTTGGATCTTCAAATAAAAATCTTTGTGATGATTTTTCTAATACAATGAGTAGTGAATTTGAAATGAGTCTAATGGGAGATTTGAATTACTTTCTAGGTTTTAGCATCAAGCAACTTGAGGAAGGGACATTTCTTAATCAAACTAAATATATTAAGGACATCCTTAAGAAATATGAAATGGACAATGCTAAACCTGTTAGTACACCAATGAGTTCCTCAATTCAGTTGGATAAGGACCTTAAGGGAAAATCTGTTGATCAAAAGAAATATATAGGGATTATTGGATCTTTGCTTTACTTGACTACTAGTCGACCAGATATTATGTTCAGTGTTTGCTTGTATGTTAGATTTCAATCATATCCAAAAGAATCATATTTGACAGCAGTGAAGAGAATTTTAAGATACTTACTAGGAACTCAAAACTTAGGAATTTGGTATCCTAAGTTTAGCTCTTCATTTGAAATTATTGGTTATTCAGATTCTGACTTTGCAGGCTGTAGAGTGGATAGGAAAAGCACTTCTGGAACATGTCAATTCATTGAAAATTCATTAGTTTCTTGGTCCAGTAGAAAACAAAATTCAGTAGCTCTATCTACTGCAGAAGCAGAATACATTGCATTAGGAAGTTGTGTGGCACAAGTACTTTAGTTAAAACAACAGTTGATTGATTTAGGATTATCTGTAGGCACTATTCCAATTTATTGTGACAATACTAGTGCTATTTGCATTTTCAAAAATCCTATTCAACATTCTAGAACCAAACACATTGATATAAGATATCATTTCACAAGGGATCATGTATCCAAAGGAGAAATTGAACTCACACATGTTTCAACTGAAAATCAACTTGCAGACATTTTTACAAAACCTTTAGCCCTTGATACCTTCAGTACTTTAAGAACAAGGCTAGGTGTTATTGATTTAAATGCTTAAACAAAATGTCTTTGCAACATTGATATTTATGTTTTTTGTTTTGTTTTTGATTTTGTGAATTTTTTTTTGTGTGTTTTGAATGAATTTGTTTTTGAGTGTAAGTTTTTGTTTTATATTTTCTGTGTTTTTAAATGTTTAGTTTGATTTTCTTAAATTAAAATTCAAAATTCAAAAATTGGAGGAAATCGTCCAGGACGACTTTTGTTTCGTACTGGATGATGTGAGATAAATTGGTTTGTGTGCATTTTAACCGTTTTGAGAGCAGTTTTTAATTAGATCGTCTGTACGATCTGACAATCGTCCAGGACAAAATTTTTTTTCTCAAACGTCGAGACGATTGAATGCAGCGGTTGAGTGGATAAGACAATTTTTAATATGGATTTTGTCTGTACGAATTTTTGGTTCGTCCAGACGAACAGATGTCATTTCAGTGTAGGGGACGGTTTTCAAGAGACATTTAAATGAGTTACTTTTAGATCGTCTGTACGAAATTATTTTCGTCTGTACGATCGGTCAAGTCAAAAGTCTGTACGAAGGGACGTATTGTAAGTTGTGTTGATTACGAAAAGCCGTTACATTTTGGACGAATTTGATCGTCTGTACGAAATATTTTCGTCCAGACGAACGATGATTTTCGTCCAGGATGAACTTTTTTCGTCCAGGACGAACGTATCGTTTTCTTTAAATATGAAGGCTTTCTAACTTAACAATCACACTTTCAAACTTCTCTTTCAATCCCTTTCTACTTCAAATTGTCAATGGCCTCCTCAAGCAAAAGACAAAAGGTGTTAGCGAAGAAGCCGAATAGGAATGCCTCAGAAAATTTCCTTTCTAAGGCGAATGAGGAATCCTTTCCTCATTTTGCTTCTGCCAAAATAACTCCATCTCGCATTTTAATCCAAAGCGAGATAAATTATAAGGTAATGCACATTTTTACCTCAACCCAATTCCATTTCATACATTCTCTCGTCCACTTCTACAACAAGCAAACCTTCCACTACTTCCTAGCAAACATGAGTTTTAACTCGGACCACTCTTCCATTAGTTCCTTTGTTTTCAAGAAAAAAGTAGAAATCACCAAGCATGACATTGGTGCATTTCTAAACCTAAGGACTGAAGGATATAGAGCTCACACCCTAATGACTGAAAACAAATTCAAATGGGAAGATGTCAATAGGGTAATTAGAAAAAGTGGCCTAACCTATCATGTTGCTAGAGTATCCGGTATGACCATGAATGCCCGTATCATCCAGCATATCCTTCGTTCCTCAATTATTCCTAAAGCTGGTGATAGGATCAATATTACTCCTCTCCTTTCTGTTCTAACCTTTTTAATTATGGATCGTCACCCAATCGACGAAGCCCAACTTATCATAGATCACATCTATGGGCTTGCAAAAATAGGACATGCTGAACAGAAGAGAAAAAGGAATATTTCTTTGGGACATTTAATTACTTACATTTTGGAAAAGAAATATAATTTGGTGCATCCTGATGAAGAATATGAAGAGCCAGTTTATTATAATGATGCTTCCTTCAGATTGCTCTTCAGGGAGGAAAAAGAAAAAGAAAAAGCACATGCCAGTGCTTCAGAAGAAGAAGAAGAAGAAGGAGAGCAAACCTCTGCACCTCAGTCAGATTATCATAATTTGATTGAGAGATTTGATAGATTAGAGACTCATATTGATCAAAGGTTTGATCAATTTGATGCTCAACTTATGCAGCAACAACAAGACATTGGTATCATTAGAAATGAAGTACATGATATCAATACCAATGTAATGTTGATGACCTCCTACTTCAACCTTTTCGGTGGCATTCCTCCTCCTCCTCCACCAGAACAGTAGAGATGAATTTCTGTGTCTTTGTTGTACTCGTGTTTTTATGTTTTGTTGTGTTAGTGTTTATGTTAAGTGTTTGTTTTTTCATTTAAGTTAAGTGTATTTTGTTAATTATCTTTAGATATTATGAAATGTGTAATCGTTTCACTAATATCAATGCATTTCGTACTTGTTTCAAAGTTGATTGGTTTTTGAAATGTGGTTAATTTTCATGAATTTCATTAGTATTATTTAATCTTCATAGTGCTTAAATTATATTGTAATTTGAGATTATCTACATTAGAAAATCTAGTCTTTCTAAATTTAAAAAATGTTTATAACTTGTTGTAATTAGAACTTTTAAATTCATGTCTATTCATTTAGACTACATAAAAGTTAATATTATTATTGCAATTTAGATGTTTTCTTATTTTGTATTTCCTTGCTCAAATAATATTTATGCACTTAGAAATATTTGAAATTTTAGATTATTGATTTTGGAAAGAATTAGTCCAATTACTCTTGAAAAATTGTACAAAAAGTACAAAAATCAAAAGGAATGCGCAAAGGTTCGCAAATATGAAAAAGAGGCACAAAATCAGCCCAATATCAAAAGATGCACAAAAATTTTGAAAAAGATGCGCAAAGCGCCACATGTGGTAATTCTCTTCTTTCCAAATTCTTTCAATCTCTTAATTCAATTTGATCTTATGTTCATTTATATTCTATTGAACTTTGAAATATCAAATTTTTCTTCATCTCTCTTATAATGATTTTCTATATTGAAATGTCTAAATTGAATCATGTATTTGATAAATTCTTCTTACTTACAATGTTATATCACTTTTTAAAATTTCAAGAATTTCTATGATTGACCTAATGTTTTTAGTTTAAAATTGCATACCTTATGTCAATCACCATTTAGATTAAATGTTCAAATGAATTTCATACAATTACTTATATTTCTCGTCTATTTCTTCTTCACTTTTTGTTGTTGTCAAAAAGGGGGAGAAATAATTGTGTTTGTATGTTTTGTTTGTGTGTCTCTAGTTTATTTTTTAAAATGGTTCAAAATGCCTCCTTATTTTCATGCATTCATCAATTCAGGGGGAGTTTAGGAGATTTGTTTAAATTGAAACAATACAAACAATAATTATTTTGCCATCATCAAAAAGGGGGAGATTGTTAAGATAGTTGCTATTTGCATGCTTTACATTTTTGCAACTTATGAAGTTTTGATGATTCCAAACATTATTGTTCAAATGTGTAGTTATCTCCTAACATTTTTTTTTAAAGAATTGTATTTGCTCTTGTGTGTACTGACATTTCAGGAAAAACAAACTCCAGACTACGAAGACATCAAATTAAATTCAGCATGCGATATTTTGTAAAATTTGAAGCTTGTACTTTTCTTAGAAATCAAATTGAAAGGGAGTGATTGTATTTTGAGTGAATAAAAACATACACACACATAAGGAGATCATATAAAATTTATACTGATCGTACAGAACGATTTCCAGTTCGTACTGGACGACCAGACAGTTATCTCCTATAGAGTATATGGAACGAATAGGAACTTGCTCGAAAAAAGTTTCTAAGTCCTATTCGTCCAGGACGAAATAAAATATCGTACAGGGCGATTGGTTCACTGGAAAATTTTCGTCCAGACGAATTTATATTATCGTCCATGGTGACTGGTCCTCTAGAAAAATGTCGTACAGACGAAATTAATAATCGTCCAGGACGTTCTAGAAAATTTTTGTCCAGACGAAATTAAATTATCGTCCGTGGCGATTGGTCCTCTGGAAAATTTTCGTCCAGACGAAGTAAGGAATCATCCAGGACGATTGGTCCTCTGTAAAATTTTCGTCCAGACGAATAAATTTTCGTCCAAACGATTAACCGACTTAGGACAGTTTTCAGCAGTTTCTAGAACCAACCTTGTAATAACTGTTCGTACTAGACGAACCTAGTTCGAACAGGACGTTCAGCTGTACGAAGACATTTCGTACACATATTCAAATAGGGTCGTTTCAGATCGTTTAAGTAAAATCGTCCAGGACGATCCACGATCGTACAGGACAATCCACTGCGTACAGAATTGAATACTTGCAGTTTTTGGGCAGTTTTTCTTGTCTTTTGTATAAATAGTCCAAATTAGACTGCCACCCAATCTTTTTGTCATTTGATCTTCGTGCCTCTTAAGAGAATAGCCAAGGAGAGAGTGGAAGAGAACATTCAAGGGAGGATTCCTACCACTAGAGCGAGAAGGCTTCACTTGGAGTTCAAAGGTAAGAGTCTCTACTTGTGAATATGGATTACTTCACTCTTTTCCTTTTTCCTTCTAGATTCTTGTGAGAAGATCTGTCAAGGAGATCCGGTTCTCTGCCGACACTTGGAGAGTGTGAACAGCCGAAGGGTTCTCTGCCCACACTAGGAGAGTGTGAAAGGACAGAAGGGTTCTCTTCCCACACTAGGAGAGTGTGAAAGGACGGAAGGGTTCTCTACCCACACTAGGAGAGTGTGAAAGGACGGAAGGGTTCTCTGCCCACACTAGGAGAGTGTGAAAAGACGGACGGTTCTCTGCCAACACTGGGGATAGTGTGAAAGGACGGACGGTTCTCTGCCAACAATAGGAATTGTGTAAAAGGACGGACGGTTCTCTGCCGCATCGGGAAGTGGTGAAAAGAGTGTGTTGTAAAGGCTTCTCCGCCTTGCTGTGGGTGCAAAAGGAGAGTCACTATTGGTATTAGTGCAATACTCAGAGGGTGCCTCTGGGGAGTGGATGTATATCTGGTTATAGACCGAACCACTATAAATCTGGTGTCATTTACTTTACTGTTTTTACATTTCCGCACTTTATATTTCAGTTTTAAAAACTCTGTGGTTGAAAAACATTTTTCTATAAAATTTAAAAGAAATTTTATTTCGGTTCAATAATTTTCTAAAGGGGACTTAAATTTTTTAAACTACCAATTCACCCCCCTCTTGGTAGCCTTGGGACATTCACTTAGGCTTAACAACCTAATTACTAGACTCAACAAGAAAGAGTAGATCTAACAAGCTCCATTCTGCCAGCTAAAGACAACAGCTTAGAACGCCAAGCAGCTATCAAATTTATGACTTTAGAGATGATTTTACTGAAATCTGAAGCTTTCACACGAAACAGAGAACAATTCAGCCCCAAATACTCAAAGGAAATAACTCTCTTCATACTCAAAGTTTTGGATAGGTTATATTGCTTCCAGCGATGCATTTTTTTACTAGACATAACCATATATTTTCCTGAATTAATTTTTTGACCTGTCCATGAGCAATAAGAACTGATAACTTCCTTAATTTTTTTAAGATGACAAGCCTTAGCTATAGAAAAAAGAATAATGTCATCTACATGTAAAAGATGGTTGATTTTTGGACCAGATTTTCTTAAAGAAACTCCAAATCTATCTTCTCCTGACTGAGCAATAGCTTTAGACAACGAATCAGAACATAAGATAAACAGATACGGTGACAAGGGACAACCTTGTCTAAATCCCTTATACCCATGGATCCAATTCGTCCTCTTACCATTAATAGAAATTGAAAACCGCGGATAGGTAACGCATTGTAAAATCCAATTACTAAAAATAGAGGGAAAATTTAGTACCTGCATGACTTTCCTTAACGAATCCCAACTCATGCAATCGTAAGCTTGCTCCATGTCAATTTTTATTGCACATAAACCACATTTAGATTGAGATCTTCTAAACTTCTCCATCATTTCTTGTGCAATCAAACAATATCCAGAAATAGATCTACCCGGCACAAAAGAAGATTGATGTTCATTAATTAAGATTCGAAGCAGCGGCTTGATTCTATTTAACAAAATAGTAGCAACTATCTTGTAAATAGTTTGACAAAGACTAATTGGCCTGAATTTAAAAGGACAATCAGCATTATTAATTTTTGGAATAAGAACTACAAGAGTATCCTTCCATTCCATATGAATTTGTCCTACTGAAAAAAATTCCAGAATAGCATCCATAACATTCAAACCCACAATATCCCAATAATTTTTAAAGAAACTAGCGGTAATACCATCCAAACCCTGAGATTTGTTTGAAGAAAGATTGTAAACAGCTTTGATTACCTCGTCTCTAGTAACCATGCGTTGTAACATCTGGATATGAGAGTTATCTTGAAGGCTTTGGAGACAAGGCCAATTTTCTAAAGAAACATCCATACTAGCCCATTTCTTCTTGAAGAAGTTAGTCAATTCGGAAGTAATCTCCTCTTCTGCCTCTAGAAGTTTTCCCTCCTCACTAATTAATGAAGAAATTCTATTAGAATTCCTTCGGTTGGAAGCAGCTGCTTGAAAAAATTTTGAATTCCGATCCCCTTCTTCAATCCATTGACACTTTGCTCTTTGAACCCACCAAGAATTAATCCTGGCAAGAATCGATTGAAGCAGAACAGCTTTCTCCTTCAAAGCCTGATTCTGAAGCTGATCAAGTCCCAATTCCGAGCAATCTTGTTTCTGAAGTTGTAAAATTTCCTCTTCCAGCAATAATTTGGAATCATTAAGTTCTTTTAGCTTATTCTTACTCCAGAAGAACAAAGCTCTAAGTGTTTTCTTACACTTATGATTTAAAACTTCTGCATCCGACCCACCAGAGTTACCAACCCACTTGGCCTTGACAATTCTAAAATACTGATGATATGATAACCAGGTATCCTCAAATCGAATGATCGGTTTCAAATTAACAGATTTCTCTCTTAAGTATAACAAAATGGGTGCATGATTGGAAGCAACTCTAGCAAGATGATGAGTGACAACATTTGGCAATACCTGGAGGGATAAAGAATTGATCAAGAATCTATCATGTCTCACCTATATCTTACTAGTCCCTTCTTTGTTATTTGTCCAAGTATATCTTGGACCCACAAATTTTGTCTCCTGCAAATCACAATTTATCATGCAATCCCATAAATCTTGAGTAGTGGAATTGAAAACGAAAGGTTTACCACCTTTCTTATCTTTCTGATCGAGAACACAGTTAAAATCTCCACCTACAACCATAGGTACATCTTTACTGCAATGCTGCTTAAGAAATTCCCATAGTTGTCTCCTACCAGCAAGAGTAGTACTGGCATAAACCGTGGCAAACAGGAAAGAAAGATCCTTTCCATTAGAAAGCATACCTATGATGCATTGGTCCATCTCTTGAATAAACTGAAAGGAAAAGAACCTGATATTCCAGAAGATCATAATACCCCCAGATTTTCCTTTCGAAGCAAGACAACGAAACTCCCACTGTTTCCCAAAGATCTTATTCACTTCCTTTCTATCAAAACCATCTACTTTAGTTTCAATCAATGCAAAAAAGGAAGGCTTATGTACATCCAACAGATGATGTACATAATTTGCCGTGGATTTCTTCTTGGCTCCACGGCAGTTCCAGATAATAATGGATTCATTGTTTTAATAGAGGGGGAAGCAATCCCCCTCCATTCTCAATTTTTACTTTATCAAATTCAGCATAATTGATCAACTCTATCTTAGATTCACTGCCAAAAATAGGTTCTAAACAATCTGCATGAATTTCCTTACCTTTCAAAGAATCATCAATTCAAACCTCCTCAGAAATTGGCTCCATAATAGGATCTTTAAAAATAATTCCATTCTGTTTTTTGTTGACATCTGAATGGAAACTTCGAAGTTTGCTAGGCATTGAATCCTTCTTCCCACTGCTTTCTCCAGCTGAAAACACCGAGCCCTTCATTCTCCATTTCTGAACCATATTTTTAACCACAGGTATCTTAGACCCCTCTAATTCTGAAACGTTCCTTTTGACAAAAGGTCTTTTCTTTCTTTTAACAATCACCCAGGGTGCATCTTCTGCCTTTTTTGGCATATCAGTATGAACATCAACCAAACCATGGTAAACCTCAGACTTCAGTTGCTCCGAATGCTTTAGATGATTCTTCACTTTATCCAGATGAATTAAATCTTGCTGATTTGGACATTTCTCCTTGAGATGTCCAATCTTTCCACATTCAAAACATAAAATTGGAATTTCCTCATATTCGCAAGGTTGAAAAAATTTTCCATTCAACCCCTGAATCCATACTCCTTTAGGAAGTTGTTTTCAAAGATCCAAACAAATACAAACTCTGGCATAACTGCTATTGCCCCAAGAATTTGTAAAATTATCCAGCAATACCGGTTTCCCCATCAAAGAGGCAATCCTAGTAATGTTTTTGTTATCCCAATATAACAAAGACAGATTAGGTAATCTAACCCAAACAAGAGTATAAAGACCCTCCATAGAATTTGGATCAAAAGTAAGGGTCCAAATATTTAGACAAATCAATCTACATGCAATATGCCACGGTCCTCCATTCAAAACAGAATCCCTGGCCACATAAGATTGGAAAATGCAAATGAAGGAATCTGTGCCAACAAGAATGAACTTAAATTCACCAAATCTATTCCACTTCTTTTTCAACTCCACGGAAATGAACGAATAAGAAAGTTTCTTCCCCAAAATTTTTCCCACTAGAGCATTCTCTAAACGCTTCATATTAAGCATCATAACCTCCTGAGCTGGCTTCATCGTAAAACCATCATCAGAAAACTCCTTCACCTTTTCTAAAGAAACAGGGGAGAACCTATTCATCGGAGATGTTCCCACAATCTCAACAAAGCTGATTGGATGATCTATTACAGACTTCGGCTTATACGAAGACACTGGTGCAAAATTATGGACAATAGAGTCAGACCTCCACCCGGTTAAACCTTCCTGAACAACAAAATCAGCCATAACCTCATGCCAATCCGATCTATAATCCTCCGGACAGCAAACAAGCCTTGAATTGATAACATCCTCCACAATAGGATCTTCAGAAATTTGATTTTCCAAGACAGGAATGTCCGATTTCTCTGCAAGAAGATCAAAATCATAGGTTACAGGACAAGTAACCACATTTGACTTATTTTTCAAAGATAAAGTCCGACCAGATTTCGCCTTGGTACAGATATTATGAGGAGAAGCCATGGAATTAGCCAATCAAACCATTCCACAAACTCATAAACCCCGAAACCAAAAAACAGCAAGAAAACATAAAACCAGATAACCAGAGAACTGCCAGAAAAGCCTGGGCTAAAGCCCAGACCCGAAAACCCCAATCGTCCCCACTACGGACAAAATCTTGTAAGAAGAATTCGAAAGAACAATGAACAACACCTTCAATGTCTCAAAAGCTTTTTGAATATCTGGAGTCCTGATGCCATCTAATTTTTGCTCTTTGATTCCACCACGTAGATAATCTTCCCAAAGTAACATTTAGCTCATGGACCTTATTTCTCAAAAGTTTCAGCTTGTCTGTCGTGAGTCCTTCTCCACTGGATTCTTCAAACTGCAATTGTAGAATATCCCTTTTCAATTCATGCTTCAGTAAATTCAATTCTTTGCATTTATTTTTATTCCAAAAACAAAGGGCTTTCAATGTTCTTCTTAACTTTCTTTCAAGAATTTCAGCATTAGTACCAAAATCAGATTTTTTCCATGCCTTTAAAACAATGTTCCAAGTTGCTGGATATGATTTCCAAGTGTCTTCAAATCTAAAAAATTTAGATTTCTGATTTTGAGGCTCAACCATATTAAGTGAAATGGGAGCATGATCCGAAGTAACTCTATGTAAATGACGAACCTTAGCCATAGGGATTTTTTGAAGAGATGCAGAATTTAAGATACATCTATCCAATCTCTCCCAAATTCTTGAAATTCCTTCTTTATTATTACACCAAGTAAAGCTTGGACCCACAAAACCAATATAATGGAAGTCATTATTTGTTAAAAATATCTTCATCTCTTTAGGACCATTAGAGAATTTGAACCTCTTCCCACCCTTCTTATCATCCTTAGAAAGGATGCAATTGAAATCACCTCCTATAATAGCCGGTAGATCACCAATCATATAATTTTCAAGATTTTGCCAAAGATTTCTTCGGGTTTGAACATCCTTTCCTCCATATACAGTGGCTACATTCCACTTTCCCAAAGCATTGATGTTAAGAGTTCCCATTATCAATTGGGAAGAATGTTCAATGATTTCAAATGAAGCCATATCTTTTTTCCACAGCACCAGAATCCCACCTGAGATGTCAACCGCCGGATGATGAAAATAATCCCATTCATTTTCAATAATCAAATTGACATCATTCCTATCTAAGCAAGATATCTTTGTCTCAGTAAGACCAACAAAAAAGCCCTCATTATCTTTTACAATGTCCCTAAGATATAAGGAGGCTTCCCTCTTTCTAGCCCTCCTACAATTCCAAAAGATTATGGAAGCCATTAAGAACAACACGGGAATTTTCCCCCATCATTTTGATGTTTTTCTTCTCACCTCTCCTCTTCCTTTGATTTGCTTCCACCAATACCAATGATCTTAATTCTTTGGATAACTTGAATTTTCCTGAATTTGTCAAAGATAGCAATTGATCTTCACTTTCTTGCATTACATTAGAAATAACCATTTTTGGAATAGCAGCTTCAGTTAAATCCTCAGTTTTGGACTCCTTATGAACTTCGGTAACAGCCATCTCTAAGACTTCCCCTTCCTCAAGATCATCTTTCAGAGCTTGAAATTTATTCTTGTTATAGAAAACTATTGGGATCTCCTGAATCCAGATCTCTTCAGCGCCAACTACATCCCCTGGTATATTTAGCTTTCCTTGTAATCTTTCTGAAGTAATTAGACCCCCCAACACCACATCATCTTGATTTTGTTTCAATTTGCCAACAGGTTTATACACCTGTTAAAATTGAGCAGTTGATCCAGTATTCCTCCTTGCATTCCTGAATCTCTTGTTTCTAAAATTTACATGAATCCATGGGCCATATTCATCACTTTCTTGTTGATTTAAACCTTCATTCTTCAAATCACATACCTGTTTCATTACTTCCCTTGTTTCATGCACATTCTTTTTCTTAACCGGCACAAATATAATTTCTGGACATACAATTTTACTATGTCCAACTCTTCCACAGTGATAACAAAGAGAAATCAACTTCTCATACTCAACTCTTTGAAATGTTCTCCCATGTAGTCCTTCTATCCAAACTCCCTTAGGAAGTTTCCTTTCCAGATCAATACGAACACAGCATCGAGCATATTTCCTCTTCCCCCATTTGAAAGAGTTCCCATCAAGTAACACAGGAGTTCCAATTAGGGGTGTCAATATTTGACATGACTCAAAAACTCGACCCGAACCTGAAACGGGTCGGGTTTGGGTTCAGCATTTCGACCCGTTTCAAAAATCGGGTCGGGTTCAGGTTAACCCTTTGACCCGAAATTGACCCGAAAAGTGACCCGATTTTGACCCGAAAACCCGATTTTGACCTGGCAACCCGAGATTGGCCCGATTTTAACCCGTTTTTTACCCGAAAAGAGGAGATTGACCTATTTTTTACCCAAAAATTAGCCATTTTTTGTTGGAAACGGATCATTCGGGTCGTGTCGGGTTGACCCGGATAGTGCCGGGTCGGGTTCGGGTCAGGAAAACTGACCCGTTTTTAAAAACGGGTCGGGCTCGGGTTGACCCGAATAGTGTCGGGTCAATTTCGGGTCGACACAAACCCAACCCATGACCCAAAATTGACACCCCTAGTTCCAATCACATAAGCAATCATAGGCATATTTTCCTCATCCCAACAGCTTAAGGGTAAACCAGGAAATCGAATCCACACCAGAGAAGTAATACCTTTTAATGATTCCGTGGAGAAAGATGATGACTATCTATTAATTCCAACAATATGATACCCAATATACCAGGGTCCCCACTTAGCACTTCCTCCATGGATTCAATGTTAGTAAATGAATAAAGAATCCAATTGCATCCCGAAGTTGTTAGGTGAAAACTGCCGAACTTACTCCATTGTCTTCTAAGTTCATGACTACAAACAGAGAAAGGGATGTCTTGCCCAAGCACCTTGATTACCAGGGATTTCTTTAAAATTTGAGAATTGGCAAATTTCTTCTCTGGATTAAGCTTTACAGCCACCCCATCTTCAGATAATTGTGTAGAATTCATGCTATAACTCAACTTAATGTGTTGAGTTTTTTGCCAAGCCGATGTAAAATTGCTTCTAGGAACAAATTTGGCATTAAGTTCAGTGACAGAATCCACAATATCACCATCTTGCTCAAAAGCAAATGAGAGATTTTTATTCACTTATTTTTTAACATCAGATTCTTGCATACTCGTATATTTATTTACTTTCAGAACTAAACTTGAAGAAGAAGTTGAATCTTTAATCAGATTTTCAGAAGAATATGGTTTTAAAGTGTTCCCAGCATTCCAATCCTCAAGAATTCCCTTTCCTTTCCCTTCCACAATTGGATCTAACCTCAAAGGAGGCTGATAACCTTCTTTAATTACCAGATTAGAAGAAGTCCTTACCGAACCTTGATCACAAGAATCATTGCGAAACTTGTTGAGTTTATGTTCAGAAGATTTGAATGAAACATTACGTGGACAATCAGAAGTAAGATTATTGCCGGCAAGCCGCTGCCGGCGGTTAGGAACCACCATCTTCCTTGAAGGTTTCGATCACGGAAAGCCCGCGAAAGCAAATTCGAATCCAAGAAGAGCTTTCTCTCTCTAGATTCTCTCACAGCTTCTCAATTCAGATCATCATATATATTATATTTTAACGAAACATTTAACATAACTCGCAAGCTTAGTTAGAATGATGATTTATTAATTTATAGATTATATTATTTTTTTACATGTTCGACTATTATATCAAATACTTCACATATAAACTGATCTAATTATTATTGAAACAAAAAATATAAATATTTTAGTGACTTAAATTATTAGGGACGAAATTATGTCCTGAGAATTTATAAAAAAATTAGCCCTAATAGCGGTCAAACAATTACTGCAGGATATTATCCATCACCATTCACATTCATAACAGCGATAATTTTATTCATCTGCAAACAAATAAAGTAAAAATGAAAACCCGTACAATACTTTCGATCTCGAGACCTTTTTCACAATGCAACACCGCTAAGCAATCAGAAAACAAATTTAAGCACGCAAAAACTAAGAAAGCACAGCAAATCGAAGCAACCAAATCACATGGGCCCAGATAATAAAAGCCACAACAACGAACAATTATTACGTCCTCTGACCTGACGTAGAGGTACGTTCGGCCGCCAATAACATATCGCCACGTGTTCTTACTCTTTACCGCGCGGCCCGACGACTTGACCCGGAGCGGAACCCAGGAATGCTTTATTTTTTTGCTCAGGATTTGCTCGGGATTTGCTCAGGATTTGCTAGAAAAAACTAGGTACAACTCAGTATTTGCTCAGGATTTGCTCGGTATTGATAGGGATTTGCTCGGTAGTGCTAGGTATTTGCTCGGTATTGCTAGAAAAATCTAGGTACAACTCGGTACAACTCAGTATTTGCTCAGGAGTTGCTTGGTATTGCTAGGGATTTGCTCGGTAGTGCTAGGTATTTGCTCGGTATTGCTAGAAAAAATCTAGGTACAACTCAGTATTTGCTCAGGATTTGCTTGGTATTGCTAGGGATTTGCTCGGCGGTACAACTCAGTATTTGCTCGGTATTGCTAGAAAAAAACTCGGTGCTCGGTACTCGGTACTCGGTACTCGGTACTCGGTACTCGGTACAACTCAGTATTTGCTCAGGATTTGCTCGGTATGGCTAGGGATTTGCTAGGTATTGCTAGGTATTTGCTCGGTATTGCTAGAAAAAACTAGGTACAACTCCGTACAACTCGGTACAACTCAGTATTTGCTCAGGATTTGCTCGGTATTGCTAGGTATTTGCTCGGTATTGCTAGGTATTTGCTCGGTATTGCTAGAAAAAACTAGGTACAACTCGGTATTTGCTAGATATTTGAAATATATCCAAAAAGTGATGGGATGTTGTTCGGTTTGTAAAGGAATTAAAAAAATGCATGTACGAGAACCCAAAAAACGGCGGGTCGGGTCGGCGACATTTCTTAATGCTACGTGTCGCTAAAATATTGGTGGCCGAACGTAGAGGAGCGTACGTTCACCGAACCAAATAATTGTTCCACAACAACAGCTGGAGGAACTACTTGACATGCACTTATTGGCTGATACCTTGCTTGACCAAGCAAATCCCAAGCAGTTGCCAACTAGTTATCATCTTCATACAACAACAAATCAGAACCGTTCATTTTATATGAACAGCCCTGCTGTCCCCATCAGCAGAAGAATCCGGGGATATATTATGTATGTGCACCACTCCTGATCGCTTAGTGTCAACGACTCAAGTCATTAAACTACGATTTTTGGCATATTGCGGCTTCTTAATCACTCTTAGTATTTCTTTAGCAAGAGATAACAATGAACTGCTAATTACTTAAAGGAATGGGCACCAGTGGATGCGATGTCACCATCGCCATAATCTACCGACGCATAAAGAGACGAGAAGCGAGCGTGACAAGTACGTCTTGCCCGGTAACTTACTGGTGGGGCACAATGTCTCATGATTCAAAAGCTCATGCCTTGTAATTACCACTATTAACTATTCTCTCTCTTAAACAAATCCCTAATATGGCTAGAAAACAAACTACTTGCAACAGTATCATTAAAGAAACGCTATTCCGTCCGCCATTAGAGTTGGCACTCTAAGGAAGAGATAAAAAGATTAACAAAGTTTAATGTAGTTAGGCATGCTAGCATTACTAATAACCAAATCTGCATACAAAGTATTTGCTCCACATTGTATTTGTCAATATATGGAATTATAAACAATTCAAAATTCATGAAGATGTCGAGGTTTGTAATGTAAGAAAAGAAATCGGTTTTGGGCGGTAGATCACAGGTTATGCCTGAGGTCTCGCGCTTTCGGCCAGGCATTTACTAGGCACCGCCACCTGTCAAACTATTCAGATGAACGAAACAGACGGCTGGGATCAATCAAATATTTTTTGGGGGAATAATTTTATTTTTTTTAGCGCAAATGAATGAAATGATAAATAAAATATAAACATAAAAGACAAATAAAATAGAAAAAAGATATTGACCGAGCTGAGATTGATATGGGCAACCCAAGAATTGCAGCTCATCACTGCAGCCCGAGTTCCAAGGCCAGCTGGCCTGCAGAAGGGCACAGAGAAAACTGGAAAGTAAAATCTTTTTCAGGAGCTTTTGCTCGCGGCGCGCTGATACTAAAACTTGAATTAGTTAATATACACGCTCATTACGGAAAGAAAATAATAATAATAAATTTTAAAAAAAAATTCAAAAATCATTGTCAAACTAATTATTTCTCAATAATTTTTTTTTTAACAAATCAATATGATTTTCTTTTATTTGCAGAGGCAAAATAACAATACGAATAAAATACAACTCGCCCCGTTAATCCCCAAAAAAAAAAAAAATGTGAGGAGGAAAAAATCCGAAACGTGGAAATAAAGGCGAAAATTACAGTAGAGTAAAAGTGAAAAATGCGAACGCACAATAATGAGTGTGACGGGTGCTGGTTGGTCAGGGTGTGGGGCCGTACAGGTCATAAGGAGCCCAAAGGGCGTCGAGCGGGCATGGCCGGTTCGAGTCGAACCGGGCCCATGGTTTGCCGGAGCCGCTCCAATGGAGGAGGCTCACCGGCCCAGGATGTAGATCACGGCAGCTTCCTTTTACATTATCACCTCCCAGTCCGTGCTGGTTCCATCTGTGCTCGATCGGCGCCACGTGTCCGGCGAATAGCAACAGGAACGGTGGCAGCGACCCAAGCTCGTATATTCGTCCGCCGGCGCCGTCACCGGCAGCGCCCTTTTGCACCTCCATCCACCGCTCAATCCGACGTGTGTAGCCAGAAAGCCGCCACCGCTCAAGGTCAAGGACCATTACGCCTGTGTTGAAATAGCATGGCCGCCGGCCGGCAAAGGTGCCGGCGAGCTTCGGATCAGACCAAAACCGTTGGGTGAAGTACTTAGTGAAATTGGCATGGCAGTATTCCGGTGCACCCACCGTTCGTCCACGCAGGTCCGTCCTCCACAGCTTGGCTATGTCGTCGACTACGACAAGGTCAGAATCGAGGTAGATTACGCGGCGGACGCAGGTTTGGAGAATGTCGGCAAGGTAGTTTCGCGCGTAGTTGAGCGGCTGCTCGAGTGCTTGCCGCACAGACGTTGAGATCAAGCCTCTAACCCTCTCCGGATCGAAGTAGTATACCTTAAATCGGAGACGGGGGAACGCCGTACGTACCAAGGATTCAAGGCTAGTGTCCGAAACGAGAAAGTGGAAGAAGACGCTCTCCGGACAGAGGGAGTGCTGCAACACCGAGTGTACAGCGGCAATCGACCCGCGGAGATACTCCTCATCAAGAGTGATCGCGATGTGGACCAGCGCCGGGTCGCACGCCGTGGAATCGATGGTCGAGTCCTCGCATTCTTCGGCATTGTGGAAGGGCGAGGCCTCGCGAAATGGAAATCGGGGTCGGTCAGTGCCGGCCGAGCCGATCTGACCAGGGAAACGGAGATAGCTATCGAAATGGGAGGATCGGATTGCCTCCGCAGGGGGAAACGATTGCAGGGAAGGCGAAAGAACTATCACAACCATGGTTGCAGATAGGAAACCAGAGAGTCGCATCAACCACAGCATATTCGCCTGTTAGTAGTTGACGACTACGCCCTTCCGCTGGTTGGCAATAGACTTGACCGGCCGTTAAGGAAGCAACCGAAATGTTTATCCTAAGCGTCGCCAGCCTACGGCGACGCCTGGAATCCTTCGATCACGTTGAGTTGGAAATGAAATCACTACAGACCACGCCCAAAGATATCGAGACCCATGCGAAGGAGAAATGGAGGAAAAGGGGATTGGCGGTGATCGTACCGCCGTGAGAGTATCCGCTCTGATTTTCAACTTCAGTCCGCCAGGGTAGTCCTAAAGCGGTTGTGCCTTCGATCCGCCACCTCGCTCCTTTCCTCTCCGTTGAAGGAAGCGGCGGAAATCAAGCGGCTGTCCCAAAATTATCATACGTATAGTTATTTTAGCTCCAGAAGACCACCTCTTACTTATTAAAAAAATTTTTTTTTTTTTTTTGGAAGAATATATTTTATAAAATTTAATGTAATCATATGTAAGTTTATCAAATTATTTCGATCATGAAATGGGACACTACAGCAATAACAAAATGTTCAATGATAACTTTTTACTAATTTTAGAATATTTTTTAATCAATTATGCATTCAAATATTGTGCTTTTAAATAGGTTTAGATGAGAAAAAGGAGTTTTATAAACTTTATGAACAAAGCTAATAGATTACAACAGGTGTACGAACTACCACTATGTGAGCTCATTTAATTGTCCCGATGACTAACCTTTACATCATAGTATTGTCTCATGAGTTTAATAGAAGGATATTAATTAAAATAATAATTTTTTTACATAGCTGAATATCTTAATGTTTTCTAAAGTGACATGATGTAGAATTTTACTTTCACTGTTTTTAGTGGTGGGCATGATTTTGTTCCTCCAATCCTAACTGTGTTTGGAAACAAAATAGTCCAATTTCAAATATACAAATCATGATAGGAACAAACTTGTAGATTTATTTGCGCTTTTTATGTGATAAAATATCGGGGTAAAACAAATAAATTTGATAATTGAGCCTAGTATGTTTATTTGATGATTTATAAACAATTGAGTGCTGATCAGTTGGAAATTCAAAATTCAAAAATTGAATTCAATCTTACACAAATGATGGATGTAGAAGAGAAAGCTGGTTTTTCTAAAACCGTTTTTGTTGCTGAACAAATTCCTTCTGATTTTCTCGTGAAATCTCTTGAAGTTTCGGAACCGTTGGTAGCTCAAAATTTAATTGAATTCAAACTTACTCATTTGCCGGATGAAGAAGAGGAGGCCGTTAATCCTGTATCAGATCTTGTTTCTGAATTGGAACTTCCTTCAGGTTATACCGTGACTGAGTCAGAGGTTGTTGTTGAACAGAATTTTGTTTCGCCTACAGCTAATTCAGTAAAGAATAATGGATTGGAAGTTACTATTGACTGAATGGGAGGAGTATGTGGCGAATTTATTACTCCTACTTCTGAGATTAATTTAAATTTTAAAAAGATTATGTTAATGAAGAAAAAAGCAGCGTCTAAGAAGGAAGGTGGCTCCTCTGGGTCTAAACACAAACTGTTTAAAGAACTAAAATCCTTGGGATCGGTGGAAGATCTACCTAGAAGAAGGAAGGATGATATCAGATTGAAGAACTGTATGAGAGGTTCTTCACACTTTACTCATTAATATGTTTGTTTGTTTTTACTCTACAATCAACAGAGTAGAAAGATGCTTGATGATGGAGCTACTAATAAAAAAGTATGTCAAATTACTAATTGTGGATTTTGGATTTTGGAACAGGCATCTGAAATACCTATTGGTAGTAATCTTAGGTGTTTTGTGGATGTCGTTGAAAACTTGAATTTTCTTTCTAGTTATCTTTTGTAGCTTCTTTTTCTTTCTTTTAGCTTTATATTTGTTTATTAAACTTAGTCTAATTGCGTATGGTATCGGTACTAGGTCCCATTTTTTAGCCGGTTGGGAACTCTGGGATACTAATCAACCTTTCAGGTTGTTTAATTTTTTGTATCTCCTGCATCTCAAGGGTTTTAAAATGAAAAACAGTGGGTCTCATTTCAATTATTATAAGTTTATTTTAACAAATATGCTTTCAATAAGGGTCCTTTTTCTTTTCAATCAAGGAACCATTAGTTTTTATTTGATTCTAGTTTGTATTAGGATGTTATTTCTTTCAATTTAATGCAATAATTGCATTTCTTCAAAAAAAAAAAAAGTGATGTACTACATAGTCTACCATGTATGATGTTAGAAGGAATTAAAAGAATTAAGTATTGTTTCTTCCCTTTTATATTCTCTTTGCTTTTCTAGAGTTGCCAGCGAACTCAACCCTTCATTTCTTCAAGTTACCAATTAAGATATATCTTGTGAAAACATTGCTAACAAGACATGTAGAAAACAAGTCTCAGTATACTAAAATCAAGAGATCTTTAAACCAATTTGAGGGATAATCTATTAGAACAAGATATTAAATAGTTTTATTATTATGCTGACGTGGCTGTACACCATTGGCTTATTACTCTAGCTTGTATTATCTAAACTCTATATATATATCCTGTGTAATACGATTGCATATACGAAATAATACAATTCATTTTCTGTTCATGGTTCGTCTCTCTGCTTAGGATCTGCGATCTTGTTTCTACATGGTATCAGAAGTTTGGCAAGATCCTTCTTCTTCCTCTTCTTGATCTTTCTCTTCTCCGATGACTTCTTCTGCTGCCTCGCACCTCGGCGATCCTTCGGATATGGCTGATCTTCCTGATCCCGTCATTCCCACCGCGCTCAAGTTCTTGGTCACAAATCTTAAGACGATCGTCTCTGTTCAACTTGCCGCCGACAACTACCTGATTTGGAAAGCCCAAATCGTCAAGATCCTTCGCGCAAATCGGTTCAAACGTTTTCTTGATTCTACTCAAACCCCCCCCCCCCCCCCCCCCCCGCCATCTGTTTCCTCTCAACCTGACGGTACTCCGAATCCCTCTCAAAATCAATGGATTCTTACCGATCAGATCCTTGCAGCTGCTCTCTGCTCCACGATTTCACCTTCTATTCTTCCATGTGTGGTTAACCTTGACTCCACCGCTGCAATTTGGACTACCATAGAAAACATGTTTCAAGCCACAAATCGTTCCAAAGTCATTCAGCTTAAAAATTCCCTCCACAATATCTCTCTCAAGAATCAAACCATAACCGAATATCTCTCTGCAATCAAGAATATAGTTGATCAAATCTCGGCTTCCGGAGCGGCTGTTGTCACGGAAGACATTATTCTTTACATACTTAACGGTCTACCACCCTCCTATCAATCTTTCAAAACTGCTATTCGGACTATGCTAACTCCTTTATCCCTTGATCAACTATATCCTCTTCTTCTTAGTGAAGAGATTAATCTAGCTTCCGATTCTGCTCGAGTAAACTCTGCTCCTGATAATACCACCGCTCTGTTTACATATCGTGGACGTGGACGCCGTTCCCGTGGAAGATCTTCGAATCAAGCCAGCAATTCAACAAGACAACCATCCACTAATCCTGTGATCTGTCAAATTTGTTCCAAGCGAGGACATTTGGCACCTGCTTGTTGGCATCGTCTGGACATGCAGTACACTCCACAGCCTCCCCCAGCGCAGCCCCGTGCTCTGGCAGCTAGTTCCGAAACCAACTACGCAAATTGGTTTCTTGACTCCGGTGCTACCAATCATCTTACAAATTCCTTGGACAACATGTCGCTCTCTAATTCCTATCAAGGATCGGACACTGTCACTGTAGGCGACGGGAGATCGGTTAACATTGCCAATATTGGTACCGGCTTGTTACCGACTCCCAATCGTAAGCTTTCTTTATCTCAAATTCTTCACAGTCCATTCTTGTATTATAATTTGCTTTCAATTTCCAAATTAACAAAAGATAACAATATCTTCATTTGTTTTGACTCCTCTGGTTTTCTTATTAAGGACTAGACAACGCATCAAACACTGCTCCAAGGACCCTGTGAGAATGGCTTATATCCCGTCCGCATCCCTCCGCCATCTTCTTCAGACGTTGCGCTAGCCGCAGTCAAGGCTACCACATTTACCTGGCACCACCGGTTGGGTCATCCCAATGATCGTGTTCTTACTTACATTGCTAAATGTAACCCATTTCTTAGTATACAAAATGCTCAATTTTCTTGTTCTTCTTGTCATCAAGCTAAAGCTCATAAACTTGTTTTTCCAAATTCTACTACTAGGTATTCTTCTATTTTGTCTTTAACTCATTGTGATGTTTGGGGATCGGCACCTGTGCCCTCGGTTCAAGGTTATCGGTATTACGTTTTGTTTGTAGACGATTACTCCAGATTTTCTTGGCTTTTTCCTATGAAGTACAAATCTGAGGTTTACAATATTTTTGTTATCTTTAAAAATCAAATTGAAAAATACAGTTCCCAATCTATCAAATGTTTGCGATCCGACGGGGGAACTGAATTTCTCAATCACGATTTCAAATCTTTTTTACGAAACAATGGTATAGCTCATCAGGTGTCCTGCCCATACACACCGGAGCAGAATGGGGTGGCCGAACGTAAGCATCGCCATATTATCGAGACCACCCGCACGCTACTTACCACTGCTTCGGTCCCATTCAAGTTTTGGCCGGATGCCGCGCTCACAGCTGTTTATCTAATTAACCGTCTCCCCACACCAAACACTAACCAGCTCACTCCTTTTGAGATGTTACACAATTCCAAACCAAATTACTCTCATCTTCGGGTATTTGGATGTGCTTGCTTTCCGTTATCCCCACCTCATACCAGGCTCAAACTGCAAAATAAATCCAAACTTTCTATTTTTCTTGGGTATTCGGATACCTATAAGGGCTACAAGTGTTTGGATCTAGTTACCAACAAAATTCTTATGTCCAGAAATTTAACTTTTGATGAAAATCAATTTCCCTTCAGCACTTTTACCACTGACTCACACACTTCTACAGACCAATCTCCTAAACTTCCACCTAAATTTCTTGTCCCTTTATCCATTCCTTCAGCAATTTCTAAGCCAACATCTAATACTTCGCTTTCTAGTAAACCCAGTCCGTCTATCACAAACTGCACTCCTTCCTCTTACAGTAATCGTACAGACATTTCCTCTACTCCCTCCCCCCCTCAGCAGCAACAACCGCATCATCACATGATTACACGTATCAAAATTGGGCATCTCAAACCTGTGGTTCGTTTAAATCTTCTGCATTCCCAGACTGCTTCTCCTTCTGCGATTCCTGAATCTCCCACATCATTCACGGAGGCTTTTAAATATCCTGAATGGCGAGCAGCAATGGCGTCTGAATTCTTCGCACTTCAACAGCAAGGAGCGTGGACGTTAGTTCAACCTCCTTCCGGTGCATCAATATTGGGCTGCAAATGGACTTACCGAACCAAATTCAACGCAGATGGATCCATAACAAAATACAAAGCCCGACTAGTGGCCTTGGGAAATCATCAGGAATTTGGATTAGATTATACCGAAACGTTTAGTCCTGTTGCTAAACTACCTACAATTAGAATTTTGCTTGCTATTGCTTTATATCATAATTGGCAGGTTCATCAGCTCGACGTCGCAAACTCCTTTCTTCACGGACAGCTAACCGAGGCAGTTTTCATGACTCAACCTAAAGGTTTCGAAGATGTCGTTCATCCTCATTACGTTTGTTCTCTCAAGAAGGCTCTCTACGGTCTTAAGCAAGCACCGCGTTTATGGTATAACACTTTCACTAAATTTCTTCTTACAATCGGATTTACCCATAGTACCGCCGATCCTTCCCTTCTCATATTCAATCAAAATAACACTCGTATCTTCTTACTTGTCTACGTCGATGACATAATGGTTACTGGTAATGATAATGATGCCATTTCTTCTATACTTACCCAGCTCAGCAATAAGTTTTCTATGAAAAATTTAGGATCCGTTCATGAATTTATCGGCATTCGTATTGACAAGCACAATGATTCCTATTTTCTTTCACAGAAGAAATACGCTCACTCTCTTCTCCAGCTTACAGGTCTCACTGCGTGCAATCCGCTCGCCAATCCCACAGTGACGAAATTTCCAACCAATTGTTCGCTGGATCCCAACTTTTCCGACCCTGCTCTTTACAGACGTGTTACAGGATCACTACAGTATCTCACCCTCACTCGTCCCGACATAGCCTACAGCGTGAATCAGTTATCCCAACACATGCACGATCCTCAGAGTCAACACTTCTATATGCTCAAACGACTACTACGTTACATAAAAGGTACCCTGGATTTCGGCATTCCTATTACCAAATCTAATCTTCTTCTTACCTCTTTTTCAGACGCCGACTGGGCCGGAGATCCAGATTCCCGAAAATCAACTTCAGGATACTGTTCGTTTCTTGGAGATACGATCGTAGCCTGGTCCGTCAAGAAGAAAACTACCGTAGCCCGATCCTCCACTGAATCCGAATATCGCGTTTTGGTTGCATTGACTGCGAACGTCATCTGGATCCGTCGCCTTCTCGCCGATTTTGGTTACTCGCAATAGGTTCCTACCGACATGTTCTGCGATAATACATCCGCTATAGCACTCGCCAATAATCATGTCTTTCATGCCCGTACCAAACACATCGAAATTGATCAGAAGTTCCTTCGAGACCACATACAGCAAAACAATATTCATCTACTTCCGATCAGTACTATCGATCAAACTGCAGATATTCTCACAAAAGCATTGTCTACAGCTAGTTTCATCAAACTCAGGAACAAACTGACGGTCTTCAAAGATCCATCAGTTTGCCCGGGGATATTAGAACAAGATATTAAATAGTTTTATTATTATGCTGACGTGGCTGTACACCATTGGCTTATTACTCTAGCTTGTATTATCTAAACTCTATATATATATCCTGTGTAATACGATTGCATATACGAAATAATACAATTCATTTTCTGTTCATGGTTCGTCTCTCTGCTCAGGATCTGCGATCCTGTTTCTACATAATCAATCATAATCAACAAATCACTATAATAATTTATATTCTTCCTGATGGACTTAGATATTCATATTACGGCATTGCTTCTAACAAAGCTAAAATTATTTATTTAATTCATTCCCCCTGAATGGATCCTTAGATTTTCAAATATTGCAATGTCCTCAACCCATAAGATTCAGCCTCCTTGTTAAAATTGTGTCACATACCAAGAAAATTAAATCAAGAAATCTCCACTCCAACCAATCATGTTTCAACTTCATTGACAATAAGTTTTGCCTCTACCGTACCAATCTTCAATTAGATCCCACCCTTTTTTTGCATTAGCCTTTAGCTTGAAACTATTTCAACATCGTCTTCAATTTCCTACTAATAAAAGGTGTGCTTATGACATCTCTATTACTAGGTTGTCCATCTTTTTTTCATCTTAATTCCACATCCAATAAGCTCGAGTCAATCCTTTCCCATCCTTAATCCCTCCAATTATATTCTTTGTCTCAGCCTTTCTTGATGGAAATCTTTAAAGTCCATCCAAACTCCTCTTCCAAGCATCATCCCACACTAAACCCTTCATAAGCTATATGGTCATTTTTTTTAACTAGTACAAAATGATATACCAGATTCTCATTACTTAAGTCTTGCACAACTAAAAATCCCTTTACACACACTAGATTGGCTTTGCATTTATTATTCTTGTTAAAATATTGCATATTCGTTCAAATTTTGATCATTGCATTGATGGAGTTCATTGTCCTCTAAACCGAACATGAGTATCTATCTAATATATTTTGTTAGCCTTATGAGACTCAAAGTTCATTGTTTGATCTTGACAATAAATAATATATAATTGGATGTTTTAATATATTAATAAGTATTTAGGGTCGGCTTACATCATAAAATGTATGTTTTATGAGATAAGATAGTATGTTGTGTTTATTTAGATTTTGCAATTGATTTCTTTGAATGAAATAGCATATTTCTAATTTGTTGTGAAATCAAAAATTAGTGTGTGTTGAAATAGAAGAATCTTTTTTTCCTTAGAAACAAATTACATATTTGAGGAAATCAAACATTATAATTGCTAAAATTAATTACAAGTTTACTTAAATTAATTTTTAGATTTGCTAAAATTAGATTTTACATTTCCTGAAATTATCTTTAGGGTTTGCAAAATTCAAACTCTATATTTAACAAATTTATATCTCATATTTGCTGAAAACTATTTCATTTTTGTGAAAACTCAATCATTATTTTGTTGAAACTAGTTTACATATTTGCTAGAATTTATTTAACTACTTGCCAAATATATTCATAGAATTTATTTGCAGGGTGTCAATTCATATTTTTCTCATTTTATAATGTTTTAAAATGCTAATTTTTTTTATTTCAATTTGTGAAGACCATCAGTTCATTTGCTGAGATAAATTATTAAAAAATACTTTTTCATTTGTAGGATTTAATCTTTGGAATTTATTTTTTTGAAAATTATTTAGAGCATTTTTTATATATCCTCAAAAAATTATCTTGATCGGGCACGAATCTTGAGGCAAAATCGAGTCGAAAACTTCAAAATTTAAATCCAGGATCACCTTATTACAGTCAAACCGAGCGTCTCAGAAATACGAACTCAACAACACCAAATTTGACTAAATCCGAGCCCATATGAGTCCAAATCAAGCACCCGAAGCACTGTTGGAAAGTTCAAACCACAATTTGAGTTACCAAACGATTTCCAAATATGACGTTCTTATAGTCGAATTGAGCGACTCAATGAGAAAAATCCAACAAGCCCAAGATCGCCGAATTCTGACATCATTAAGACCTTCAAATGTCTAATGAACGGTGCACAATCAAGGGATTCAATATCGACGGTCCATCAGACCAGTCCCTATTTACGCGTGATCTCTCACCTAATTACAAGCCATGCCACTCCATAATATTTATAAATAGATACCTCATTTCTCATAAGCGGGGACCCAAGCAAGAAGAAGAGAAGAGAAGAAGAAGAGAAGATGAAGAGAAGGATTGGAGGGAATAAACTCCTCGATGACCACTGTCAGAATTCTGCTCGACGCCCGAGTGACGTCAGAATTCTGCCGGATGCCCGAGTAACACTGGAATTCTACTGGACACCCAAATGACGCCATAATTCTTCCCAACGCAAGAGACACTATAATTAAACTTGACACTCAAGTGACGTCAGAATTCCGCCCGATCTCCAAGTGACGTCAGAAACTCTACTCAACATTATAACTGATTTTCAATTTAGAAGTGATTCATTGTAATCTGACTGACCTAAATTTTAAGGATGAGTCAGCCTCTTGTATTTCAAGCAAACACTAGTGAAAATCTTTTAACTGGACATGGCCTCGTAGTTTTTCCCGTTTTAGGGTTTTCCACTTAAAAATCCTGGTGTATTATTTCTCCTCTGTTTGTGTGCTATATATTCGTAAAACACTCAGAAAAAAATTTTCTAACTCTACCACCGCGTATATTCTAGCTCGCAATAACTTGGCGCCTTACGTGAGAAATATTATCCCACATTTTTAAGTATTGCTTCAATAGTCAACAAGCGTAGCAGTCGCATCATTGGGGCTTCCTGCTCTAACTCCAATCAGTCCAAAAATTAGTCTATGAATCATAGATGCCCGATATCCGCCACTTTTTATCCTGGGGGGCAAAATGCTGCTGGAGAAGGAACCTCGGGACCTTCCTTAGAAGAGAGAATCTGAAAGATAGAAGAATCTCATAATGAGATCCTTCAACTGCTATGAGAGACTCGGCAACCAGCATTATCATAACGGGAGGAGGTTCTTCTCCCTCGAGTTCTACCACTGGCAGAAGATATTCAACTTAAACATCTTCAAGTAGAGATTCCTCTTCCACCATCAAGGAGGCATCTACAATCACACCAGGATAACGTACAAGCTTGTCGATACAACAAGTTCTATACATCCTTCACCCACAACTCGGTAATCTCGTATTCTTTTAAATCTCCAAAAAGACATAGCCCAACCACACATTGCTGAGCTCCCGCACAATGCAATATGTCAAGAACTGTACAGATTAGTATGGGAAGAATTCCTCAGAGGAGATGTGAGGCAAATGCTTCGATAGCGGGACTTCCATGGGTCATCACCTTTTAACTGAAGTCGTTCTTCATCACCCCATTCTGGTTAGCTTCAAACTATCGAGCATCGCGTCTTACGAAGGGATGTTTTACTCGTACGAGCATATCAATCACTATAGAACCATCATGCATATCTAGCGACCCTTAGACGCACTCCTTTGCAAGGTTTTTCCTTCCACCCTTAATGGACAAGCTCGGACATGGTTCTATTCACTTTCATCTAGAATGATCCCCTCATTTATCAAATTGGCCAAAGTGTTTGTCGAATAGTTTGTGGCCAACTGAAGGATTACTAAGGATTCTTCTCACCTCTCCGGGATCCGTCGAAATAAAGGAGAATCGTTGAAAGAGTATTCTCAGTGATTTTCCACTAAGGCTCGACAAATTCTAGGAATATATCATGAATTACTGAGAGGGGTCTTTCTTGGAGGCCTTCTATTCGGCACGGATGAGTGATGCTGTTCATTCATATGCCAACCTGATTTATCTTGTGGAGGCGCAAATCTTGGCTGATGAATCCATAAATGTTTATAGAAGCAATTTGAGCAAACAAATGGAAAGTGTAAAGTTGCTGCTGGAATGGATAATTCATCCTCACAATAGAAAGAGTAAGGAAAGAATAATCTACCTCTTAGGCCTCCATTATCGCGATGGGAACTTTGTCAGGAGAAGGAGTATACCCCACTTAACACATCTCAAGCAAATGTATTGATGGCCATTCGAGATCAAGATACAGTAAAATGGTTGAATCCTTTGAAGTCGAACATGGAAAATCTAGATAAGTATTGTCACTTTCATCGTAGTCATTGTCACACTATCGAAGTCTATAAGCAACTCATTGATGAAATTGAAAGACTTATCCTCCAAGGCTATCTTCGATAATTTATTAGAGATCCACCTACCAGAGAGAAAGCTCATCTCGCTGGGGGGAAAAATCAATAATAAAGACAACCATTGAATAATATTCAAATGGTTGGTGAGATTGAAAAACTATGCTCTTCGTAGAGTTGTATTAGTAATACTATTTGTGTTGTTTAATAGTATTTTTTTTATGTTAAATAGGGTGTCACTTTGATATCCCTAATATTTTCTTCACAGTTAAACATTGTGTTATCCCTGTATGTATATCTTATATGTTGAGTATAGTGTAACTTTTATATCCCTAAGTCATACTAGGGACTTATTGTATTATCTTATATGACATAGTAATGTGTTGTTCACTCCATTTTAATATTATCACATTTTTAAAATTATAAAAATGATAATAAAAAACTTCTGATGAATATAATCTTTTTATCCGTGATTTAAGAAATACACAATCTTTATTGTATTTGAATCACTGGATGATCAATCCTAGGGGGATTTGATCTGACCTCTTCCACAAAGGTTAACGTCATCGAGCAGGGCTTTGACATACAACCTCAAATATATCTTAAATCATTGGTGGATTCTCTCGACCTCTTTCAAACAAGTTAATATCATCGACCAGGGCTCTAACATACAACCTCGTATAGGTCTTAAACTTTTGGTGGATTCTCTGAACCTCTTCCTCATAAGTTAACGTCATCGAGAAGGGCTCTAACATACAACATTGGATAAGTCATACATCTTTAGTTGATTCTCTCACCCTCTTTCACACATGAATTCAAAATCTTGGAAGACTTAAAAACATCATAAGGTACAAGCTTACAAAAATCTTAGCAGGCTAAAAAATCTCAAAAAGTATGGAAGACACATTTATCAAAGCATATCTCAAAGAGGCGTAAACAATTTAGTTTTCTTTGGAGGACGAGTTTATTTTAAATGAAAAATAAACATCGAGCTCATACAATAATCTCAACTTCATACATAATATCATCGGAGTTACATTGTAAAATTATACATCAAGTTCAAGTGTATATTTTTTCTTATTAGAAATTGAAATAAAAAAATACATTTACATCATCTATATAAAGATATATAAATAATGACAACATACTTCTGTATGGATGCATATTACCTTTACAAAATGCCACTGAACACCCTTCATCATCAGCCTTTCTTCTAGTTTATGCTGGTGGTCTTTTACTTCTTATTAGTTATTATCGGGTTCTCGCTCAGCTACTGATAGCAATATATCCTCCAACTCTCTCATTTAGCTCTATACTCGACCGTTGACTGCCGACAAACTTCTTCTCAAATAGCATCAAAATTCTCTCTGTCTACTCACTAATTATGGTTATCCTCCTGTCGTAGGACTTCTACAAGTCATGAGACTTTCATCGAAATTCCACCCAACGCGATGATTTCTCTCGTTGTAGGAATTCTACACATATCGGGACTTTCATCGAAATTCTACCCGACATTGAGCTTCCTCCCATCACTAGACTTCCACCTATCATAAGACTTTCATCAAACTTCCAACTCTATGATGATAATCGTCAATTTTTCCCCGACTGCATAATCTTAAAGAGGGAGGTGGAAGAAGAGAAGTGGCTACAAAAAGTCTAACTTCTATGCAAGAAGAGGAGCATTGAATTTGAGTAGGCTCTTAAAAAAAAGTGGAAGGCCTCTAAAGCAAGAAGAAGATAGGGGAGAAAGAAGAAGAAAAAAATTCTAACTCCTATACGAGAAGAGGGGATCTGATTTTGCGTAGTAAAATCACCTACGAAAAATAGTGGAATGTCTCCCCTGTTAGAAAGTTAGAATGAGAAAGGAGAAAAAAATTTCTTCATTGAAGAGGAGTACTGAATTTAAGTAGAGAAGTCGCCTACAAAAAATAGCAGAAAATGTCTAGAGAAAGAAGAAATACAAGAGATAAAGAAGGAAAAAGAGGAGAAAATTCCAACTTCTGTACAATAGGAGGGGTGATGAGTCAAGTAGGAAAGTCACATACTAAAAAATTGTGGAAGGCCTCAACTATTAGAAAGCTAGAAGAAGAAAAAAGGGGAAGAAATTCTAACTTCTATACAAGAGGAGAGGCGCTGAGTCATTAGGGAAAGTCACCTACTGAAAAATAGCGGAAAGCCCAACTGTTAGAAAGTTAGAAGGAGAAGAAGAGAAGGTGCACGTTTTCCCTTGGCCCTAAGGGTCTATTTATCGCATTTTTAGGAGAAGAAAAGAAGTTTCTAGAATTTTTTAGAATTTTCAAATTTTTTGAATTTTTCTAAATTTTTTGGAATTTTTTTAGATTTTTTACAAAAAAGAAAAATATTTTGGGCTGGCGATTCGGTCAACTGCTAGCGACGGGCTAAAATCGATGCCCGGCCTCCAAACGGTGCGGGCAGACCGTGCGGGTCAGGCGAGCCGGGTGTGGGCCTATGCCGGGCCAAGCAGGCCCGGGCGAGCTGCGGAGTGGGCCATGGGTGGGCCGAGCGAGGCCGCGGGTGGGCCAACGTCACGCGAGGCCAGGCGAGGCCCAAGCGAGCCGCGGGCAGGTCAAGGCACGGTCTAGCAGGCCTGACAAGCAGTTCCGCACTGCTGGCGACCTCGATAAGTGGTTCCGAGCCTCCAGCGGTGGTGGCGGCCTGCCAGCCAGCTAGTTCGGCCGGTTCGGTTGCCCACTCAATTTCAGGTCCGATTTTTGCCCCAAAAAAACCAAATCGGATGTTTTTTTGTCACCGGGATCGTTTTTCGACATTCCGGACTCAATTTTGATAGTTTTAAACCCATTTAAGACTCCTACATAAAAGATCAAATTTTAAATCATGCGGAGAATTCTCCAAAGTCTGTGACATGTATTTTTGGACTCCTGGAGCTTCGACATCAGAAAATAGGGGGACAACTAATATATCCTCAAAAAATTCTATTGATCAGGCATGAATCTTGAGGTAAAATCGAGCTGGAAACTTTAAAAATTAAATCATGGATCACCTTATCTCTGATTTCAGCGAACTTACAGTCAAACTGAGCGTCTCAGAAATACGACTCAATGACACCAAATTCGACTAAATCCGAGCCCAAATGAGTCCAAATCAAGCACCCAAAGTACTACTGGAAAGTTCAAACCATAATTTGAGTTACCAAACGGCTTCAAAATATGACATTCTTATAGTAGAATCGAGCGACTCGATGAGATAAATCCAATGAGCCCAAGATCGCCGAATTTTGACATCATTAAGACTTTCAAATGTCTGACTAATGGTGCACGATCAAGAGATTCAATATCGTCCATCAATCCGACCACTCTCTATTTACCCTTATCTCTTACATATTTGTAAGGCATGCCACTCCAGAATATCTATAAATAGATTCCTCATTTCTCATGAGAGGGGACCCAAGCAAGAAGAAGAGAAGAGAAGAATAAGAGAAGAAGAGGAGAAGGATTGGAGGGAAGAAACTCCTCCATGACCATCGTCGGAATTCTGCTCGACGCTCGAGTGATGCCGGAATTCTGCCGGACGTCCGAGTAACGTCGAAATTCTACCGGATGCCCAAGTGATGCCGGAATTCTTCCCAACGCCCAAGATGCCATAATTCAACTTGATGCTCAAGTAAAGTTAGAATTTCGCTCGATCTCCAAGTGTCTCCAAAACTCTGCCCAACATTGTAATTGATTTTCAATCCAGAAGTTATTCATTGTAATATGTTCTTCCTAAATTTTAAGGACAAGTCAGCCTCTTGTATTTCAAGCAAATACTAGTGGAAATCTTTTAACTAGGCATGGCCCCGTAGTTTTTCCCCTTTCATTATTTTCTACGTAAAAATCCCAGTGTGCTTATTTGTCCTCTGTTTGTATGTTAGATATTCGTACAAAGCTTAGACGGAAATTTTTTAACTCTACTGCCGCGCATATTCTAGCCCGCAACAATTTTATTAAATGTGTTATCTCCATCTTGGGAAAAAATTCATATAAGATTGAAAATAATTGTGAGCTTATTTTAGTTAAATTATTCCTAGTGTTGTTGCATTGTAAGGTGATCAATTTTGCCATTTGTAATATCACCAGAGCTTGCCATTTTGAATTTATCTAGATTTGTATTTTTTTTTTTTATTTCAGGAAGTTGGCTTAGTTTTGTTGTTATTGTTGTATAAATATTTTGTGCTACACTCACCTAGGTAAAAGAAGAAGTATGTTGCATTCTTTTGAATTGTTTGGGATATTGGACTCCAAGATAGTGATAGGCTAGGCATGGATGATGTAGGTTGGGGCTGACTACATAAAAAACTTCATGCCTAATATTTCTCCTATTTTGCTTTATGTTTTAATTATTAATTTACTACTGTGATAGATATTATGATAACTATGATCATTTCCTATTATTATTTTCAACATTATTTGTGAACAAGATTTAATTGAAGTATTAAAATTAATTTCACATTTATTTTAAATTTAATTGAAGTTTTGAAAAACTGAATTCACCCTCCACTTGGGAGGCATAATCACACTTCACATTTTTTCCATAACATATCTTCCTCATCATGTCGATTTTAACCCACATTTTGCCATCGATATCATCTTCATCTTTTCACGATATATCACAATAACTAAATTTTTGGCTTGCACCATTCCAGACTCTGACTGACCTTCAACACTTCTATTCATGCAAGTTAACCTTCTTGAATGCAAATGATATCCCACAACATATATAACCTACATTGAGAGACTCAAATCCGCCATTAATAGTTCAGATCGTAAATCTTTATCAACCGTTATGTCACTAATATCCCTTGGCCTTAAGGACAACGTTAATTTCGAAGTGTTGTATAGTGATTGGGTAACAGAATAAAAAATATGTAATTAGGTATTTTAGATGAGTGTGGTATTGGATACTTATAGCTAATTAGTGAATCATAAGAAGACATGTACAAATATATGAATTACTTCCCTCGAAGATTTTAGAAGGAAATAATAATAATAATAAAATAAGCCTGGTTACTCTTTTTATCTTCTCATTTTTTTGGAGTTATTGTCAAACTCGAATCTATTATTAACTTAAGTTACTAATGAATCTGAGTCCATTATTTGACATTGTAATCCTCTGGGTTGGTAACATTTGGTAACCCATTTCCACAATGTTTGACATTTAAATAATAAATGAGAAGTAATTATCTCTTAAGGGGTTTTTTGGGATCACTTCGACGTCAATTTATTTATTTTATTTAAAAAATATATTTAGTATGCATCTTTAAGGCTTCGTTTGGGACAGCTTTCTTTCTGCTTCTTAAAGCAGTTTTTTAGTACAAAAGTTTTTAATTTTGTAATAGAAAGTTGTTTTAAGAAGCAGAGAAAAGTCGTCCCGAACGAAGCTAAAATTACCTTTATTTTTTGTTTTAAAAGAAAAAAAAGTTTCATTATTAAAATGCTTAAATTAAGTTCTAAATGCTTTTAGGTGTTTTCATTCTTTTAAATGAAAATCAGTTACTACACATTGTTATTGCAGCCAGCATTCGCTACCATATGTAATAAGCAATTAAGAAAATAATAGCACTTATATATAATATAAAAAAAATATTTGCGTTACATATTAAAATATTAAAAAACAAAATAAAATAGAAAACTCTTAAGCATTTCATTAAATATAAGCATAAATAAATAAATGATCGATGTTCCATATAAGCATAAATGATCGATGTTCCATATAAATAAAATATTTGCTTTTAGGTGTTTTCATTCTTTTATATTAAAAATAATTTAGAACCTTAAATTGTGATTGATATAGCCAAATTGTAAGAGATTGATCAAATTAAGTCAAAATAGAGTTTGTTCCGTACTGGAATATCCGTGGTGATAGAGAAATATATAGTTTAACGTCTTTGTACGAAGATCCAGCACACAATCAGATAATATAGGGAGTGCAAATTTATAAGAGACACCAGATTTTTATGTGGAAAACTCTAAAGAAGGGAAAAACCACAGTGTTTGGCCCAATTTGAATGAATTCACAAGTATTTGTAGTTGATTACAAATGAGGACCTTCCTTAGGGAGAAGGCCTTGGCTTGATATAACAAATATAGATCATATGGAGTGCATTACATGATGGGAATAGGAAGAATCACTATTGACCTGTTCATTTGGTCAGAAGGACCATAGTTGGTGGGCGATCGAGGTCGGAAAGATTGTAGTCGGGTGACGGTGGTCGAAAAGATCGTAGTCACCGGCAACACAGAGGTCAAAAAAATAGTTGTATGGCGATGGAGGTCAGAAGGACTGTAATCGGTGGTCAAGGAAGGTCGGGAGGACCATAGTTAGTGGACGATGGAGGTCGAAATCATTGTTGTCTAGCGACCGAGGTCGGAAGGACTGTAGTCGATGTGCGACGGAGGTCGGAAAGACCAAAGTTGGCAGGCGACGGAGCTACCAACTACGGTCAGGAAGACTATTACCTGATGACCAAGGACAGAATGACCTTAGTCGGTGGGTGATGAAGGTCGGAAGGGCCATTATCTTGGGACGGAGGCCAGAAAGTTGTAGCCGACTTGTGACGGAGCTTGAATGGACTGTAGTCAATAGACGACATAGATCATAAAGATAGTTGTTTGGCGATGAAGGTTGAAAGGACCATAGTTAGTGGGCGGTGGAAGTTCAATAATAATTGAAAGCTAGGTGGAGGTTTAGATTTAGTCCGCGGCCAAGTGTAAGTCTAGTGTCTATCGTTAGCCCTGTAAAAGTCTGGCTTCAATTGGTGGCTAAACATAAATCTTTCATCAGTCATCACTGGGCAGAAATCCTACGTCAGTGTGTGGCATGGTAGAAAGTTGGTGCCAATCTGTGGCAAGGTAGCAATTCGGCGTCAGTCAGTGGCCGAGAAAAAAATCCGGTGCTAGTAAATGACCGCGCAAACATCTGGCGTCATTTGATGGCTGGGGTAAAAATTCGGCGTCAGTTTCTGGCCGAATAGAATTATGGCATCAGGTGGTGGTCTGGCGGAAATACAATATCAGTTGGTGGCCGGGCTGAAATCTAGAGTCGGTTGGCAGCCGGGCAAAAGTCGAGCGGTGGTCGAGGAGACTTATGGCAAGAGAACTATCTTCCTTCTCTTCCTTTATTTCTTGCTTGGGTCTCTTCCTACCCCTTCCATTAGGAATGAGGGTCTTTTTTTAGTTTTCTAAGAACGGCATGGCAAGTGAATAAGGAGAAGATCAAGGGTATATTGGGAGAGGTTTGAGTGGATGGTCGATATCGATTCTTTTGATCACAGATTGTTTATTGTGTTTTTCAATGCCTTAGTGATATAGAAATTTAGAGATTTTGAGCTCGTTGGATTCATCATGACGAGCCGCTCGATTATACTAAAGCATGTCATGTTTGGAAATTGTTTGGTAATCCAAATTATGATTTGAACCTTTCGAATGTGCTTCGGGTCTTTTATTTGGACCCATTTGAGCTCAGATTGGGTCGAATTTGATGTCGTTGAGTTTGTATTTTGAAGATGTTTAGTTCTACTATAAGTTTACTAAAATCGGAGTTCGTATGATCCTACATTTTATTTTGGAAGTCTCCAACTTGATTGTGCCCCGAGATTTGTGCCCAAGGAAAAATAATTTTTTTATGATATATCAGAGCTAAACCTAACTAATTAGTTTAAATTTGTTTTTCTAGATTTTTAAATTCGTCCAATTTTTTCGTCCACCATTACATCGTTGTCATCTCCCAAAAAAATTTAAATAATTAGGGTTATTTATTTTTTTTTCTTAGGATGTTTCTTCATATAATGATTTTATTTAATGTTATATTTTAAATAATAAAGTTTTTTATGCTATAATGGCCTCCTTTATGGAAAAGATAAAATAAATGTAGATACGAATGGTAAGAATTCGTTCTCACTTGATATTAGTGAACTTTATTCATTTAAAATTCATAAAAAAATTGCGATTGAAAAGAATTGCACTTTGGGTAATCCTCAATGAGGGAAAGAGAAAGAACACAACAAGATGATACGCAAATAAATAAATTTATGTTAATTTTACAAATGACCCAAGACGAGGGTGAGTATTTTTTGAAGAAATACAAATTGTATTAAAAATAATAAAAGAAAAAGATGCAAAAAAAACAAGTGATAGCTATTCTATCATAATCTTTCCTCATCAATGATGGCATGGAAGGTCAGCCGAAAGAAAAGTATACCAAAAAAATCATCATAAATGGCATAGTGGACACAATCATAGCCACACTATTGGCCTCTCTAGAAACAAAATGAAAATTTACATAATTAAATGCTTCAAGAAAAGAGAAATCCATACTACGAACTATATTCTTCCCGTTATTCTTGAGCACTGATTTCTTCAATAAATGGATTTGCAGCGGCTAGTTTCTCCAACTTATTCAAACATTACAACAACAACAACAACAACAACATCAAGCCTTTATCCCACCACGTGGGGTCGGCTACGTGAATCCTTTTTCTCCATTGTGTCCTATTAAAAGTCAAATTCTCGTTTAAATCTAATAAAGAAAGGTCATTCCTAATATTTTCTAACCAAGTCTTTTTAGGTCTACCCCCACCTTTCTTAACATAAGTCAAATCTAATACCTCTACTCTCCTAACCGGGTCATCACAAGGCCGCCGTTTTATGTGACCAAACCATCTAAGGCGACTTTCTCTAATCTTATCTTCTACTGGAGCTACTCCAACCTTTTCACGTATATGCTCATTTCGTATCCTATCTCTAAGGGTAAAGCCACTCATCCACCTGAGCATCCTCATCTCTGCCACACTAACTTAGTATTATGCTTCTCTTTTAAAGGCCAACATTCGGCACCATAAAGCATTGCAGGCCTCACTACCATCTTATAGAATTTTCCCTTAAGTTTGAGGGGTACATTTCAATCACATAACAAGCCCGATGCATTCCTCCACTTCAACCATCCAACTTGAATTCTGCTGATAATATCCCCATCTATTTCACCATCACTCTGAACAATAGATCCAAGATATCTAAAACGTGTACTCTTATTAATGACTTGATCGCCCAAAGTCACAATCCCCTCACTAGGTCTTTTACTAATAAAATTACACTCCATATATTCCGTTTTAGATCTACTCAAGCGAAAACCTTTATACTCTAAGGTAGACCTCCATAATTCAAGTTTACCTTCGACTCCCTCTCTAGTCTTATCAACAAGAAGAATATCATCAACAAAAAGCATACATAAAGGTATATCCTCTTGTAAATGTCTAGTGAGAACATCCATGACTAAAGCAAAAAGATATGGGCTTAAGGCTGATCCTTGATGTAATCCAACCGGAATAGGGAAATACTTGGTCAATCCACCTTGTGTTTAAACACAAGTAATAGCTCCTGCATACATATCTTTAATGATTTGAATATAAGCATTATTGACTCCTTTCTTTTCAAGAACTCTCCATAGCACTTCTCTTGGAACTTTATCATATGCTTTTTCTAAATCAATTAATATCATATGTAGATCCTCCTTATTTCCTCTATATTTCTCCATCAAACCTCTTAATAAATGTATGGCTTCCATAGTCGACCTACCCGGCATGAATCCAAATTGATTTTGAGAAACATTAGTATCACACCGCAACCTATACTCCATAACTCGCTCCCATAGTTTTAAAGTATGACACATTAACTTAATACCTCTATAATTCGCACAATCTTGTGCATCACCTTTATTCTTAAAAATAGGAATTAACACACTCATTCTCCACTCATCTGGCATCTTCTTAGTATTCAAAATAGTATTAAAAAGTTTAGTAAGCCATGAAATTCCTTCATCTCCTAAGCATTTCCACACCTCTATTGGAATATCATCAGGTCCAACAGCTTTTCCACCCTTCATTTTCTTTAAAGCCTCTCTAACTTCAGTTTACTAATACGCCGATAAAAACATAAATCTTTATTTTCATTTAGGGTGCTAAGGTCAGTATAGTCAATCTTATTTTCACAATCTTCATTAAAAAGTTTAGCAACATATCTCATCCATCTTTTTTGAATATCATCTTCTAAGAAAAGTATTTTTTGATCTTCATCTTTAATTCACTTGAACTAAATCCTTACTACTCCTATCTCTTTGTTTGGCTAACTTATACATATATCTTTCTCCCTCTTTAGTATCAAATCTATTATATAAATCACTAAAAGCTAATGCCTTTGCATCGCATATTGCTTTCTTAGCATCCTTACGAGCCACTTTATATATTTTCCAATTATCAGAATTTTTAAAATTAAACCAATTTTTATAACAAAGCTTCTTATTTTTAATTTTTTTTGCACATTAGGATTCCACCACCAACTATTCAAACATTGAGAAAAATTATTAAACTTAGGTAGAGAAATTCCCCACTTTTTCAATGTAAAAAAAAAAAAAATAATGAAAACTCCATTAATTTTTTTTTTACATGAACGACAATATGATTAATATCTTCATCCTCAATGCATCCTCTCGGACAAGAATACAGCTCCTGTAGTTTCCTATGATGCAGCCAGCATTATGTTAGAAAACAGATTGTTGATCAATCTCCATAGAAATAAATTTTTCCCTTAGGAGTAACTTTTAAATTCTTAATCCATTTTATATGTATACCGTCAATCTCTTGTTTGGATGTAGCCTGAAAAGCCAATGCCGAAATTGAGCTACCAAAATTGCTTGCCAATAACTCTATTGTATTCAGAAGAAATTGAAATATATGAAATAATATTTAGTAAATCAGTCGATAATAGGTTACACATCAAAGGTATATCCCGCTCCCATCATCATTCATAAGAAATGAAAGTCTTTTTCTCCAACTCTCTCACATCACACATTGTTGGCCATTTAGTCAACTTTTTGCCCAGAATCCATCTATCTTTTAGAATACTAATGCTAACCCCATCTGAAACTTTCCATCTAATTAATGATTGGCTTTAAGAAACGAGCTCCATTAATATTAATTTGCCAAGTTGGAGAAGACCATTTTTTAGATTCATTATATATTAGCACCATATTTTGCTATCTAATTCATGTTAAGAAAGCCATTCCGATTACTGATGAAATACCAAGCAATACGAGCTCTTAATGGTCCTTGTCTCTCCGCTACACCTTGAATGCCAAGTCCTCCATGCTTAACAGGTGTACACATCATATCCCAAGAGATATAATGCAAAACCCTTCTACTTTGATCTTTTTGCCAAAGGAAATTTCTATAGAGCTTATCGATTTCTTGTAAAATACTTTTTTGGAACAAATGAGTGAGTCATACTGAAATAAGCAATAAATGAATAAATAGATTTAATCAACAATATTTTTCCTGCCAAAGAAAAAAAGAGAGATCCCAAGCTTTATGTTTCTTCATAGCCTTATTAAGGATGAAATTAAAATCAGCCGCCTTTAATCTTTTAAGTGCCATAGTTACTCCAAGATACAAAAGTGAGTCACCACCTCTATTTTTCCCTTTAACTTTCCCACATGCTATCCTAATATTTTAGGAGCTCTAGCACTCCTACTACTGCTGCTCCTGTCTGGTATACTAGACACCCTAGGATTACTCACACCACCCTCCTCATCTTTTTATGCTAACTTAAATCCCAAATTATTTTCTTTTAGTTACATCTTGAATTGAAAAACAATTGTTCTATATTTTGATCCCCCCTAACACTAGCTGCTACACACATAAATAAGAGAAGGGTAGCCTAACTAATAGATGTGGTATCCCTAATGATGTATACGAGTGATGAAAATATAAGCTTCCCAACATCAATTGACTACAATATTTGATATGAATAATTTAGAATGGCATAGTCATTAGTAACTTCACCTATATTTTTGCTAGGATGGTGGGAAGAAATGAAATAATGTCAGACTTTGGAGGTTTTCAGTCGTATATGAAGCATGAAAATAAATAATACTATTATCTCTTTTCTTCCAACTCACTTCACTATTAGGTCCACACAAGACATTCAAAAATTTTCTCAAGTGTTATTTGAGTATTAAAAAAAGGGGATACACATGATATTCAAAATCTTTGAGTTAATAAATTCTCTTTATGGCTACAGAACTAAAGGTAACCCATTTACCCCTAACATAATGCCTATTTTCAACCGCTTCTTTTCCATTGGCAAAAAAAAAAAAAAAATGCACTACATTGATTATTGGAGCATAAGGTTCTTCACAAATTCTTTCCAACCCTCTACTTACTATAATTTGTATGATAGATGGAGTAGGAAGTTTAAATCCTCGCTCAGGAATAAGTTGTTTAGTCACAACTAAATCAATGAATCTTGATTTTGCATCAGCTAAAATAAATATATGCTCTTATCAAAAGTGGAGGAAGACCTTTCTTTCAAAACATATTTGTGGAAATCCTTCCTTAAATATTTTGAGAGAAATGAGATGTTGTACAAAAATGGAGAGGGATGAAGAAAATAAATAATGGAGCCCGTTCTTATAATAAAATGAAGCACTGTGGAGCTTAATGCAAACACTAAATAACAAGATGGTCTATTATAAGATGCTAGAATTGCGCAACCATGTGGCATAACACTACTGGATATAAGAATTTGGAGTGTTGCTTGGGGGATTTGCCACTATTGATGCGCTTGACAAGTGCCAATTCCGTAACACTTATGAATGAAACCTCTATGGAATATTAAATGACACATTTACAAAGTTTTAATAACACACGGTGCTTATTTATATTACTACGGTGCTTGCATATTGTTAATAATTAAAGTTATAATCATACACTAACTATTTGATTTTTGACAGGTCGTGCATTTTCACTTAAGAGAATAAGTACTACAACACTTAAATAAATAGCTCTATGATGCTAGACATTAAATTTAAATTATAACAATAATTATTATTATGAAATAAAATAAATAAAAATGAAAATTTATTCAAGATAACTAGTAATGAATAATTGAATATGCAACCATGAACAAAAAAATGATATAAGTTATTATAATCCAGCACACCTAGCTTGTGATATTTAAGATAACAAATATTATTGATTGAAATTTTATTTCTTCTAGCATATATATTGGATATCTTTTTTCTGTGTACTAACATTTCAGGTAAGTCATACACTGTTCAAGATTGATCAAGGCTCAAGTTTGGATAGAAAGGATATCTTTCAAATGATTTTATTTTTCATTTTCCTTTATTTAATATTTCTTGAGTTTAGCCATGTAAGGCTGTATGCTAAATTGGTTATCATGCAAAGACACACAGGGGAAAGAGATATTTGAAGAAATTATACCTTACGATTATGATCTTACTGTACAATCAGTTATATGGAAAAGAGATTAAACAATTGATTGTATATTTAAAATTAATGAACTAGTCGTATTGTACAATATAGATCATATTATATGATTTGTTTATAGTTGGAAACCCTAGCTACAAGATAATTTAAGTAAGTATTTTAAAAATTAAATTTTGATTTAATCATTCTATATAATCCTAATCATATTGTATGGTATTTAAAATCATACATAAATTATTCCCCATGATTAGTATAATAAATTAAAGAATAATAAATATGGTAATCATATTGTATATTGTAGATCATATCATACGATTGACTGAGATGAAATTTAGTTATCTTGGATATCGTATTGGAAGGAAATTATAATTTTTGAACTAATCATATAGTATAATGTTGATCATACTATACGAACCCTCGATATTTGAATTGAATATAGTGTATGTTGTTTATTATACTGGACAATTGATAGAGGTGATTTCTAATCATCGTAATAATTATTCTATATAAACTGAATGAAATTTAACTAATCATACAGTATGAAATTTTGATCATATTATATGATAAATATGCATAATTTAAACAATTCATTTAAATGACTATTTTATTGTATAGCTATTTCTAACTAATTCTACTATTCAAACTCATATCATAATGTACTAATTATGAAGACCTAATTGAAAATTCTTGGTTTTTTCAAGCCTTTTAGTTTAGAAAATCAATGAAGTCTCTAGTAATGCTTTTAGCTTTTGAAGGAACTTTGAGGGAGAATTCTTGAAAGAGCTTTAGGCTTCGAGAGGGAGAAGGTGAGGTTGTGCTTAAGGGAGAAGGAGTGTGAGGGGTGTTCACATGGTTGCTCCAAGTAAGCTTACTCCTTGCTTCCTACAGTAGCCTTGGTGAGTTCTTGGAGTTACTCTTTGGAGAGAAGCTTCAAATTCAGGGGCTTTGGTTCTCTGCCTTCATTAGGAGAGTAAAAAAGGATTGAATATTTTCTACCTTCACTAGAAGTGTGAAAAAGATTTCATGGGTTATCTGCCTTCAATAGAAGGTTTAAAAAGGATCGAATACTCTCTTCCATCAGAAGGTTGGTGAGAATGATTTTGTGGATTTTATACTTTCACAAGGAGGATGAAAAATAATTGAAGGTTTGCTACCATCACCAAGAGGGTGACAAAGATTTTGATTCTCCACCCCATCAAGTTTTGTTGAAGTGATTTTTAATGACTTCTCCACATTGCTATGAGGGTAAAAGGAGAGTCACTATAATGTTAGTGTAACAACCAAAGAGGAGGACTCTAAAGAGTGGATGTAGGTAAAGGTTGATCGGACCACTATAAAATTTATGGTGTGCTCTTTTTGGTTTTTCTTTTCTTCCTTTTTAATTTCAACATGATAAATTTCATGCATGAATTTATTTTTCATTGTAATCTCAAATAGTTAATGGAGTCAAAATTGATGTCCCGTTTACTAAATGGAGTCATGAGGATAAAGAGCTCATCAATTGATTACAAAATAATTGAATTATTTTTTTCTTCTGCTGAAATCTAAAGATTATATAAGAGAGTCTACATAACTATAGGAAAAAATATGGGATATATTATGCATCACATATGAGGGAACTAGTCAAGTCAAACAATTTAGGTTGAATATTTTACTACATAGCAATAAACTATTTTGCTTGAAACTTAGCGAGACTTTATATAAAATTTATACTTAACTCAGATAGTGACATCCCTACATGCATTAGGTAGGGAAAATTCTAATTCTAAAAAATTTTACAAGATTTTATGTAGCCTACCTAGTGCTTATAATGCTAATGTTATTGTAATTTTTGATTTAAAGAGTTAAATGTTTATTTGATTGATAACTTGCTTGGTTCGCTCATTGACTACGAGCATGGTGTGAGTCAAAGATTACTTGATGCAGGGTTTAGGGTAAGAAAAAGAAAAGGACTATGACCTTATAAGAAAATGACTCAGATTATGATATCTTTATAGTAGAAGTTGATAACAACATTGCACTAATGACTCGTGAGTTCAAATTAAAAAAAAAAAAAAAAAAGCAGAAGCGTCATCAGCAATGGAGCAAAGGTAAGAATAGTAAAAATTTTTAAGCATCATCTTAAATTAATATTATATTGAATTTAGCTCCCCTTAGTTGTATGCTTGGAATGAAAAAGTAAATAAACCAATATACTTAATTTCTCCCCCTTTTATTAGCATAAAAAAGTTATAAAAAGTAGTTTAAAATAAGTGAAAATATGTGCATAAATTTTAAATATTTTAATCTAAAATGATAAATATTCATCTAAAAGCACAAAATTTTCTTTAAACAAATGTTTAGTTAAAAGGTCAAAATTTTATAAATAATTAATAATAAAATTCAATATTAGCATCACCCTTGCAAATATGGCCCTTAAAAATGGCGTATAGTTCAATTTTCTTGGTATGTTAGTGTTGAATTAGCTTTTAAGTTAAACCTTTTTTTAAGGGAAAACCTACCGAGGGACTTACACGTGAACACAAGAAAAAGATTACGGAGTCCTTAAAGGGCCCTCAAGCTTGCTAATACTCATAAGAGCTAAAAAAAGAAAGCAAAAAAATCTTAAGATATTGAGTTCGCTACTAAGAAAAATTACAAATAAGCCTAGGTACAATCTACGGTGCAAAAGAAAGAGAACCAAAAAAGAAGAAAAAAATCCAAAATATGTATTTAGCTTCAGCTTCTTATCCAAAATAGCATCACCACAGATACCTGCACAAAGAAAATTCTGCAAAAAAGGATGAAGTCCGAAATAGAAGAAGCACAAATAATCACAAATGATAGCAGGTTGATATATCCAGTAAATATTCATAATACATATAAAAAGAAAGTAACAATATGCAATAACAAGAACCAAAATTGTATCATCAAGGTCACCAGAAAGGATAGAAATAACCCCATAATCAAGCTTAGCAAAGTCATAGAAAACACTAGAATATACCCAATACCTATTCTCCTTGATCTTAGCAAAGATAACCCTACCAACATGAATCCAACAGTAATAATAATAGAACCAAAGAAAACGAGCAGTACAAATAAGAGGCTAAAAAATCCAATCAGGAAGAGTAACTAGAACAATAGTAGGGAGACAACAAATACTCCACCAGGTAGTCCAAGATAGAGGCACCCCGTAGAGTAAACCCAAGAAAAGTAAACCAGCTGGGAACAAACACTAGCAGCACTCCAAAGTAAAACCACCATAAGATGCCAAAGGTCAAAATATAATACACCTTACTAGCACCCAGCAGCCAAGCTGAGTAAGGCCAAGAAAAGATCTCTAGTAAACCCCCAAAATTGCCCTGCCATAGAGAATAGAAAAATAACCCACAAAAAGCCTTACCAACTTCCAGCAGACCAATCAAGAAGAGCCAAACAAGAGCCTCCATTTTTATCCTCCAGGTAATAAATAGAGCCCCAAAAGCATTAAGGAAAAGGATACAAATAAACGAGCCCCAAAGCCCAGCTTCATCCACACACCAAAGATACCAAGAAATCACCTAGTCATCAAGCTGCAAAATCACTGCACAAATGAAAACACCATAAGAGAAAGATGGCCATAAAAGAGAAAAAAATGGAAATTAACTCTGTCACAAAAACAACCAAAAAAGCCTCAGCCAGATCAAGGCAACAACAAGATGATCCAAGAAACCAAGCAGCAAGTACAACCACCCAAGAAACAAAAACAAATATATAAGGCAATAAAAATAAAGAAGCTGGAAGATACCCAACTAGACAACCAACAAGAAGCCAATCAACACCATTAAAACTTAACATATGGTAAACCAAATTTATCCATTCTTAAAAGGCCTTTCAAAGGAGAAGGAAGGTAAGAAGCAAAAAAAAAAAGCCATAAAATCCATGCCACACACCGACCTGGAAATCCAATTAGCACAAATATTACTATCCTTTAGGAGAATGGAAAAGGAGTAGTTCATAAGGATCAATAAATTCTTAATATCCCTCATCATATAAAACATGGCAGAAGAACTAACCAAAATAAAATTACCATAAGAATCTCTGATGACTCCACCATAACCAACATTAGAGTCAATGATGGCACCATCCACATTCAACGTATAAGAGTTAATAGGGGGCTTAGTCCAATAAATAAACCTAGGTTATTTAGGAAGATTAACCACCTCTAACTTAAGACCTAAATAAGCTACTTTAAAGTTGTTGACAAACAACAACTTAGCAGAATAAAGAGCCACGACCTTATCTTTCACATTTTGGATTATTCTATGGTGGTTCATAACCACACCATTGAAACTAGAATTATTCATATCCAACCATAAATACCATAAGATTAGGGATTTCTGATATGGCCTTTGCACTTAATAAACTAATAATTAAGCATAGATTTAATATATAATTTGGCATTAAACAATTTAAATGGAAAATGTCATCAAAATAAGATCAAGTTTTGACAGCTAAAGGACCAAAGACAAAAAACATAATGCATATGATCCTTATGTTAACAACATCAGCACTTAGACGGAAGGATAAAAGCTATTTTAAATTAAATTATCATAAGTAGGAATGATCTTTTGTAAGATTCTCCAAAAAAAAAAAAAATCGTGGTTGGAATACTTTTATGCCAAATCATGTAGAAAATCTTGAAAACTCATGCTTGGATCTAAAGGAATGCCAAGCATCCTTTAATTTAAAGATGCCATCTTTAGTAAAAAGCACATAACATAACATCATCAGAATTAGTATTCAGAGGAAGATTAAAAATTTGTTGTACAATAGAATCATGATGAACACTATAAAGTTTCTCATAATCCCAATAATTATCAGTAAAGAAATAATTCAGCTTCATAGTCGCATTGGAAGAGGTATTAGTAATAGGATCAATTGATTAACCCCCAACCAGCGATCCTTCAAAAAGAAATATTACCACAACCAACACCCCAGTAGATAAATGGCTCCACAACCCATTTAACTTTGCAAAGATGCTGCCACACTTTAGAATCACCTTTTCTAAACTAGCAGCATGTAGTTAGATGTTTACCCCCACAATATTTAGCAACCATAAAATTAGCCAAAAAGGCTCATATTGGCATGAAAATCATACCATAACTTGAAAGAAAAAAAGTATAGGCCAAATCATTCATAGTCTTACAACCTAAGGCCCTCTTCATCTAGGGCACCACAACATTTGTCTCAAAAGGACAAGTTAATTTTAGAAGTGCTACTAGCCTCTTTCCAAAAATATTATTAAAAATCCTATCAATCCTATTAAAAATGGATTGAGTAGTAACCAAAGTTTAAAAAATATAAACAGGCAAGGAACAAAGAACACTTATAATGAGAATTAACTAACATCCAAAACTTAAAAAATTAGAATGCCAGGACAGAAGTTTGTTATGCATAGCAGTAATTAAATCATCAAAAAGAAAAGGCTTCTTTTTACCCTTAAAAGAGGCACCTCAAGGTACTTCATAGGAAAGGACATGACTAAAACAAGTTAAATTCTTAATAGTCACAATACGAATACTAAGGACTTTTCTAGAAGAAATAAAGCAACACTTATATTTATTCAGAGCAAGACCACAAACAATTTCAAATTGGTGAAAAAACCTCATAAGTCTATTAATCTTATTCATTGAAGCATTTATAAAAATGATAAAGTCATCAGTAAAACATAAATCAAAGATAGGAAAATCACCCAAGGTTCTAAAATAGAGGCTAGGATAATTTCTCAAAAAAGATTGGCAAGACCTCTAGAAAGGTACTTAGCAGCAATAATGAAAAGGGTAGGAGAAATAGGATCACCCTATCTCAGCCCATGGGAAGCTTTAAAAAAAACCATTTCTCTTACCATTAACAATGATAGCAAAGTATGGGCCTTCAATGTAATGTTTAATAGGATTGATAAAATTCAAACAAAAGCCAAATGACTTCATAAAATTATAAAGAAAATTTTTATCAATGCTATCATAAGCTTTAGTAATATCAAGTTTCAGAATCATATTACCACCTCTAAACTTGACATCTAGATCTTGACAAAATTCTTGAGCCAGTAGGATATTATCAGCAATATCATGCCCTTTCAGAAAATCCATTTGAAAAGGAGAGATAATTTTAAGCAAAAACACCATTAAATGATTCATTAGTATTTTAGAAATAATTTATAAAAAGGAATACAAACTTATAGGTCTAAATTTATTTCAATTACTAACAGAGTTATTCATGGGGATAAGCATAATAGAAGTAGAAGTAAAAAACTTAGGAATAAAATTACCAGCAAAGAAATTAAAAATAGCTGAAAAGAGATCATTATTAATAATATGCCAAGATTTTTGAAAAACTTCGTCGTGAAACCATCTAGCCTGGCAACCGCATCATCATTCATACCAAAAACAATCTCTTTAACCTCCCCAAAAGAAAGAGATTTAGAAAGAAAAACATTATCTTCATGAGAAATAAGGTTATGGATGATATAAGGATTGTCAATAATAGTAGGACTAAAAGTTTTTTTAAGATGATTTTGGAAGTGTTGGACATCTAAATTAGCAATTTCAACACCATCCTCAATAACAGAGCCATCAACATGATTAATTTTATGAATACAATTAATAGCATGTTTCCTCTTAACCAAAGCATAAAAATATTTAGTTTTGTTATCACCTTCAACTAGATGTTTAGCAACAACTTTTTGTTTCCAAGAAAATTTCTCTTGAGCATGTAATTTATAAAGCTAATCTTTAGCCTCTCTGAATAAACTAAATTTTTCATCAAAAGGCACCAATTGACACTGTCTCACAAGTATTAACATTAACTTCAACAATTAAAATGTTGGAGAAAAGATTCTTAAAGACATTATGATTCCACCATTTTAGAACTTGCTTAAGCCTTTTCAACTTAAATCAGAATCTTCTCGTACCAAAAATAGAGTTATCTGGATGTAAAGGAGTATGCCAAAATTCTTAAACAATGTCCATAAAAGAATCATGAACTAACCACATGTTTTGAAACCTAAATTGAGAGGGAAAGTCCATAGATTTAGTCATAATTCTAATAAGCAGGAGAGAATAATCAGAGAGTGTCCTACTAAGATGCTCAACAGTAGGACTTAAAGGAATTAAGCCATCAATCATTAAATAACACCACCCAATCCAACCTTTTCCATAAATGCCCATAATTCCAAGTGAATATAATTCCAGAGAAACCAATATCAATTAAGTTACAATCCATAATTATACTATAAAAATCCTCCAAAGATTGATAGATAGGAAGAGAGCCCCATATGTGCTAAGAGTTAGAGATAGTATTAAAATCCCCTCCAATAATCTAGGGTAAGTTACAAATTCTATGAAAGTTTTTTATTTGATCCCATAATAATTTTCTAGTATAACGAGAAGAAGTAGCATAAACAAAATAAGCACAACATTGAAAATTAGAACCTTTAATACTAAAGTGCATAACTTGTGTAAAGACACCAATAATATCTATTCTAACACGATCCTTTCTAAAAACCCAAATTTTATTGGCCACATTCGAAATAACATATTTAAATCCAAGAAATTTAGTAGTACCAAGGAACTTATCAGATGAAATAAGAGGCTCAAGCAAAATAAGAATAGAAATATCAAAAATACTGCATAAGTTTTTAACTCTTAATTTAGAAGAAGGACATCCAATGCCCCTAACATTCCAAATAATATCTTTAAACATTAAAAATAGGAGATTAATGAGAAGTATTCAAATGAGTGTTTCTAGGAGGCTATAAAATAAAGTTCCCTTACTTCCTACCTCTCCTACTATGAACCTTGGAAAAACTAGTAACATTTTTTAGTTAAACCTATAGCACTAGTGTTATCACACTTAATCTGAATGTTTTTAAGATTAACTCTATAGTCATCTAATTATTGCTTTAAACAAAAACATAAGTAACAAAATTGCCAGTAATTACAAATTCTGCATCAATAATGGATACAACATCAACAACAACATCAAGCCTTTATCCCACTACGTGGGGTCGGCTACATGAATCCTTTTCTCCGTTGTGTCCTATTATAAGTTAAATTCTCATTTAAATCTAATAAAGAAAGGTCATTCCTAATATTTTCTAACCAAGTATTTTTAGGTCTACCCCTACCTTTCTTAACACAAGTCAAATCTAATACCTCTACTCTCCTAACCGGGTCATCAAAGGCTACCTTTTTATGTGACCAAACCATCTAAGGTGATGCTCTCTAATCTTATCTTCTACTGGAGCTACTCCAACCTTTTCACGTATATGCTCATTTTGTATCCTATCTCCAAGGGTAAAGAAACTCATCCACTTGAGCATCCTCATCTCTGCCACACTTAACATAGTATTATGCTTCTCTTTTAATGGCCAACATTCGGCACCATAAAGCATTACAGGCCTCACTACCTTCTTATGGATTTTCCCCTTAAGTTTGAGGGGTACATTTCTATCACATAACAAGCCTGATGCATTCCTCCACTTCAACCATTCAATTTAAATTCTGCTGATAATATCCCCATCTATTTCACCATCACTCTAAACAATAGATCCAAGATATATAAAATATGTACTCTTATTAATGTCATAATTGCCTAAAGTTTAGAATCCCCTCACTAGGTCTATTACTACTAAAATTACACTCCATATATTCCATTTTAGATCTACTCAAGCGAAAACCTTTAGACTCTAAGGTTGACCTCCATAATTCAAGTTTACCTTTAACTCCCTCTCTAGTCTTATCAACAAGAATAATATCATCAGCAAAAAACATACACCAAGGTACATCCTCTTGCAAATGTCTAGTGAGAACATCCATGACTAAAGTAAAAAGATATGGGCTTAAGGCTGATCCTTGATGTAACCCAACTGAAATAGGGAAATACTTGGTCAAACCACCTTGTGTTTGAACACAACTAATAGCTCCTGCATACATATATTAATTATTTGAATATAAGCATTATTGACAACTTTCTTTTCAAGAACTCTCCATAGCACTTCTCTTGGGACTTTATCATATTCTTTTTCTAAATCAATAAATATCATATGTAGATCCTCCTTATTTTCTTTATATTTCTCCATCAAACCTCTTAATAAATGTATGGCTTCTATAGTTGACCTACCCGGCATGAATCAAAATTGATTTTGAGAAACATTAGTATCACGCCACAGCCTATGCTCCATAACTCACTCCCATAGTTTTAAAGTATGACACATTAACTTAATACCTCTATAATTTGTACAATCTTGTGCATCACCTTTATTCTTAAAAATAGGAATTAACACACTCCTTCTCCACTCATCTGTCATCTTTTTAGTCTTCAAAATAGTATTAAAAAGTTTAGTAAGCCAAGAATTCCCTTCATCACCTAAGCATTTCCACACCTCTATTGGATTATCATCAGGTCCAACAGCTTTTCCACCCTTCATTTTCTTTAAAGCCTCTCTAACTTCAGTTTTACTAATACGCAGATAAAAACAGAAATCTTTATTTTCATTTAGGGTGCTAAGGTCACTATAGTCAATCTTATTTTTACTATCTTCATTAAAAAGTTTAGCAAAATATCTCATCCACCTTTGTTGAATATCATCTTCTAAGAAAAGTATTTTTTGATCTTCATCCTTATTACACTTCACTTGAACTAAATCCTTACTATTCCTATATATTTGTTTGGCTAAGTTATACATATATCTTTCTCCCTCCTTAGTATTTAATCTATTATATAAAGCACTAAAAGCAAATGTCTTTGCATCGCATATTACTTTCTTAGAATCCTTATGAGCCACTTTATATATTTCCCAATTATCAGCATTTTAAAAATTAAATCAATTTTTATAACAAATCTTTTTATTTTTAATCTTTTCTTGCACAATTGGATTTCACCGCCAACTATTTTTATGGATGAAGCAATAAAATTCTATTTCCAAAAAGATGTAGATACATGATATATTCTAAAAAAATGATATACATATAATGTATTTTTCCAATCAATTTTATAACCTTAATGAGAAAAAAATAAGTAAACAAATCACAAGACATAATTTTTAGTATACTACAAACTTATCATATATTTGTCTTTCAAATAACAAAATATACAATATTTTACTATTAATAAGATTTTTAAGATTGATGTATAAAAGTGAACACAAATAAATATTAAATATAATATCAAAATTTATAGCAATAAACTCTAAAAGCTAAATTTAGTGATAAATGTTTTTATTAGCATATTTACCCAAATCATCTAAAGATACAACTATCTTTGGGAGTGTTAAGTGTAAAATTGTATTTATTATTTTCCTTAAAATTTAGTGAAAATTTGGATTTAGTTGGTTTTGTATAGGAAATGGTACATAAAAGGAGAAAAATTTACAAGTGTTGATTAGCGCCACAATGCTCCAACTACTAACACAACAGCATATGCAATGCGTCATCACCAGATTAGGGAATAACAACATAAGAAAAAAAAATATCAACTAATTTAGTACCCTTGTAGAGTCAAGGTTAGCACTGTAGTGATAAATATCACTACAGTGTTAGAAATGCACACCACAACACCAGAGCTTCAAGAATTTGAACAATGGAGCACCAGTCATCATAATGCCAAAGTACTAGATTGCACATTCAAGCACAACAATGCTCAAAGTTTTGATCTTTATGGAAAAGTAGTTGATAAAAGATGGTGTTAAGGTGGAAAAGTTTATTATCACTATTGATTTTACTATCCTATACATGGAAGAAGATTAAGATATACCTATTATTTTAAACAACTAAAGGGCATCTTCTATGAAACAAAAAATCTACAAGGAGATTTACACCAAACTTGGATGGTTTGGATTTAAGATTTAGGTAGGATGGGGACATAAGGGGCGTGATCCACCATTAAAAAATAATCATGAAGAAGGGAGGCCTTTATCATAGTATTATACCCAACCTCATATGTTTGAATTTAGATTTAAACAAGGATGGTACCACAAGGGGCTTGATTCATAACTAGAAGATGATCATAATAATAGGAAGCCTTTATCACAAACTTATACCCATCCTTAGAGGATCGAATGATCATATGGAAAGGAAAACATTTTCATGGTCTTATACCCAATCATAAAAAATTGAATTGAAATTTAAAATAGGATGGTGCCATGAGGGGTTTGTTCAGCACCAACTGATGATCAAGAAAAAATGGAGGCCTTTATCTTAGACTTATACCCAACCTCAGATGACCAAATGATCATCTATTTATCATAATATTACTTAAGATACCACCCATTTATAGGTAACATTTGATGATTTCCTTTACAATCAGGAAACTTATATAACCCCAGCTTGATATGTCATTTCTATCATGAAGGTCCTTACCAAGGTGGTTCAAATTTACCGTTTATCTTTTGATGGGACTAAATTGGTCTTCGCAAAACCAAAACCAAGTCTCATACTTGGAAGTTTCATGGATGAACCAGTTTTTCATATGCTTTAATTATCTTAGCTTGATATAACTTAAGGTTTTGTTGAGACAACAAATTCTTCTCTTCTAAATCTTCAAGCTCTTATAGTTTGAGTTTCCATTTAACTCTTCAGTTATCTTATATTTGATAGCTATTAACAATGAAGTCAATTATACCTCTAAATTTAGAATGGCCTCTACTCCAAATACCAAAACAGATGGCATTGATTGAGTAGAAGTTTTATATGTGGTTTTGTATTCCCATAAAGCATCTCCTAACATTTCATGCCATTTGCAATTATTTTCTTACAATGTTTTCTTTAGAATTTGAACCATTATTTAATTGAAGGCCTCAACTAATCCATTTGCCTAAGGGTAAGAGATTGTTGAGTATCTCCAATCAATATTATGGAACTTAGCAAGATGATTTATCTTAGTACTAGATACAATTTAATGCGGAATACTAAATCTTTATATAGCTTGATATTTAAAGAAATTTAGAATTTAATGATATTTAACTCATCTCAAAGGAACTGCCTCTACCCATTATGAGAAGTAATATGTAGTTGTTAAAATGAACCTATGACCTATGGAGGATGGCTGATCAATTAGACCAATAATATCCATAGTCAAGCTATTAAAAGGCCATGAAGCAACTACTAGATATAATATAGTCAGTGGTTGATGCATAACTACACCATGTACTTGGCATTTGTGTCAAAAATATATAATTTTTATGCAGTCATTAATCATAGATAGCCGATAATAACCCATTCTTTCAATTGTCATTTTCATCTTTGGACCAAAATTATGTGCACCACATAATCAGTCATGTTTTTTTTTGATAATTTTTAAAGCTTCTAATTTACTTAAACACTTTAACCACATTTGATTGAATAAACTTTTATATAAGGTACAATTAATTAGCAAATAGGAAAATGAGATTCTTTTAATTTGATCAACCATCAATTTATCATGAGAATGCTTATTTTCTTGCAAGTACTAAATGAAGGTTTTTCATTAATCCACCACTTCATTTTGTACTGTAAAAATAAGTTTGACCATAATTGTGTATTTTTTGTTTAGATATTTGAAGTCCATGGATAATAAGAACTTACAATAATAAACTTCTATTAGAATTGAATCCTTCAGGGCATCTTAGAGCGTTGGCTAATTTTTTAAAGTAATTGTTATATAATTCTATCTACAGGGAATCTTTTAAAGTATCATATTTGGAATTTGTTCTAGGAAATAATTCATATAACAACGATAAGGGATCAATTTTTTTAGTACTTAATAAATATTGGAAATCTAATTAATTTCTATTTATTAATCCAAGAATATTTAAATCTCTTGATTTTCATTTAGGATCATCAATTCTAAATAAGTTATATGTGCCTCATACTTGGCTTTATTATTCTTATAATGTTCTAATAATTGGCAAGACTAATACATTACTCCCTCTTTTGGGGTAATAAATAATATATCGATCTAAAATTTTCCTGGGGAAAAATTATAAAGTGTTTCTTGTTAATTTGAATAAGCACTATAAAAATAACATTCCTAGATGAATTTTTCACTTAACTCTAAGATATTCACCTAAAGCTATGGAATACAAAATTAGCGGCATTCCTACAAAAAGAGCTTCTTAATCTGAAGGATTTATCAAATACTATTTTATACTATCAAATTCTTTATGATAACCTTCAACACACTTGAAATGAACATCTTTCTTTCATAAAACTATTAAAGTTTAAAATTTACCTTAAATATTTGATATTAATAATCTAAGGTATGCTAATTAACCTTCAAAAGATCTTAACTTAGTAAGGCTTTTAGGCTATAGAATTTCTATTATAAATTTGATTTTATTTGGATCTTTCTCAATTATTTGATGTAGGATAATGAAACCTAAAAACATTCTTGAAGTGACATCAAAAGCTCACTTCAATGGATTTATTTTCAACTTATATTGACGTAATGTTTGGAAAAAATGATTCTTAGATGATATAAGGGGTCATATCTTTGAAACTTTTTACTAGATCATCAGCATAACATTCCACTTAATATTAGATTAATTGGTCAAATATTCTTGTTGTTGCTCGCCAATAAGTTGCTCGAGCGTTTCTAAATCCAAATGGCATTACTTTTTAGTAATAGACACCTATGGTGTTCTAAATACCATATACTTTTCATACTCATTAGCCATTTTAAATTGATTGTATATGGACAAGACATCCATGAAGAATAATATTACATAGAAGGAAGCAATATCAACCATAATATTTGGTTTAAGAAGTGGAAATTTTTCTTTAGGACAAGATTTATTCAGTTCTCTATAATAAATACAAACTTTAATGTGACTATCCTTTTAATAATTGGAACGACACTAACAAACTAGGTTGGATATTTATCCTTATAATAAAGCTTGCATAAATTAACTTTTTAACTTCAAAAATCACTTATTGTTTGAAATCAAGTCACATTCATCGATGAGCTTATTTAACAGAAATTAGTTCTGGTTGAATTTATAATCTATGAACTACTTTATTGGGAGGTAATCCAAGCATTTCTTTATAACTCAAGGAGAAATAGCCTTTAAATTATCTTAATAGTTCTATCATTTCATTAGCCTCATTCTCATTCAATAAGATGTTGAGACAGTTGCAACTTAGTTTTTCGATTATTATTATTGTTGCAACATATATGTTTTTGATGATTCTAGATATTATTTTTTAATTAAAATTTCTCCTAACATATTTAGATATATTATTTTGTTATTTGTGTGTACTAACATTTCTGGGAAATTATACTCCAGATTATTGAAGACTTTAAATCAGATCAGATTAGGGTTTATTATAAATGAAGCATATATATTTTTATTTTATTGAGTAGGAGAGAGTACGATTGTAATTTAGTAACTGTGTACACACACACTAGAGGAGTATTTAAAAGTTATAAATTTTAAAATTTATCATACTGTATGAAGTCATTTCATATGGGATGATTTGATTAGTTATTTTCCCTACAAGTAGTCAAACGATTAGAAGGTAGAAAATTTTTCTAAGCATGGATCATACTGTACGATGTCATCATAGGGCGTACACAATCTAGAGTATAAATTAGATGTATCCCTTTTCATCTCGATGAATTCAAATTTTTTTATGAATTGATTGTACCGAGTGATGTCATCATTATACGTACGCCATCCAAAGTATAAATTGGATGGGTCCCTTTTTGTCCCGATGAACTTGAAAACTTTCTAAAATGATCATACCATACGATGTCATCATCGTACGTATGCCATCCTAAGTACGAGTTGGACGGGTCCCTTTTTATCACAAAGAACTTAAAATTTTTTGAACTGATCATACTATATGATATCCCATTCATACAGACATCGTCTATGGTATGAAAATATGGGGTCCCTTTTCATCCCAATAATGATGAAAATTTTTCTAACTATTCGTACAGTAAGAACTTGATTCAAATAGACTAATCAATGTAAATGAAATCTTTTTGTATAGATTCACAAAAGGTCCATACATATATAATAGTTTTGAGCTAATCGTATGTACGATCTTACGACTGTACATATTCAACATGGAAAATTTTAGTTTTTTGGATGGTTTTTTATGTCTTTCGTATAAAAAGTTTTTTAAAACTGATGTGTGAATAATTCTTCTTCATGATTGTTCACGAGAAAGTGAAAGAGCATTTGGGAGTTTTTGGGAGAGATTTCTAGCAAGAGAAGTGTGAAGGGTTCACAAGGCTACTCAAAGCTAAGGATCTCTTTGTGTTTTTGGTTGCAACTCTTCTTTTCTTCTTTCTAGTTGCTCGAGGGAATATCTTTGAAGTAAGATAATGATACTCTGCTTTCACTTAGAGGGTGTGAACAGATGATGGTCTCTATTGACACTTGGAGGGTGTGAAAGGATAATGGTTTCTGTACCGACACTTGGATAGTGTGAACATATGATTATTCTCTGCCAACACTTGGAGAGTGTGAAAGGATGACGGTTCTCTATCGCACTGGTGATTAGTGAAAGAGAGGATTTGTAAAGGCTTCTCCACCTTGATTTGGGGGAAAAAAGAGAGTCAGTAATAGTACAATACCTTAACAGGAAGTTCAATTGGGGTTGGTATTTCTCCAAATGGCCCTAAGGTTTCTCATTTACAGTATGTCGATGATATCATTATATTCTTTGATGATAGCTTTAAATCGATTAAAGTAGTTAATGATATTCTTTTGGAATTTTGTGGATGGACGGGAACAAAGATGAATTTGCAAAAATTTGGTATTATTTTTTGGGAAATCATTGAAGACAAGGAGGAAAAAAAAATGTAAAATCATGAAATTTAGGGAAGTTCAAGAATATTCTTATTTGGGGACAAAGGTGGCTTTGAGGAGGTTGACAAGAGCATATTTCCAATTTATTATTGATAAAGCATTGAGCATGCTAAGTGTTTGGGGTGGAAAGCAAATTTCCCATACTGGAAGGATTTCTTTGGTTAAATCCATTTTATTATCATTGCAAACTTATAAACTTTCTTACAATTTCTAGTTTTTGGATGGTTTTTCATGTCTTTTCTATATAAGGAGTTCTAAAAATTATCACTAAACAAGTTTGTTGAGAATTTCTCTTGAGAGTGGCTATTGAGTACGAGTGTTTTTAGGATAGATTATGAGAGTGAAGTGTGAGAGATCAAGTGAGGGAGAGTTGTGAGGGATTCACAAGGTTTCCCAATGCAAGGATCTCCTTATCTCCTTCAAGTTTCTTCCCATCCCCTCTGGAGGCTCTTATGTGAAGTTCTACAATATTGTATCGGAGGTTCTTTGCCTTTACCAGGGGAAAGGATGACAATTCTATGACTTCATCAGGAGGGTAAAAAAAAGGACGATGAGTTCTCTACCTTCACAAGAGGGTGAAAAAGGATGATGGTTCTCTACCTTCACCAGGGAGGGTAAAAAAGGATGACTATTCTCTACTACATCGAGCTGGTGGGAGAGAGTTTGTAAGTGCTTCTCTGACTTGCTATGGGAGAAAAATGAGAGTCACTATTATTTAGTGCAATACCTGAATGAGACTTCAGGGAGTGGACATAAGTCTAGTTGGATCAAACAACAAAAAATTTGTTGTTCTTATGTTCTCTTTTATTTTTTGCATTTTTTATTTTATGCACTTTAATGTTTTGTGGTTGAAAAATCTTTTATGAAAATCATATTCAAATAACTACAAATTTTAAGAATTACATATTTATTTTTCTAGAAGCATTTTTAAAAAATCCAAGAGATTTTTAAATAATTAATTCACCCCCTCTTGGTTAGCATTGAGAAAATTATAATATGTCTAACAACCTATTCGGACTTATAAGTGGTATCAGGGCCTTCTTTTGAAAAGTAAGATTTAGATAACTTCTTGAAAATGATCATAACTACTTTTGGAAATCGTAATACCCTTGAAGGATATTTGATCACTAGTTCATCTTTATTTGAAAATAATTCTTTTAATTTTTAAAAAATTCAAATGTCTACATTCTTGCAATCAATAGATTATCCAATGTTACATATAATTCAAACTAATTATTTTGTATTATCACATATAATTGATGGAATCAAAATCAATATCTCATTTTTCGAATAGAGTGGAGTAGAACAAATTTATGCTCAATTTAATGCTAAAGGTATGAATTGTTTGTTCTAAGCTTTAAATTCTAAATATTATATAGGAATCTCCACATGCACTAATGGCAAGAAAATCTGGGAAAATTTATGCACTCTATACAAAAGTACTAGTGAAATCGAGCAATCTAAGTTGAATATTTTTATGCATGACTATGAACACTTTAGCATAAATCCTTATGAGACCATCTTAGACATGTTTATTAGGTTTTCATAAATATGTAACATCATTACAAGCTGTAGGTAGAGAAGTCTCAAACTTTGAAAAAGTAAATAATAGTTTAAGATGTCTACTTGAAAAATTTAATGCTAAAGTCACTTTTATAATTGAATCAAAAGGCTTGAATGATCATAATATTCATAATATAATTGGCTAACTCATTACTCACGAGAAAACTATGAGTCAAAGACTTTTGGATCCAGGTAAAATGATAGTGCTAAAAATCGAAGACACGGAGAAAAGCAACTTGGTAGATGATGAAAGTAAGGAAATAACATTGATAATGAGAAAATTTGAAAAGCTACTAAAGCACAAGCATCAATATCAACAAAAGAGGAATAAAGGTAAAAATGGTAAGGTTATTAAAAATTCCTCTAAAGTAATTTGGTTTGGATGTAGGAAACCCAGACATTTAAAAAATGAGTGCCCAAACATGAAAACTCTTCATGAAATGAAAAAGGTAAAAATAAGAAAATTACAATAAGGGAAAATGATAAAAAGAATAAATCTCCCGACCAAGCTTCTGAATAATAAGACCAGGAGCAAGATGATATTTAAAGTTTTGTTTGTGTGTTGCTAATATGTGTGTGTATATTTTTCCTTTTGTGAATGTGTTTAATTTTTGTGTAGTTTTTTTAGGTTTTTCTTTAAGATTTATTTTTTTAATATTATTTCTATCATTTGTAAAGTCACTCTGATCAACACACACATGTCACATTTTTTTTACAAACTTTAGAGAACTAAATCACATTTCAAAGATAATTTTTTCTAAAAATTAAAAATTTATGTCTTGTTTACTTGAAATTGTATGTAAGTAGTGGTTGACTTTTCTAAAAATAGTCAATGGGAGGACACTCATGATTTTGTCTCACTATCTAATTTCTTTAATGAGACTATTTCATTTTTGATTCAAAAACTACATAAAATTTATAAATTATATTTTGAAATTAATTTTTTTTTCATCTCGCCATATTTTTTTTTATATCTTATAGGGATCTTTCGTAAGTTGTTGAATAGACTTTTTTTTTATTTTCTTAATCAAGCAATTCTTTTTTTTCACTAGAATGGGGTTGCTTTTGTTTTTAAAATTACAGAAAGGAAGCATATTTGTTAAAAAGAAAAGAGGTACAAAATGAGCCCAAAGATAAAAAAATGCACAATCAAGCAAAATTTGAAAAGATATACAAAAGTGTATCGAAATTCAAAAGATGTGCAAAGTACGTCAAAAACTAATAAAAAGTCACAAAATGAGTATAAAATAAGTTTGCTTACCTCTTTTGTATTTCTTAAATCTTAAAAAAACATTAATATCTATTGATATTTTTGAAACTTGAGTATGAAGATCATGATTCTTGATTCACCAATTTTTCCATTAATATTCTATTAGATATATTTCATGAAAAGAGTTTTGAAAAGATTAGTGTTTACTTTTGTAATTTGTTCATTTATTTAGATGTCAACTTAAAAATTTTTTGAGCCTTTAAAGAAACCAGAGCTAGGATTAAGAAATTCTGAATCTCTAATCTTTATGGGTTATGCGTTGTCAATTTATGCCTTACTAAGTTTTTGAATAAAATTAAGAGGTAAATTTCTCATAGTTTGAAAATTTGCTGAAATTTCAAACTAATTTTTCTAAAACATCACCTTCACCTGATCAGGGTCCTTTTGATCTTTAGTCTTTTTTTTGTTTTATGTTTTTTGTGCTCTTCTTTTTTATAATATCAAAGGGGAAGAATGTACAATTATATTTGTTTCATGCTATTTTTTTGTTATTAAAAAAATAGTTTTAGTTTCACCTATTTTTAAATAATTATCTTAGTGAGGGAGAGATTAGGAGAGAGATAAATCTTAATTTACAAATTTAACCAATAATACTTCCTATTTTAAAAAAAGGAGATAATATTGTGACTCATTCTTAAAGGTTTTACGTTTTTGATGTTAACAAACATTACAGCTCACATCTTTATGCTTCGTAATATTTTTCATTCCATACTTATTAACATTTCAGAGAAATCATACTCTAGACTGTCTTAGACCTTCAAAACATATTAGATTAGAGTTTCTTGTAATGAAGTCTGTAATTTTTCTATTTTTCTTGAGTTTGAGAGAGTGTGATTGTAATTGGGTAACCTTGAACACACACACTGGGGGAGTATAAAAACTTGTATTTTTTAAACTAATCTTATTGTACAATTTTGGGATTTTATGGGATGATTTTCCCTGAATGTTCATCTAGAATGGAGTTAATTGAATCATACCTTAGAAATTTTCTTTTTACTATTCGTACTGTATGAAATTACTTTACTAAAAATAATGCCTAGAGTATAAAATAGGCTCATCCATGTTAGTACCATATAAATCATGATTTGATTTAACTCTTTCGCACTGTATGATGTAGGTTTTGTACAGCTGATGACTAGAGTATGAAATGGGTTTGTACACAATCGTACCTACAAAATATGTTCAATTTTTTTAACTGTTCATATAGTACGATGTTAGTTCATACATATGAAGTTGAACTATTCGTACGGGATGATATTCATTTCGAACAGACGATGAAAGTGAGTTTGTACTAGATCGTATAGTAAAATTTAAATTGTTTGTACGTGTACTATGCATTCATATGGAATGATATGCAATCGTACAATATAATCATAGGAAACTTTTCTGGTAATTTTTAGTTTTTGAATGATTTTTCATATATTTTCTATATAAGAGGTCCTAGAAACTATCACAAAACACCTTTGTTGAGAATTTTTCATTGACTGTGAGTGTTTGGGAGAGATTGTGAGAGTGAAGTGTTAGAGATCAAGTGAGGGGGAGTTGTGAGAGATTCACAAGGTTACCTAAAGTGAGGATCTCTTTGTCTCCTTCAAGTTTTTTCCCATATCCTCTGGAGGCTCTTAAGTAAAGTTGTTCAATATTGTGTCATGAGTTCTCTACCTTTATAAGGAGGGTAAAAAAAGGTGCCTTTACAAGGGTGGGGGGGGGGGGGGGTGTAAAAAAGGATGATTGTTCTCTATCTTAACCAAGAGGGAGAAAAAAGGATGACGGGTACTTTGCCTTTACTAGGGAGGCTAAAAAAGGATGACAGTTCTCTACCTTCATAAGGGAGGGTAAAAATGGACGCCTATTTTTTGTCGCACCGGGTTGTTGGGAGAGAGTTTTTAAGGGTTTCTCCATCTGGCTGTGGGAGCAAAAGGAGAGTCAAAATTATTTTGTGCAATACCTAAAGTAGTCTTTAGGGAGGGGACGTAGGTCTAGTGGGACTGAGCCACTATAAAATTTTGTGTTTTTCTGTTCTCTTTTATTTTATGAATTTTTTATTTTATGCACTTTAATGTCTTGTGGTTGAAAAATCTTTTGTGAAAATCATATTCAAACAACTACATATTTAAATGATAAGAGATTTAGTTTTCTAGAAGTTCTTTTAAAAAATCCAAGAGATTTTTAAATAACAAATTCACCCCCATCTTAGTTAGAATTGGGAAAATTGTAATAGGTCTAACAACCTATTCAAACTTATAGCCTTATCTTTTAGAGATTTAAATCTCTCTCTTTGCTCTTCAATAGTAAGATTGAAGTGAGATTTAAAATATGTTTTACAAGGCCTATTATACTACTGGTACTGTAATGAACAACCTAGAATTTTTGTCTAAATTTACATCAGTTATTTACCCTTATCAACAATAAGTACTAACCCCATATTTATTTTTAAGTATCATTTGATGTTTCAGTTTTTTTATTTTTAGTGGAGATTGATATTATGAGAATGTAAATTGTCACATTTCCTATTGGATATTAGTGGCCTTACTCAATAACCTCTTGAACATTTTGATTATGATTTATTTCAGTAGGAAGGCGATTAGGCCATGAATATTCTTCAAAAGAACATATATAGCAAGTTGTTCTTAGATTTAAGGCTCACATTTCATTCTAATATTTGTCCACCTTAGAATATAATCAATTAGAATTTCACCAGGTTCCTATTTTTTCCACTTCTAGGTCCCCTTCTATGATGTTGTGGTTAGATGATCGAGTAAAACCTTTTAGTGAATATATTGCAATAATTCAGGATGCCGAGCTTAGAACTTTGATGGTAACAAATATTATTGGATTGCATTTAATTTATAGTACTATCATTCCGATACCGTTCGAGTTAGCAATAAACATTTTAAGAATATCATACCATAATCCTAAACTAAAAGGATGCCTTAAGATTAGGAAGAATAGTTTGATAATTTTATAAAGGCTGTATTTTAATTTATTTATTTTCCACATTTATTGGAGTCAAATATCATGTAAAAGATGATGCTTGCTAGCGATCATGCACCACAGCACTGCGAAGGAAAAATATTATTTTTTGTTTAATTTCTAATGATCTGTAACATACGATATGTATCAATACTATAAGATCTTGATAAAATAAGATTATAATTAATAAATAAACAAGATAATTAAATTTAAACATAATCATTAGCATGATCCAAATCATATTAGTGATAGAAAAATTTAAGAACTTTGTAGCCAATTATAATTTATTACAGATTTTGGAAATTAAAAAAACAGAC